>JAJOZX010005389.1:97500-315000 GCA_023014485.1 Bathynomus jamesi | reverse complement strand
ACACTGTGAGGTGAGAGCCACTGGCCGATAATTTTTGGCCATTGCTCTGTTACCACCTTTAAATAGGGGGGCAATATTCGCGTTCTTTAAGGGGAGTGGAATTTGTCCTGTGTCGAGTGATTTCCTCCATAGTAAGTATAGCGGTTTTGCAATACTCTCTCTGCATTTCTTCAGAAATGTGGCACTCCATGTGTCTGGCCCTGGCGCTGAATTGTCTCGCATCTGTGATAAGGCCGTAATTACATCTCCTTCCGTGAACTCGAAGTCCATTAATAGGTTTGTGCCGGGATTTGTTCTTGGTTGATCCGTTTCAATGTCGAAAAACTCGTCTGGGTTTTCCACTTCCATCTCGGACTTAGGGGTGCTAAACACAGATTTAAATTGTTCCCTAAGCAGTTCACTTATTTCTTTCGGGTCATTTGTGTATTCGGCCTCCCCGTCTATCAACGGTCCAATACTCTCTTTACACTGCATTTTCCTTTTCGCAAAAGTGTAGAAGTATTTTGGGTTATTTTTTATGTTTTCTGCTACTTTGTTTTCCTCCTCGTTTGTCTTATGTATGAATGTTTGCTTTAGGTCCATTTCTATTTCGCCAAGTTTCCTCTCTAGTTTGAGTCTCTTTGCATCAGTTCTGCATCTGTGGAGATGTTTTACTGTTTGTCTTCGTTGCCTGAATAGAGTCCTGATTTTCCTTTCGAGCTTGCTACGTTTTCTTTCCTGTCTCTCTGGAATATGTTTCAGTATTATAGGTTTGGTTTCCGTCTCTATTATACATAGTATTTCTTGTGGAGTCTTCTCGTGTAGTAGCAATTCCCAATTTACCTCCTTTAAATCTTTATTTACGTTTTCCCAATTTACTTTCTTTGAATTTATGTTTAAGCCTTCAAATATTCCATCTGCCTCTCTGGGATGCGTTTTCGGACCTCTAGGTGCTAACTTCAATTGTATATCGATGAGGTTATGGTCGGAGAACTTTGTGTGCGTTACTTTTTTATTTATTATTATCTCGTTGTTATTTGTCCACATTAAATCCAAAACGTTCTCCTTTCTCGTGGCTTCACAGATTTCCTGGGTAAGGGCGTAATGTTCCATAATATCTAAAAGCATTGTTGCTTGGGTTCTGTCATCTTTAGTAATGTTGCCATGAAACTTCTCAACATATAAGTTCGTCATTTTTCTTCCATGATATGAATGGGAAATTAAAATCTCCGAAAATTAGAATATTTGTTGCTGGAGTTTCAAGTAATTTTAATATGTTTTCTATTTCATTTGTAGCAAATTGGAATTCACTTTTTGTGGTGTTTGGTGGTCTGTAGATGTTCATAATGGTTAGGTTCTGTATATACACATATATACACACACACACATATATATATATATACATATATACACACACATATATATATATATATATACATATATATACATACACATATATATGTATATACATATATACACATACACATATATATATATATATATATATATATATATATATATATACATATATACAAATACACACATATATATATATATACACATATATACACATACACACATATATATATACATACACATATATACACATACACACATATATATATATACACATACACATATATATATACAGGGCTATTCAAAATAATTCATCCGATTTCAACTGAGAATACTTCCGTACCTATCAACCGTGCATCAACTGGGCATACACCACATGAAAGAGGAAATCTCCGCGTTTTACAAGATCACCGCGAGAGGGCTCCAAAGTCACCGCGCCGTGGCCTAGCCTAGCAACAAACAGTCAATGTGAAAATGGCGTTCGCAGTGGGCCCCATGACTTGGTGCTCCACAGCTGGCCCCCTAGGTCGCCGGATCTTACACCGTGCGACTTCTTCCTTTGGGGGTACGTTAAGGATACTGTGTACGTGCCACCGTTGCCCACATCTTTGGATGAGCTCTGAACTCGCATTGTTACTGCCGTAGAGTCAGTGACAACGGACATGCTGGAGCGAGTATGGGAGGAATTCGACTATCGTGTCGATGTTGCTCGTGTAACTAGGTGAAGTCACATAGAGCATTTATGAGGTGAGAGACAAAATTTGGACAGTTTTTCTTTTGGTTGATGTATAACAAATCACTGTATTTGTAACATTAAAAAATATTCTCATTTGAAATCAGGTGAATCAGTTTGAATAGCCCTGTATATATACATATATACGTACACATACATATATATACATATATACACATACACATATATATATATATATACATATATATATATATATATATATATATATATATAATATATATATATATATACACATACACATATATATATATATATATATACATATACACACATACACATATATATATATATACATATGAAATAGGATCCCTCCTAAGGAGACGTAATTTTACATTTAGGATAAAACGAAGACGTAGAGCAAGAAAGTCATTATATTTGGCTGCAGCCGACGTTTCGGGCAACTCTACCCATTTTCAAGGCCTAATAAAATAAAAGGCTAAAATTAATGCATGACAAAAAAAATAAAAAAAAATTATACGAATGTCAAAAACAAACTAATTCATAGCACAGAATAAAACCACTTAAAGAATAAAAATTAAAAAGCGTAAAACAAGCATAAGCCAAAAACAAATTAAAAATTATATACATGACAAATAACACATGATAAAAGTAAAACTTTAAAACTAAAAACATTCAAACAAATTAGTTAAAAAAATCACTAATAAAAAGTTAAATGAAAAAACGCAAAAGTGCACGAAAACATACCATGCTCACTTGACATCCTCAAACAACTGAGGCGAAAAGGAGACAGGGTCAAGGGGAAAACAGAAAAATTTAGTTGGTAGGCATTCTAATTAATATAAAGGGGGTAACAGCTGGAATCAATATTTAAGCTGGAATTCAGAAATTTAATGCACAAAGATTCATAAATACGGAGAGAGGACGGACATTTTAATGATTTAAGAATTTTAAAGTTATTAACGGAAATATCAACTTTACACTTAACAGAATGATTTCTAATGGCAGACTGTTCCTTTTTAGATAAAACTTTCCCTGTCCTATGGCTAATACCCATATGGGAGCAAAATCTTGCCTGCAAAGAACGAACTGTGCTGCCAACGTAGTTCCCCTGGGAACACCCAGGGCAGGTAAACAAATAAACGACAGAACAGTTCATCGCAGGGGGATTTTGTCCTTACAACGGAAAAAACATTCAAGGGTATTATTATTCACAAAAGCAACCTTAAAATCAGTGTGAAAATAAAATTTCCTCACCACACTCAACAATTGCTTTTTCACAACAGTGTTAAATTGGTAGAGGTCAGGTAAAACAAGATATTTACAATTCTTAGGAACATCATACGTTGGGATAAGTTTGGGGGAATAAACATTATTAAGTAATTTACCAATAATACCTTGTACAAGAACCCGTGGAAAACCATTTTTAAAAAAAAATCAGTAAGGAATTCAAACTCATTATGAAGCAGAGCAAAGTTTGAGCAAATATTATAAGCTCTATGCACTAAAGTGCGAATCGAACTTAGTTTGTAATTAAAATCGCAAAAACTATAAAAATTAAAACCTAAACCCGTAAAAGTAGGCTTCCGGTATGTAGAAGTTAAAACAGTTGAGCCTGATTTGGAAACCAAAACATCAAGGAAAGGAATAGAACCTTGAACTTCCTTTTCCTGCGTAAATATAATATTCTTATGAAGTGTGTTCAAAAAATTTAAAAACTGAACTGATTGATTATCCGTTTGGAATAAAGCAAACGTGTCATCAACATAACGTCTGTACAAATTCGGCTTAAGGTGAGGGGGGCACTCACAGAAGGCCCTTTCCTCAAGATGAGACATGAAAATATTCGCAAAAACGGGACCTAAGGGGCTCCCCATCCCCACTCCATCCAACTGACGGTAAACTACCCCTTGAAAACTAAAAAAGTTATCCTTGACAGCCAAATTCAGAAGCTGCTCAAACTGTGCTCTGCCAAAGCCGTGAAAAAGTGAGTCCGGCTGTGGAAAAGCTTTATTTAAAATAATTGTAATGGTCTCATCCAAGGGGACATTTGTAAAGAGGGAAGATACATCAAAACTTGTCATAAACAAAGAATTCATATTAAACTTCTTAATTTCCGACACAAAAGAAAAACTATCCTTAACACTGTACAAGTTCACAGTAAATGATGATAACAATGGGACAAGAAATTTGGCAAGTTTGTAATTAGCCAAAGGATAAGACGCTAAAATTGGGCGCAATGGAACACCGACTTTATGAACCTTAGGCAGACCATACATAAGGCCCAAATAAGAGCCTGAAACGTACAATTCATCATAAGTGGAGGAGTTAATAACACAATCATTTTAAGCTTAAGCAA
Organism: Bathynomus jamesi; assembly: GCA_023014485.1. NCBI lineage: Eukaryota > Metazoa > Arthropoda > Malacostraca > Isopoda > Cirolanidae > Bathynomus > Bathynomus jamesi. The sequence continues at coordinate 310,594 of JAJOZX010005389.1, read as the reverse complement.
AACACGGTTAACCTTGTCTTCCAATCGCTGAATAATTTTAGAAACCTGTTCATCTACCTTAACAAATTTTAATGAATCAGAAAGAATATCAAGCATTTTTTTAATATAATCAGTTTTATTCATAACCACAACACCGCTACCCTTATCTGGTTTAGTAATAACAATAGATTATGGACTAGAGGGTTTGAGACTCCACCGTAAACTTGAAAAGTCTGTCAGAAAATTCAAGAAGATTGAATTGGACCTTGAATTTTTAGAAATCTGCCGGAATAGTGGCGTCTTTCCTAATTTTATTTATTATAAACTGTATCGTAATTCACTCTATTCTTCAGAGTTTTATAGGTCATCATTGGTATATTATCTTAACAATGAAATTAATTACAAATTTAAGCTTAAGCATGATATTTCGAACAAGATTTGTGCTCTTAAAAGCCAGTTGAAGGCCTTGGTCTCTTTTTGTGATTATGCGTGCACAGTGTCTAATATTCATGTTTCCTCCCTTTCATATGTACGTTCTATTTCCCGGATTCATGACCGCAAGCTTTTTAGGTTAAACCTATCTCGCCCTTATTTTCTAGATCCTGGTCAGGTCATTAGGAATTTATCTGACTATACCCTGTCAAAGCGTGAAAGTTTTCTCTTGTCTCTTGGCCTTAAGTTCAAGTTTCCCAACTTGCGTTTTAAACCTGCTGACTTTTATTTTTATTTTGAAAGGATAGCCCATGATCTGAAGGTTCTTCCAACCGTTGATGCTAATGATTTTGGTAAGGTTAGACAACATATTTCCCAATTGTCCCATGAATTGTTTTTTAAAATTAAAGCTTTTAAGTTTTCTACAATTTTTCTGCATAAGGAGGACCGTGAAATTTTAAAAAGCTTGGGTGTAAATGAATCTATTGTTATTACTAAACCAGATAAGGGTAGCGGTGTTGTGGTTATGAATAAAACTGATTATATTAAAAAAATGCTTGATATTCTTTCTGATTCATTAAAATTTGTTAAGGTAGATGAACAGGTTTCTAAAATTATTCAGCGATTGGAAGACAAGGTTAACCGTGTTTTGCTTAAGCTTAAACATGATTGTGTTATTAACTCCTCCACTTATGATGAATTGTACGTTTCAGGCTCTTATTTGGGCCTTATGTATGGTCTGCCTAAGGTTCATAAAGTCGGTGTTCCATTGCGCCCAATTTTAGCGTCTTATCCTTTGGCTAATTACAAACTTGCCAAATTTCTTGTCCCATTGTTATCATCATTTACTGTGAACTTGTACAGTGTTAAGGATAGTTTTTCTTTTGTGTCGGAAATTAAGAAGTTTAATATGAATTCTTTGTTTATGACAAGTTTTGATGTATCTTCCCTCTTTACAAATGTCCCCTTGGATGAGACCATTACAATTATTTTAAATAAAGCTTTTCCACAGCCGGACTCACTTTTTCACGGCTTTGGCAGAGCACAGTTTGAGCAGCTTCTGAATTTGGCTGTCAAGGATAACTTTTTTAGTTTTCAAGGGGTAGTTTACCGTCAGTTGGATGGAGTGGGGATGGGGAGCCCCTTAGGTCCCGTTTTTGCGAATATTTTCATGTCTCATCTTGAGGAAAGGGCCTTCTGTGGTGCCCCCCTCACCTTAAGCCGAATTTGTACAGACGTTATGTTGATGACACGTTTGCTTTATTCCAAACGGATAATCAATCAGTTCAGTTTTTAAATTTTTTGAACACACTTCATAAGAATATTATATTACGCAGGAAAAGGAAGTTCAAGGTTCTATTCCTTTCCTTGATGTTTTGGTTTCCAAATCAGGCTCAACTGTTTTAACTTCTACATACCGGAAGCCTACTTTTACGGGTTTTGGTTTTAATTTTTATAGTTTTTGCGATTTTAATTACAAACTAAGTTCGATTCGCACTTTAGTGCATAGAGCTTATAATATTTGCTCAAACTTTGCTCTGCTTCATAATGAGTTTGAATTCCTTACTGATTTTTTCTTTAAAAATGGTTTTCCACGGGTTCTTGTACAAGGTATTATTGGTAAATTACTTAATAATGTTTATTCCCCCAAACTTATCCCAACGTATGATGTTCCTAAGAATTGTAAATATCTTGTTTTACCTGACCTCTACCAATTTAACACTGTTGTGAAAAAGCAATTGTTGAGTGTGGTGAGGAAATTTTATTTTCACACTGATTTTAAGGTTGCTTTTGTGAATAATAATACCCTTGAATGTTTTTTCCGTTGTAAGGACAAAATCCCCCCTGCGATGAACTGTTCTGTCGTTTATTTGTTTACCTGCCCTGGGTGTTCCCAGGGGAACTACGTTGGCAGCACAGTTCGTTCTTTGCAGGCAAGATTTTGCTCCCATATGGGTATTAGCCATAGGACAGGGAAAGTTTTATCTAAAAAGGAACAGTCTGCCATTAGAAATCATTCTGTTAAGTGTAAAGTTGATATTTCCGTTAATAACTTTAAAATTCTTAAATCATTAAAATGTCCGTCCTCTCTCCGTATTTATGAATCTTTGTGCATTAAATTTCTGAATTCCAGCTTAAATATTGATTCCAGCTGTTACCCCCTTTATATTAATTAGAATGCCTACCAACTAAATTTTTCTGTTTTCCCCTTGACCCTGTCTCCTTTTCGCCTCAGTTGTTTGAGGATGTCAAGTGAGCATGGTATGTTTTCGTGCACTTTTGCGTTTTTTCATTTAACTTTTTATTAGTGAAGTTTTTTTTAACTAATTTGTTTGAATGTTTTTAGTTTTAAAGTTTTACTTTTATCATGTGTTATTTGTCATGTATATAATTTTTAATTTGTTTTTGGCTTATGCTTGTTTTACGCTTTTTAATTTTTATTCTTTAAGTGGTTTTATTCTGTGCTATGAATTAGTTTGTTTTTGACATTCGTATAATTTTTTTTATTTTTTTTGTCATGCATTAATTTTAGCCTTTTATTTTATTAGGCCTTGAAAATGGGTAGAGTTGCCCGAAACGTCGGCTGCAGCCAAATATAATGACTTTCTTGCTCTACGTCTTCGTTTTTATCCTAAATGTATATATATATATATACATATACACACACACACACATATATATATATATATATATATATATACATATATACACACACACACACATATATATACATATATACACACACACATATATATATACATATACACACACACATATATATATATATATACATATATATACATACATATATATATATATACATATATACACATACACATATATATATATACATATATACACATACACATATATATATATATACATATATACACATATATATATACATATATACACATACTCATATATATATATATATATATATATATAATATATACACATACACATACACATATATATATACATATATACACATACACATATATATATATACATATATACACATACACATATATATATATATATATATATATATAATATATATATACACATACACATATATATATATATATATATATATATATATATATATATATATATATATATACATATACACATACACATATATATATATATATATACATATATACACACACATATATATATATATATACATATATACACATACACACATATATATATATATATATATATACATATATACACATACTCGCTTTGTGGCTCACTACAGGAGTGTCGAGTGTTTTGTAAAGTTTCTGGTCCCTCTTCCACATCATTGACGCTACGATGAATTTCCTCAAGACCCTCCCGGAACACCTCGGTGTAACGCTCCATCTCTGTTCCATTACTTTAAGAGAAAAAAGAGCGAATTTATCACGCTTCAAATTAAGCTTACGCATAAGCGTCCCCTCTATTCGTTTAAATAACTTGTCTAACATTTATGTAGAAAATTCGGTTTAAAACATGAGAAAGGCAACTTTCTGGAAAGTAGAAATTTTTAATGTCATTTTTAGTAAAATTATTTGAAGATTTTATACTTCATTTGACATTATATTGTAAAGAATAATAAAATAAAACTGATTGTGACCACAAATTCACGGAAGGGTAATGGGAATTAGCCCGCCTAATTAATTCCATCTTAAAGGATTGGGGCAATTTAATAAAATGTTGCTAATAAGTAAATTTCCGTGTTTTTTAGGCAAAAAAAAAAAAATTGAAATTGAAATTCCTCATTTCGAGCAAATGAGCTCTTGTATTGTGTAAGTAAGATCCAAGGCTTTGAAGCTCAAGGTCGAGGAAAGGCCCAGGTCCAATTACTTTAATTATTTGTTCAGCAGTAAAGTTTATATCTAAATATTCCTTTATAAGGAGATTCAGAGCTACTTAATAATTTTCCTTTGTTTTGAACAAATGCCTAATTATCAAAAGGCTAGATCCGTTTTAGCTTTCTAAATAAATTAATTTACCGTGTTCTGTTAATTGTGGTTGACAACGAATTAAGTTTTCAAATTGAGAAAGAAATGACGCAAATTCAAGTCTATCTTCGCTCGAGCAACTAAAATTCATGCATGTTAATTTAGGAGGAACCGCTTCTAGCTTTTGAGGAGTTAGTTGACTCATTAGAAGGGTCAATTCATTTATGGAAAGGGAGCCAACATTTTGAGAAGTTACATTTGGGATTGATTCGGCCTGATTTTTATTAGAGACAAGTCTCTCTTCACAAGGTTTTTTAACTGTGTAACATGATCTTTTAATTTTAAAATGGTACTCCATCTGAGAAATTAGTTCCGAACCAGAAAATTGGGGAGCAAGGCTAGAAATTTCACGAGTTAGAAATTTGAAGTATTTGCTGATTTAAAGCAATAATGCTTTCTAAGAAGGGAAGTTTTAAAAATTCAATCCTACTTTCGGAAGTTTGACTAGAAATTTCGTCAAGGCTATCTAACTTCCTTGGGGCGTAGGTTATCTGACGTTTGAAACTACTATGTTTAATTATTAACCGCTTTGTGGCTAACTTAACAATTTTAACTAAATTATCAATTTCCTCTTTAGAGAGGTTTGAAGTAAATTCGTTAATACGAGTGCTGTCAATAAGCGACCCTTCATTAAATTCTGACAGACATGGTTAAGCTTAAATGGTGTCAATTAGATAACCACTTCTGTAAGAGTGGATAAAAGGACAAACTTTAAGTAAACCCAGAGCAAAAAACCATGAAACGGTAATTTTAATTTTAGCACCCTATAAATCCTTTTTTACAGTATTTTAGAAATATTTATTACTTATTTATTTTGAAATTTGTCTTAAAGTAAGGTAACAAATGTTCAACTTTAAATCACTAAATTTTGTTTTATTAACTACAATTAGAATTGTGCAAAATTATAACAAATTATTTTAAAGGAGATTTATCATTTCATGGTTTGTAAAGGTTATTTACATTTCTTCAACCCTATTATCTTGCATATTCAGAATTTTTAAGGTAGTCCTGCTGGTAGTATTTAATTAAAGAAAAACTTATCATATTCAGACGAAGTTGAGTTAATACTGGTTCTTTAAGTTGGTATAACACATATTGATATTTAAATAAACATATAAATCCTAAGTTATAATAATTAATTCCAACCATAGAATCTGGAATAAACTTGACAATATCAAATGATCTAAACTCTTCTAAAATTAACAAGCACCCACACCGTTGTTTTGATCACTTCCTTTTTGATTCAACCCAGCTGGTTGGTTTTGAATGCTGACAATTTAGTGGGTTCGTTTTTTACAACAAATAATAATAATAATAATAATAATAATAATATATATATATATTTTCTCACATTCCTTCTGTTGTTATTTGAAGTTTGTCCTTTGAACTTGTCGGGAGATGATGGTAGTAGCATTTTCTCCCGCACTGGCAGGTTCCATATGTTGCGTAGTTCTTGAAAATGACCGGATGGTAAAATTTGCATTTTCCACCAAATTTGCAGTAACCATTATTGTAGAAATAGTTCCACACTGGAGGGTGTTCGTAAATACATTCTCCTCTCTTATATCTGCAAATTCCTTTCACATAGTATTTACATACAGTTTCTTCCCCATTTTTACTTGGGGCCTTTTTTTTGGTGGTTTCAGCATGATTTCAGTATATATATATATATATATATATATATATATATATATATATACCATACTGAAATCATGCTGAAACCATACTGAAACCACCAAAAACAAAGGCCCCAAGTAAAAATGGGGAAGAAACTGTATGTAAATACTATGTGAAAGGAATTTGCAGATATAAGAGAGGAGAATGTATTTACGAACACCCTCCAGTGTGGAACTATTTCTACAATAATGGTTACTGCAAATTTGGTGGAAAATGCAAATTTTACCATCCGGTCATTTTCAAGAACTACGCAACATATGGAACCTGCCAGTGCGGGAGAAAATGCTACTACCATCATCTCCCGACAAGTTCAAAGGACAAAGGACAAACTTCAAATGACAACAGAAGGAATGTGAGAAAAAAATATTTACCCAAATAGCAAACAAAACACAAATAGCAGACAAAATTCTTTCAACAAATCGAACATAATACGGCTGCTAAGTCTTATGCAGGAAATGCAGCTGACACAGATGGGAACCCTCGAGTCGGACCGCTTCATGGCAAGAAGCTACCATAACAGATAGACGGGAACGGATCCATCTCGGAGGACCACAAGGCTACAAAACATGCGAAACCAAAGGACAACGAACTTAAAAGGCAGAAGGGGCAATGCAAAACAAAGAACAGAAACATTGTCCTGGCAAATATTCAAGGAATAAAACCGAACAATTCTCTAAACAAAGTTTCGTACCTGAAAGGTTTTATGGACGAAACAAGTAGGGACATCGCATGCCTCACATAAACTGCGAGAACTGCGAACACTGTATCGATAAGAAAGAATTGCATATCGATGGATTCAACTTACTAAGAGCAGATAAAACAGCGAGACGTAAAGGTGGCTGTACTATTTATATACATGAGAGGCATATGACAGAGACGGTAATAAGTAAATCCAACAGCTTCGTGGAAACCCATGCAGTGAAAATAGAGAAACTAAACGTAGTATTGATAGTCATCTTAGACCTCCAAATTCTCCAAAGGAAAAATTTTCGGATGCCATTGATGATATGAGAACTCTAATAAAGTCGGTAAACTCTATCCCCTAAGTATAATACTCTGCTGCGATTTTAATTTCCCATTTAAATGAATAAAGGTGGGTAGAAATATATTTATATAGCAAGATAAGGGGGTGCAAAAGAGAGGACCAGGAGCAAAGCATAAATGCTGATGGTTCTCACAAGTGAGTTTATGCTGACACAGCAGATAGCAGAAAATACCAGGAAAAATAACTGGCTAGATCTGGTATTCACAAATAACACGAACTTCATTGCCGATATAAAAATAACTCCAATTACACTGTACAACAAATTTTCGGTTAAAAAAAAAAACGGGAATAACATTCGGTCATTCTTAATATTTCGAGTGTGCTGATTCCAAGTCTGAAAATAGTTTTTTTCTATCAGTCACGTTTTTTGTAATGACTGCTTAAAATTTTCATACCAAAAAATAAGAATATATTGATAAACAGAGGCTATATCATATGGGACAGTTTATATAGCACAAAATTAACATAAAACTCTCGTATTATACTGTTTTCAACTCATTATTTGTATTTATGCTGGCGTTTGTGTGATGCTTCTGGTTGGTCACGCTTTAAATTTCAGTAGAAATCGCCCAGCATAGCAGGACTCCACTTCCCTTTGTATCGGCTTTCCATTGTGGCTATATCTTGGTGGAATCTCTCTCCGTGTTTGTCGCTAACAGCAGATGCGTTTTCCGGAAAGAATGAGAGATATGAATGCAAAAAATGAATTTTCAATGACATCTTACATCCGAGACGTTGGTATGAGCTAATAAGTTGATCCACAAATGCAGCATAGTTGTCGTATTTAGTCTTTCCTAGTAGACCGCTGCACACGTTTTTGAATGCACGCCAGGCTGCCAACTCAACCTCATCCATCATCGCTTCAAAGTGTTCGTCTAGCATGAGTTGGTGAATTTGAGGGCCGACGAATATGCCTTCTTTAATCTTGGCATCACTTATTTTTGGGAATTTTTCCTTTAGATATTTGAAGGCAAGCTTATCCTGTTTCAACGTCTTTGCAAATTGTTTCATCAGCCCTAGTTTTATGTGAAGTGGTGGCGAGATAACCTTTTCCTTTCGTACTAGTGGTTCGTAAATAACATTGTGAGATCCAGGTGAGGAATTGTCTCGCAGCGGCCATACTGAGCTTGTGTAGCATTCAGACCTTGCTCGGCCATCACACTTGCATAGGAAACACATGCATTTCGTATAGCCAGTTTGCAATCCATTGAGAATAGCCACAGCCTTCAAATCTGCACAGATAAGCCATTCATGTTCATTGTATTTCATACAGTCCAGAATAATAGCAACATTGTCATACGTTTCTCTCTAGACGACTGAATGAGCGATCGGAACAGAAGGCATTGTGTTCCCATTGTGTAGCAGTACACCCTTAACACTCTACAGAGATGCATCAATGAACAATTTTCACTGATTTGGTTCATAGCACAAACCCAGAGCATCGAACAGACCATGTATATCAATGCAATAACAAAGATTGTTCTTCATTGTGAAATATTCCTGCAAATCCAAGGAGCGCTTTCGGAATGTTATAATTCGTATGTCTTCCACCAGCAGATTCCATTCTTGTAGACGTGAGGCCAGCAGTTCACTTTGTTGCTTGGTAAGTATTAAATCACGGACTAAATCATTGAGTTCAGGCTGCGTGATGAGATGTTGTTCTTTCTTGGACTCGACTTGAGCTTCATAGCATTCGCCGTCTGATTCCGCTTTGTCAGTCTGTGTTATCGGTAGGCATTTCAGCTGGAGGAGAAGGGATGGGTATATCTGCAGAATGTTCCACAGGACGCATAGCAGAACGAAGATTTGGGTAGACTATAGCCTTTTTTCCCTTTTCTGTTGCAACCTGTAATGAGAGACAATAGACATTGTTGACTACTTAAGATAGCATAATTGTGTAATACATTATGCAGAGCAGGATATGCTAAAATGTGCTAAAAACACCAAATTTAACGTATATTCAGAAAAATAAAAGATTCAAACCTGTGATGCTCGTTAAGCAGAAATAGCAATCAGTTGAATGGTCCAGCGGCTCTCTCCATACCATTGGGACACCGAATCCCAGACCAGGACCGGTGCCTTTGAACCATGCAGATAACGAGCTTGTACATCCCACATGGCAGATATGAGGCGCCCAGTGCTTGTCCTGCTCACCAACTTTGCATGCGAAGTATAATTCATAAAGCTTTTTCACATGAGAAGTCAACTTCCTTTTATACCGTTTTAACGTTAATGTCCCATAAACATAACAAAAACTGTCTGGCGAATTTTTGCACTCTCTAGGCATTGTTGCATAACATCAATAGAAACCTGTAAAATAAGAAAATGATAGATCAATTTGCAATTTCACACAATATAGACGTTGTTGGTGAAATATACATAATTTGATAGCTGTTATTCAATAATACTCACTTATAGCACCGATTTATGATAAAATATGGTTGACAATTTTGTTTTAAATGATTAATGAAAGAAATTTTTCATAAAATCAAAGTGGAAACACAGAGCCGAACACCACCACCACCACCACCACAGCATATGCATGACTGAACAAAATGTAAAAGATGCGTTCAAAGAACCAGTGGTTCTCTAAATGATACAATGAAATAGGGTCATTTTCATAAAATCGGTGGGTGATACAAATAAATGAGTGTTATTTTTGCAATCTCCGCATATATTTAGCCATAAAAATGACGATCTCTTTCCGTTTTTTTTTCACTGTTGTACAGTGTAATCAGTCATTGTAATATAACACAATTACCGTATAAATAATTGTTAATCACTGTGAACAAGTAATTCATTTATTTTTTTAAACAAAAACCACAGTCATTTCTATCTCCTTTATTAAATATTGTGTATTTGGTTTGGTAAGCAAATTGCTGACCCAAAGCATTCGTTTCAGTTTTAATTCATAAATTATAGTAAGCTTACTTTATAGGCCACTATATATTTGTATTATTATTTGGCACTGTGTCGCGGTTCTGTTTTATTATTATTTGACACTGGTGTATGTCACCGTACTGCACCGAGTGTGTGTGTGTGTGTCACGGTTCTACCGCCTTGTGCTGTTGTGATACTGCATCGTACTGCATCGGGTGCAATAAAAACAAACGTGGGCCTAAGGAGAAAGAAGAAAATTTTAATGGGTTTTTCCGAAAAGGACCAAGAAAAACTATGCGTCTTTCGAGCTCACTAAAATTCGATCTCACTTTGCTCGTTGTTCTTTCTCGTGAATCTCCACTTTCACGTAGCGCCATTCGATCTCAGCTGGCCTCAGTCCTTCAAGCAACAGTTCACCAATACACGAAGTGAATCACCACTTGAGGCGACCTTCAATTTCATCCAGCCGGAAGTAAACATCCTTTACCGGCGTCATCCTTCTGGCCCTGGTTTCACTCATCCTTCACCACAATTCTATCGGCGCCCTTTCAGCAAATCTTACAACGGGCCGGGCCCTCAACACATTCTCCCCGCTGGTAGACCTGTACGTCCTCAGACCATCTCCGTCGAAACGCAGTAGGGTGAACCCTCACGTAGGCTCCTTCAGTCTTCAGAGTTATCCACGTCGAGACGTAGGACGGTAACCTTCACATAGGCTTCTTCAGTCTTCAGAGTTATCTAAGTCAAATCGCAGGTCGGTAAACCTCTTGTAGACCGTCACTCGGCCTACAGTGTTTTGTTTCGTCGAGATAAACTATTTCGGATTCGAAGCTGAAACGTGCACAAACTCTGCTTAATCGAGCAGGCCCAAAAGTGTCCTCAATACCGGCAAACTAACTTTCCCATTACGACTACAGTAGGCCTGTTCAATTATTTTACCGTATTCAATTACCTTATCGTATTTGTATCCCCTTGTTTACGTGCTCACTTATGCATTTTATTTTTACTTGCCTATTCAGTTTACTGTACCAACAGTATTCTCATTACCTCAGTTATTATTGGCTTAATTACTTATTATTGTGTGTTCACTGCCGCATAACTCATTAGCCAACCTAAATTAATGTTTCTTGTCATTATTGTATTCACTTAACGCTTATACTGTATAAATCATTTCTCATTGCTAATAATCAGTCATTGTAATATAGCACAATTACGGTATACATGAGTGTTAATCACTGTGAAAAAATAATTAATTTATTTTTCTAATTAAATACAAAACATCCAAAGTAATTTCTCTGTCCTTATTAAATATTGTTTGTTTGGGCTGTGCCTGAGCTGGTGACCTTAAGTTTCGTTTCTAGGCCACTATAAATTGGTGATCCGTAGCCTACTATATATGTATTATAAAATTTAAAAATTTTTAACGTTAAAACGGTGACCCAATAAAGCTTATATTATGGCGTCACATGACTCTTCCAAATTTTCCCATCTTTTCCCCTCTGGCAGTGGCACACCTATCCCCCTACCCCGACTCTTGCACTGGCAGTAGCACACCTATCCCCCTTTCCCCACTCTCGCACTTTGCACTCATACTACTCCGCCATGCGAGCTTTGTGTTACAATCATCTCGGTCACGCCTACCAAACTTCCGATCTATAGAATTCAGAATATCAGTATAAAGCATTAAAAAGGAGTACAAAGTAGCAATAACGTGGAATAAGCAAATTAAATAATTAATAAAACATTGACGACATTTTATGGAGGCGGCGGCGGTGGGATACCAAAATGTCATATTAATTGTACAGTTACCCGCATATGCAATGCTCCTCGCCTCACAGGCGACTCTGTACATGTGGGAACGCCGCAGTGTTAGTCGAGGTACCCCAACTGGGGGAAGGTGGGGTGGAGGGGTTCAAGAGAGTCCAACAACATATAACACAGACATATATATCTAAAGGACAATTGAATGTGCAATCATTGACATACAGGTATTCATAACGTAATGTCTGTGTTCATAAAGATAAACAGTTAATATGATCGTGAAACAGCGTTGAACTCCATGTAGATTACTAGTCTTATACAGTAATAAGGTTCCATTATGATTACTGCAAATCTATATGAACAGCTACTACAGTAGAACTTTTTATATACTTCTGAATGCGAAATGTTCGCCTGCAGGAAATTTTCGCGTTTTTCGCATAGGCTATAGTTTAAGCGAAAATATCCAGCAGTCGAAAATTTGACAATTTAAACTAATCTTTGGAAGATAGTAAGAAAATAAAACTTAGATCATTAAAATACTTTATTTGAAAAGTAAATTCAGTATATTGTTATAAAACATTGGGATCACCTGAAGATCAGGGCCCCCAGCTTTCTTTAGTTAGTCTTATAAGGCTAACTAACAAAAATATCACGCCCTAACTTAACCAATCGTTAGGTCAACTGTACGCCCTTGACGATTGATTAGGTTAGGTCGTGATATTTTCGTTAGTTAGCCTTATAAAGCTAACTAAAGAAGGCTGGGGGCCCTGATCTTCAGGTGATCCAAACATTTTAAAGTAAAAGCAGTAAAAACATTTTAAATTATACTGTATTATTACTGTATGACAAAAATGTCATGAATGCCGCTAATTTCCCAACCCTTCCGAATTGTCTCCATCATTTTGTGTAGGTTATCCCATGCAGAGACAATCCATTTAGCACAGCGTTTCCCAAACTATGGGTAAATTACCCCATCGGGGTAATTTGGCTTTTTCAGTGGGGTAATTTGGTACTCTGCAAGTACTTCTGAAGTACAGTAAGTGCATAAATAAACGACATGGCAACAGTGAGACTGGCTTTACGTGGGGTACAGGTAGGGTGTGGGTCATTATGAAGGAATCCATGTGAAAATAGGGTAATGACTCAAAAAGTTTGGGATCCACTAATTTAGCATGAATAGATTTCAGTGTGGAGAGCTTCAAATCTATCTTAATGATAGATTCATTTACGTTGAATGCTGCTGAAACTTTATCCGCATACCAAGCGGTAAAACTTGCCTTCATATACGACCTCAACCTCGACCAATCACAGTCCAGAACAAATGTCGTCATTCATAACGTCATTTTAATCTGTAAGATTATAACTAGCAACTGTTGACCGCGAAATTATGATGCCGCGAACTCGTCCAAGGATATGAAAGAGCGAAAATTTGCTGCCGCGAAATTAACCTAGTTTACAGTATATATATTTATAACCTCATACAATATTATACTAATGTTTGTGAAATGACGTTGATGGGCCAAACCGAGGTGTTGACATAGTTACTGGCATGATCTATGCTCATATCATATTTCTACACCGTATGACGAACACCGACTCTGAAAATTAATCCAGCTCAAGATAAAATTGCACAGCGAGGCCGGATAATTGGTATGCAGGAAGCAGGCCTCCCTGTAGCTGACATAGCCATGGAACTGAGAATTTCGAAGCCTACTGTTCGACGCTAGGTGCAGAGATGGCAGGAGACTGGAATTCTGCTAGATCGTCCTAAGTGTGGGGCACCAAGAAAGACCACCCCAGAAGAAGACCGGAGAGTAATGAATGAAGTGCAGAACGATCCAATCAAAAATGCAGTCGCCATCCGGGAGACACTACATATGGGCGTGTCATTGGACACCGTAAGGAGACGGTTGCAAGAAACAGGATATCACCACCGTACTCCTTCCATAAAAGAGAGAATCGAGGAAAGACATCGTCAGCGTCAGGCCAGGCTCTCGTTTGCTCGCAAGCATATGAATGATGATCTCGCATACAGGAGCAGTTATCTTCTCTGACGAGAAGACGTTTGCGTCCACAACTCATGGCCGTTTTCAGTGTTGGCGACAGGAGAGCACAAGATATGCCCGCCAAAATATCTACCAACTGGCACGGAGTGGGCACGTGACGGCGAATGTGTGGGGATGGATGCACCTGTAAGGACTAGGAGAGCTGAGATCCACGGGAGGTTTATGACAAATCAATATATATAGATCATGGAGGAGGTGATGCTGCCTTCTGTACGTGCGTAGGCCTTGCCCTATCCTGAGCAGATTATCTTTATGCAGGTATGTTGTATTTGTGTGTTATACAATATTATACTATTACTAGAGTAAGATTTATGTATTACACGCACTTGTAAGTCCGGTTTCCACATTTACACGAGACGAATAATGGTCAAAAAATTGTTCTTTATCTCTTTCAGTACTATGACAACACTTTAGGATTTTATTCTGGATAACTGCAGATTATATTATTTGTATAACGGCGCACAATTACAATTAGCTGAGAGAAACCCCTACTACATAGGGGTTAAAGCCTATCTCGAATAGTGGGTTACTGATGAAGCGTATGGATGAGATGTAATTCTAATTTTAATATTCAAAATCCATTTGTAGGAAAACTCTCCCATTCACACCGCCAGGATTGTTAGAAGGTGGTTCAAGGAGCAGCGAAATCTAGAACTACTGGACTGGCCTAGTAAGGTATGTGACCTTAACCCCATTGAGAACGTGTGGGGAAATGTGGTGAACTCGTGGGAGCCTGGGCAGGAGCGGACCGGCCGCCAGCTGCTAAATCACACTATGGCTAAGTGGGAGATGTTCCGAAGGAACCTACACATCATACCTAACCATGTCGCATCTATGCCACACAGATAACAAGATGTAATAGACAATAATGGAGGATGGACCAAATACTAACTATGAACCGGGTATAGCTGTGCCACTTAAGTTAATCTATGGCAAATTGTGAGTATTTTGTATGATAAATTATTTTGCAAAACCTTCTCAACCATTGCATATTTGTTGTAATAAAGAATTGATATTTTATTTTATAGATATATTCCTTGTTAAGATCTAATAACATCTCCATATTGATAATGCAACAGGAAATCTGGAAAACATTAATGGGTTTATCTGTCCATCGTGATTAACCTTACGGTAGTACCGTGGAGTGGTCAAACACCGTTAGTACCATGTGGTGTTTGAACACCCCAAATTCAAAAAATTCAAAAAAATTACTAACATTTCTAATATATTCATATAGCTGCTTCAACATATTCCTCCACTCACAAATGAACAGATTAATTTCAATGTAGCTGAAATTTTTAATTTTTGTGTAAAAAAAACTGGTCGAACATAAATAAAATAAAGTTTTGATTCTAAATACTCATTTATTAGGTAAAGGCGTGCAGGATTATACATTATATGATTTTTTTCTCAGTATCATTATAAATTGTAATTATAAAATTATAAACATAAATATATAAAAGCATAATTGAGTTTAATTTTCTCATTCTTTACTACAATTCTAACTAAAGAGATCTGTCAATGTTGTGACATAAAAATAGCAAAAAGTTCTGTTACCGATTCTCTATAAAAAATATGTTGTGTATTCCTGCCAAAGTACACCAAGACAATAATAGAAAACAAAAAATAATAGAAAACTCGGCAAAATAATCGCAAACTGTTCCAATAAAATGAAATGGCAAGAAAAATATAAGTGAGGTCATTACAAAACCATGAAGGAGAAGCTTTTTTCTGCCAAACATCCTCACCATTACCTATCACTCTGATTCATCACCTGATATTGTACCTTCGCACTCAATGCAACTGACAAGCAACTTGCTGTGTTCTCTACACACATGTTTATCACAATTGTTAAACACTGTTTTCACCTTACGATCACGTAACCTGTCACAGAATGTACATCTCTTTGCCCCCGTGATGTCTGCGGCTGGGAGGGTGTTGAGGAATCTACAGCTCTTGGCAACATTATTCTAATTCCTTCTCTGAGGTCCTTCTTCAGATGTATGTTCTGCATTCTCCTCTTCAGAGTGTCCTCTATAAGCTGCATAGCTACATTCTTGATGAACAAGCGGCGCTTTAGCTTGTTCTGAGGGTTGTGACAGTATATGATGTAGGAATTTATGTTTGAGATGTTCAGGAGAGTGAAGAAAACAGTCATGGGCCAACGACGGCTATTTCTTGAAGTGTCATACTCCCCTGCCATCTGGTCGACCATATCAACGCCTCCTTTAGTTGAATTGTAGGTGATAATTTCAGGTTTCTTCTTATCACCAGAATTTGGGTCAATTCTGTCATCATAGTGCATGCTGCTGACGAGAACATCATTTTTCTTCTTACTGTCTGGCGTGTATGAGAATAGTGTCACTTTATCTGTAAAGCCGAACATACTGTCATACCTAGCTCTGTTCTTCACCTCTAAGAATTCCTTAGGGATCTCAGGTTTGTTTTTTCGGAGTGTGCCCACCGCACTCAATTGATGGTCATCAAGCAGCTTTTGGAGTAGTGGGTAAGTGGTATACCAGTTGTCAAACGTGACATTTCTGCCTGATCCTGAGATCTGTGAGGTAAGCCTTGTGACCACAGCAATGGATGAATTGTCTACCTTGAGTGGACCATCAGGCTGTTTTCCTGCATATATTTCCATTTTACATACATAGTAAGTTTTTGCATCAGTCATTGCCTGTATCTTTATTCCATACTTGGCTGGTTTGTTGAGTATATATTGTCTGAAGGGACATTTGCCCCTGAAGGCTGCAAGCATCTCATCAATTGTCAGAAGCTCTGATGGGGAATAGTTCCTCAGACAGTTTTCAACAAACATCTCAAAGAGGTCTCTGATTGGGGCAAGCTTATCCACTTGCCTTCTTGCACGGCGTGTTGCTTTGTCATCGAATCGTATGCAACATAGGAGAAAACGAAAGCGATACAATGACATTGTCATTCTGAATACCTCTACACCAGTGCCATCAGAATTCCACAGATCATCAAGGTTCATTCTGTTGCTGTGATAAAGACCAGCTGAAAGTAGTAGGCCAAGAAAGGCTTTGATTCTACAATGTCAGTGTCACTTGCCTTGCTAGTCTGAGCATAATTCTGTCTCTTGTCACTGATGAACTGGTTAGTCTTGTCAACCAATAAATCCACTATTTCAGGAGTGATGAAGAGTCCCCAGAAGTCAGTAGGTGACTGTGCATTTAGGGCTAGTCCTCTTGGTCCTTCTCTCTTTCGGAAGACATTATGAGAATGGGTACGAACTGTTACATTACGTACTTTCTTTTCCCACACGTTTTCTTGTCTTTTCCCAGCCACCCATCACGTCTGGGCTGTTTCGTTGGGGCTCTTGTGGGGATCATCTGGCTCCGATTCATAGCAATCAGAGTCAGGAATATGCTCATCCTCCTCCACGAAATCTGATTCACCTTCACTGTCATCTTCTGGATCACTTGCAACGTCACATTCGTCCAACAACTTCTGAATCCTCTCCGAATCTCTCCATTCGTCAGCCAGACTCTGTACTGAACGGACGCATTTCCTGAGCTCTCTGATGTTGCATCTACTTTTGCATGTTGCTAAGAATTTTACTTTTGGAAAGTTTTGAATTTTATATACTTGCGTTTATATTCACATTGTTATAGTTAAGTAATTGAATAGTAGTGGTTTTTAGCGATTTAGAAGTTTTCATAGCGTGCCGGCTTAATTTAACTTAAACTTGTGACGGTTATAAACTAATTTTTAACTGCCGATGCCGTCGCAGAAAGCGTCGTGTTAGGTGTGGGGTAAACCGGTGGTATTCGGAATTTAAAGATTATAACGGCGGTCCTATGGCGATAACGAGAGATCAGTTTGTTTCTTTTGCGAGTTAATGGAGGAAATAATTGAAATAAAACGCAGTGTACGTGAGGTAACAGGAAGACTTGCAACGCTTGATGAGGGCAGAGGTAGGGCTACGGTTGACGAAAGCTGAACCAATACTAACGTTGAAGACGTTAGTAATTTGAAGGGTGAGGTGCGTAACCAAATTTCTAGTTTAGGTAGCTTGTCGGGAAGGTTGGATAGAGTTGAGGAAGGGGTTAAGAATGGTCCGAGAGTAGTAGATGGGGAGGGATTTAGAGAAGTTAAGGATGGAGCTAGGCCGCGTACGTTAGGGATAGGAATCCCCCCTACCGAGGTTTCGAACCCTTTCGCCCATTTGGAAAGGGACGTGAATGAGGGGGGAAACTATTTTAATTGGGGACTCTTTAGTGCGCCACATGGACAAAGAGTTCGTTGCACGGAAGCCAACCAAGAGGAGGAGGGTCTGTCGTCCAGGGGCCAGGGTTGACAGAGTTAGAGACGAAGTGGATAGGATTGACGTTGCTTCCGTCACTCGATGTTGGTGACGATGGTAGGAGGCAACGACTCATATAGGCCCGATACAAGAGTGCCTGACCTTTTGGAGAGATAAAGGGGGTTAATTAGGTCCCTGAACGTGAGGTCAGATAGGTCTTTAGTTCTAAGTATTACCCCTAGGCACGGGTTGGGTCTTAGAATTACGTCGAAAACAATATTTTTGAATAATAAATTAAGAGATTTGTGCTGAGGAAAATGTACCCTTCGTATGTTAGAAAATCTAGAAGAGGAAGAACCATTGTTGTCCCAAGGCGATACGATGACTAAGCTGATTGATGCAGCATTGCTTGTATATATATTAAGTTAAGGTGTGTATATATATCCATCTCATAATTGTAAGGTTAGTGAAAAATTAAATTAATTTAGAGCTAGCATTTTTGAGCTCTTGTGGCATCATTGTTTGGTCACACTGTTGGCATCATTTTGAGACGCTGCGCGTCTTTCTACTCGTTTGTGGAAGGTCGTACGTAAAGGTGTGGTTTGATAGAGAGCTCTCTTGCAATTCAGTTTGGTTGTTTAGATACATGATTGTTGCATCGTGCAATAGTCCAGGTTGCGTTGTTGTTGCAAGGTTCATAAAGAAGACCACAAATAGTACCCTTTTGTTTACCTTTTAAGTTCATGTAATTTAAGGTCTAAGGTAGGCCCGCATCGAGTCAGCAACCCTGAGGTTACCCTGAGGTAGGACCTAATAGGATCTCAAATCCGTAAAGTTTAATTTAGCTTAACTTGGGCTTTAGGTAGAACTTGCCCTTTAGAATTTGGCCGTTCACGGCTCAGCTGGGATTTCGAACCCGACAAATAAATAAAATAACATGGTCCTTCAGAACCGGATTTCTACCCCAAGACTGAGTCAGTGACCATTTTTCGGCAAAGTTCTGATTGTGCAAATTGTATCCCAAGTTAGGCCTAGACGGGTTGAGTATTATTGAGTTAAGGTCCCAGGGTAAAAAGTTTGGTCGCCCAATTGCGAAACTTGGCCAGTCGTCTGTCGTTTTTGGCCTACTTTTTTTCCGGTTTGGTTAATTTTGGGTTATTATTGAATTAAGGTCCCAGGGTAAAGTTTGGTCGCCAAATTGCGAAACTTGGCCAGTCGTCGGTCGTTTTTTGGCCTATATTTTTTCTGGTTTGGTTAATTTTGGGTCATTATTGAATTAAGGTCCTGGGGTGGAAAATTTGGTATTCCATACTGGTGTTTGGTTAGTACCCCACTCAGCAATTCAGTTTATTTGAAAGTAAAATTTGCGTTTGATCAGTTTGGTTAAGTATTTCTGCCAATTCAGCTCATTTGGTATTGAGCCAAGGGTTGTTTACATGAAGATGAGTGCATCTGAATTGAACAAAATTTATAAAAAGGAGAAGTGCCTACAAAGGTCTAATTACAAAGGTCATTGCCACTATAGATTCGCCATAGAGCAAGAGGATTTACGCTTAGTGACTGCGAAGCTTGCCATATTAGAGAAACAAAAAAGGTTGCTCTAAGTGAGGTAAATGTTAAAATTGAGGCTCTTATAGAAGAGGATGAAATAGAAAATAACATAATTTATTGAAGAGATTATTGATGATATGACTAACGTAGGCCTCCGAGCAAAAGAGTTTAGCAGCTCAATACAGTTAGAGACCAGGTCTAATAATGAAACACAACACTCAACAAATGATGCTTGTGAAGTTAAGGTTAACAGATCTGTAGTTCAATTACCGAGGCTTGTACTCAAAACATTTTCTGGGAGTATTCAGGAATGGCAAGGATGGGCAGACAGTTTCAATCAGCAGTTCATTCTAGTCAAGTGTTAAGTGCCGTGGAGAAGTTTAATTATTTGCGGTCCCTCTTGGAAGGGGAGGCAGCAAAGACTATAGCAGGATTAGCATTAACAGAGGCTAATTATAATGTGGCTTGGGATATATTAAAGAAACGGTTTGGTAAGCCAGAGATCTTAATTAAAAGCCACCTCCGTGCACTTTAACTATACCTCCTGTTAATAATCCTAATAGTGTCAAGGAGTTACGGCAGTTATATGATGAATTTGAAATTAGAACTAGGTCTCTGGACAACTTGGGTGTAGGAATGGAAAAGTATGGTATAATGTTGGTTCCTACACTGGAGTCTAAATTGCCTAGCTCAATTTTGCTTGAATTAAGTAGGGGACACTCTGCAGAACATGTGTACATCCCCCTTCAGCAGATGTTAAGTCTTTAGGCACAGAATTAGCAAGACGAGAGGGAGTTGAGTTTGCACAGTGGGATGGTAAACAAGAGGACAAATGCAGGCACAGCACCAAAGTTTCCACAAAAAGGAATAGCCCAGGTACAGTGTCAGCTCTACATGCCTCCTCTGAGAATAAATTAAAGGGAATCAAGGAATGTATATTTTGCGAAGGCAACCACAAGTCATATAAATGTGAGGTGGCTGAGGCCTTACCCTTTGAGGAGAGAAAGGAAGGGTAACTAAGTCCACAGCATGTTTTAAATGTTTTTTGAAAGGTCATAGAGCAAGGTTTTGTAAGTTTAAAATTTTGTGCAAAAAATGTCATGGTAGGCATCAGCCATTATGTGTGAAAACACTCTTAGTAGGCCTACCCCAGAAGTAGAGACATCAGTGGCACATGCCACTGCTATGCAAGGGAGTAAAAGTAAAGGGGGATTATTGCAAAACAACTGCAGCCTTATTAATTGGGAATGAGGAGAAGCTACTGTAAGAGTGTTGTTTGATAGTGGTAGCCAGTTGTAGTTTTATTAAGACCAGAATTTCCAGAAAATTGAAGTTTAAAGAACTTAAGAGGGAAAATTTAAGAATTTCTGGGTTTGGGGTTCCGTTCAAAACCGAACCAAATTAAGAAGGTAGAAGTTCTGGTTAAAGGGTTGTTACCGCAAAGTCCCACTATCAAGGTCCAAGCTGTAGAGATTGAGGAACTTTGTGCTCCAGTCACTACTTGTTTAGATATGGCATGTGTCCAAGAATTGCAAGTTAAAGGAATTAATTTGGGCAATAATAAGTTGAGGGAATAGAAGATATTAGTCTTTTGATTGGAGCTGACTATTATTGGGACTTCATCACTGGTAATATTGTCCGTACATCTCAAGGCCAGTAGCTATTGAAAGTAAGCTAGGCTGGATGCTACATGGTAGTTATTGCAATGAAATGGAAGTTAAGGCTCTCTTTGTTAAGATTGAGGAGAACAGCCATGGTCTGGAAAGGCATTTGAAAGCATTTTGGGAACTTGAATCTATTGGTATAAAGGACAACCAGGCAAGTACAGTGAACAATGATGTTTTAGAGCACTTTGAAAAAGAGATTGGGTTAGAGATGGTTGCTATGAAGTTGGCCTACCATGGAAGGATTCTTGCAAACCGGTTCAAACCTTCAGCTAGCTAATCGGAGGTTGGAGACTTCATTGTACAGGCTAAGAAAAAAATGAGGAGTTGTTAATTGAATACGATGAGGCCATCCTAAGTTATGTAAGGGAGGGCTATGCTGAAAGGGTGCAAGGTGAGCTGGTGAGCCAGGAGGCACATTATCTGCCACACCATGCAGTGGTACGGCGAGACAAAACTACCACCAAACTGAGGGTAGTTTTTGATGGCTCAGCCAAGGACAAAGGTGGTGTGTCCTTGAATGACTGTTTGGATGCTGGGCCAAATTTAAATGCAGATTTATTTTCCTTGTTACTGAGATTCAGGTTTGGTAGAGTAGCATTGACTGCAGATGTGAAGCAAGCCTTTTTGCGGATAAAGTTAAAACCAGAGGACAGAGATGCAGTAAGGTATCTGTGGGTGGATACGAAAGACTTGTTGGAAAATGAACCTAAGGTTCAAGCATATAGAATGAAGTCAGTGTTGTTTGGCCTCAGCTCTAGTCCATTTCTGTTGGCAGCTACTATGCAGTACCATTTTAAGAAATATTCTGAAGTCTATCCTAACACTATTGAACACATAAGGAAAAATTTATGTTGATGATTTGCTATGTTCCGTGGATAATACAGAAATGGCTAAACAGATATTATGGAGGCTAGAGCTATAATGAGGGAGGCTGGCATGGAGCTCAGAAAATGGCAGACCAATCATTCGCAATTACAAGAGTTTATGAGTCATTCCTCTGCAGTACCTGATGCAGCAGAAAGTATTGAGGATTCTGGTATTAAGGAGTTGTGGGCAATAGACGCAAAGGTGCTAGGCATCGTTTGGCAGCAAGATGATGATTTGTTTACCTTCAATGGGAAATCTTTAGTAGAGCTGGCTGAGAATGAGACAAGGTGGACAAAAACGTACAGCTCTTAGTTTGGCTTCGAAGGTCTTTGATCCTCTTGGATTCCTGGCTCCATTTGTGATAAAGTCAAAAATTTGGTTTCAGAGCCTCTGGGAAATTGGACTTGGTGGGACCAAGAGTTACCTGATCATATGGTGGTAAGGTGGAAATATTGGTTCAAAGAATGGCACATCTTGGAGACATTGAAATCCCAAGATGGTACTTTGGAGAGTTGAACAATAGTCCAGACAATTTGGAGCTGCACATCTTTGTGATGCAAGTGAGGAAGCCTATGCAACTTGTATTATATAAAAGGCGCATTGCAAGAAGAAGTAAGTTGCAGGTTGGTTGCTGCAAAGAGTAGAGTAGCACCTTTGAAAAGGCTTTCTGTTCCAAGGTGGAATTGATGGGTGCCGTTATTGCTAGTCGGCTTGCAATTACAGTGCGAAAGCTTTGGCCCTCTATGAAATTCCAAGCTATTATTGGACAGACTCCACTATAGTTTGGCACTGGTTAAGAAGTCAGGCAAGGAAATGGAAACCATTGTTGCCAATAGGGTGGAGGAAATTCAAGCGCACACAGATCCCAAGCAATGGAAGCATTGTCCAGGCATCCAAAACCCCGCTGATTTACCAACACGAGGAATTTCGGTGAAAGATCTTTCACAATCAAGTTTGTGGTGGAATGGGCCAGAGTGGCTAAAACTTGGAAGTGAAAACTGGCCTTCTAATCAGCCTATTGTAGGAGAATGCCAGGCTGAAGAAGCATGGGTGAGTGAGGTGAGAAAATGCGCTGTGAACAGTTGTCAAGTTATGCAGCAGGACCCCATATTGAGGCTTGAGGACATTAGCAGTCTGAAAAGATTGTTAAGAGTGACAGCATGGATATATAGATTACCAACAACATTAAGGGAGAAACAAGAAGGGAAGGAATTCTGAACAGTAATGAGATTCAGCAAGCCAGGAAATACTGGGTGGTATATATGCAGAAGAAAAAATTTGGTGAAGAGAGAGAATTGCTCACCAGCCATCCATTACAGGTTCTACCAACACATTCTGCGCTCAAGGGTTTGGATGTGTTTTTGGATCAGGATTTATTGAGAGTAGGAGGTAGACTACAGTTTTCTGGGCTTCCAGAGGAGAAAAGACATCCAATTTTGCTACCTTCTGGGGGGCACTTTGTGGACCTTTTGATCCTGGATACTCATCATAAGCTGTTACATGCTGGAGTTAGAGAAGTGATAATAGAGATTAGACAACAATTTTGGATTCTCAAAATTAGACAAGTAGTGAAAAAGGTCTTGCATAAATGTGTGGTTTGCAAGCGTTGGAGTGCAAAGCCTTATTATGAAAAGGTGGCTCCACTTCCAAGAGAACGGTGTGTCTATACTGCCCCATTTGATGTAGTGGGAGTAGACTTTGCAGGGCCAGTCTATGTGTATGAGCGAGGGGAGTCTAACAAAGGTTATATATGTCTTTTCACCTGTGCTACCACCAGAGCAATCCATTTGGAGTTGGTAAGCAACTTAAGTAGTGATGTATTTCTTTTGGCCTTTAAACGGTTTGTGAACAGAAGGGGTTTCCCAAATAAAATCATATCGGATAATGCAAAAACCTTCAAAAAGGCTGCAAAGGAACTCCAAGAAATTTGGTCCTTGCTAAAAGAGGAAGGATTCCAATCCTACTTTTCACACCAAGGGGTACAGTGGGAGTTTATTGTTGAGAGAGCACCATGGTGGGGAGGATTTTGGGAAAGGCTAGTGAGAAGTGTAAAGTGTCCATTAAAGAAACTTTTAGCTAATGCTCATTTGAGCAAAGAAGAATTCTCTACTGTTTTATGTGAAGTAGAAGCAATGGTGAACAGTAGGCCTATCACTTTTGTTTACAACAGTAGGCAGGATGCAGAGCCATTGACACCAAATCATTTTCTTTGTGGTAAACGATTAACATCAAACCCCAGTGTGCCAGAAGACTTGCAGCCCATCCAGAGCACTCAAGGAGAGTTAACCAGACGGTCAGGTACCTTGAAGAGCTACAAGATCAGTTATGGAAGAGGTGGCAGATGGAATACTTGCCAGAACTCAGTTATTACCCATCAGGCAAGGTAAAGGGCTCCAATGCAAATTGTATCAAGGTGGGAGAAGTGGTAATGATTGGGGATGAAAGACCAAGGCAATGCTGGAAGCTTGGCATAATGAAGAGTTGTTTGTTGGCAAAGACAATTTAGTTAGGTCTGCACTGGTAAAGACTTCAGGAGGAAAGTTAAAGAGACCTATAAAAAACTCTATGCTTTGAAATCAGCAAAAACACAGATAGTCAAGATGAAACATTTGAGTTACAGCCTCATGAAGAAGGCTTGGCTAAACCTTGCAGAAGGTAATGACAACAATGCCTCTTCGGTGGGGAGTGTTAGAAAATCTAGAAGAGGAAGAACCATTGTTGCCCAAGGCGATACGATGACTAAGCTGATTGATGCAGCATTGCTTGTATATATATTAAGTTAAGGTGTGATATATATCCATCTCATAATTGTAAGGTTAGTGAAAAATTAAATTAATTTAGAGCTAGCATTTTTGAGCTCTTGTGGCATCATTGTTTGGTCACACTGTTGGCATCATTTTGAGACGCTGCGCGTCTTTCTACTCGTTTGTGGAAGGTCGTACGTAAAGGTGTGGTTTGATAGAGAGCTCTCTTGCAATTCAGTTGGTTGTTTAGATACATGATTGTTGCATCGTGCAATAGTCCAGGTTGCGTTGTTGTTGCAAGGTTCATAAAGAAGACCACAAATAGTACCCTTTTGTTTACCTTTTAAGTTCATGTAATTTAAGGTCTAAGGTAGGCCCGCATCGAGTCAGCAACCCTGAGGTTACCCTGAGGTAGGACCTAATAGGATCTCAAATCCTTAAAGTTTAATTTAGCTTAACTTGGGCTTTAGGTAGAACTTGCCCTTTAGAATTTGGCCGTTCACGGCTCAGCTGGGATTTCGAACCCGACAAATAAATAAAATAACATCGTAAAGCTGGGGTCCGAATTCAGTGATCCTAGCCTTTTTATAAAAGATGGGGGTGCATTTTAATGAAATAGGTAATGCTAGGCTAGTTAGGTTAATAGACGAAAACGTGCGAAAGCTGTATAGGTCGAAGGCTTCTTTAAACGTTGTGGGTCCGGGAAAAGCGGGCCCGACGTGAAAAATAGTTTAAAACGCCGGCCCGTGGTAAAAAATAACCAAGGTATTTTATTGTAACGCGCGTAGTATTAGAAATAAATTAAACGAATTTAAGGCGATAATTTATTCCGGCAACGACGATATAGTTGCTATCACTGAAACGTGGTTAAATACCGTGACTCGGGACTTGTTGGGGGAACTTGATATACCTGGTTTTAAACTCTTTACTAATGATAGGTTACATAGGTTTGGTGGCGGCGTTTTGCTGTACATTCGTAATTCCCTTAGGGCTATCGAGGTTAAGATAGATTTTCCGGCAGCAAATAATGCGATATGCCTTGAAGTTAGGGCGCGTAGTATTAATTTTAATGTTGTTTATAGACCTCCCGTTCAACCCTTCGACACCATACTAGATTTTACTCACTTCTTGATAACTTTATTGACAATCGGAATAGTATAATTGTGGGAGACTTTAACTGCCCTAATGTTAATTACGAGACTTTTACTGGTAATGAGGAGGGTTTGAGATTGATTGAGTTCATGGAGGATAATTTTTTACGACAGATAGTTACCGAACCAACACGCGGTGACAATATTTTAGATTTGGTGATGACGAACAGCGAAAATATAGTTGATAGTTTAGAAGTAGGCGAGAGTTTAGGATGTAGTGATCATCAAATTCTTAGGTTTAAGTTATCGATAGAAAACACTAAGGATAGTAACGTAATAGAAGCCCCTGATTTTCGTAGGGCTAAATTTGATAGTTTTGCGGATAGGAAGAGAGTTGTGGACTGGGATAACCTATTTATGGGTAATGACACAAATTTGCGTTGGGAGGCGTTTAAAGAAAGTTTTATGAATATTGAAAGGGAGTTTATTCCTCGTAGGCCCAAGCGCGCTAGAAATCATGGTAGGCCCAAATGGTGGACTAGGGAAATAGGCGAGTTCATAAACAAGCTTAACAGAGCTTATTGACTTAATAAGCGCAATGGCACGGCAGCTAACTTTAATAGATATATCGAGCTTAGACGTCAGGTTAAAAGATCAGTTAGGAATGCTAAGCGTAATTTAGAGATACTTATAGCTGCGGATAGTAAACATTAATCTAAAAAAGATTTTGAGTACGTCAATAATCATAAGCCGATAAAAGATAACATAGGCCCTCTAGTGGATGTTAACGGCGCTTTGGCTTCTGACGCTCAGGCGATGGCGGGTATTTTCAATAACTTTTTTGCGACAGTTTTTACCGTAGAAGATGTAAATAATGTCCCCGACGTGGACGATATCGTTCTATTTAGTAGCGAGACTATTTTGGATGAAATAACAGTTTACGAGGGTGAGATTGCGCATTATATTGATAGGCTAAAAGTTAGCAAGGCTCCAGGCCCTGACGCTTTTTATCCCAGACATTTGAAAGACGTTATCGTAGGCCCCTTAACGAAGATTTTTAATCAGTCACTGGAAACGGGGATTATTCCTGAAGATTTCAAATTAGCTAACGTCACGCCCATTTTTAAAAAAGGCGACCGCACGGTACCTAGTAATTATAGGTCCATTAGCTTAAGGTCAATTGTAGGTAAACTTTTGGAATCCGTAGTTAGGGTTCGTATCATCGATCACTTAGAAAGTACAGATTTGAGTAATAGTAGTCAGCATGGGTTTCAACGCCAAAGATCTTGTTTAACTAATTTGTTAAAATTTTATAACGAAATAGTGCGCGAATACGATAGGCATAGAGCGGCTGACGTTATTTATTTAGATTTTAAAAAGGCGTTCGATACAGTTCCGCATAGAAGATTAATTGCGAAGGTTAAAGCGCACGGTATACGCGGTCAGGTAGCTAACTGGTTAGAGGAATGGCTTCGTGCTAGGAGACATAGGGTCGTTGTTAATGGTAGTGAATCGGGGTTGTTAGATGTAGGTAGCGGTGTCCCACAGGGTTCAGTGTTAGGCCCATTGCTATTCGTAATTCACATTAACGACATAGATGTAGGATTGACTAGTAACGTGTCAAAATTCGCGGACGATACTAAAATAGGTGGTAAGGTTGTTAGCGAGGACGATAGAAATAGGCTCCAAGACGATGTAAATAGGATTATGGAGTGGACGGATAAGAGGCAGATGCAATTTAACGTAGTCAAATGTAAAGTTTTGCATGTAGGTTCTCGTAACAATAATTACACGTACACGATGGATGATAGAATGTTAGCGAGCGTTGACGAGGAAGTAGATTTAGGCGTACGCGTATTTAAGGATTTAAAAGTTAGGAACCAGTGCCTGGAGTCTTGCGCAAAAGCTAATAGGATGTTAAGCTTCATAGCGCGTAATTTCGGATTTAAATCGAAAGATATTGCCCCTTTACAAGTCCCTAGTCAGGCCTCATTTAGAATATGCCGTTCAGTTTTGGTGCCCGTTTTTGCGTGAGAATATTGATAGGTTAGAAAGGGTTCAGCGTCGTGCCACGAAACTAATTCCGTCAGTGCGCAACAAGCCTTATGAAAATAGGATTAAAGAATTAGAGTTGCATTCACTCGATACTAGGAGATTAAGGGGGGAGCTTATTGAAGTTTTCAAAATCGTTAATAACATCGATAACGTAAATTTTGACAAACTGTTCACTTTCGATAATAGCAATACTCGTAATAATGGATTTAAGTTGCGTGGCAGACGTTTCGTTACTAATTTCGCTAAAAACTTCTTTACGTTTAAAGTAATTGATAAATGGAATAATCTTCCCGCGCCCGTCGTGAACTCTACCAGCGTTAATGAGTTTAAGAACCGTCTAGATAGGCATTTTAAAAATATTAACGTTGTTTAAAATAAAAAAAAAACAATTAGCAACAGGAGCTCTGGTGGTGGTGGTCGAGAATGAGTCGGTTGGCGATAGTGCCAGCTTGTGACATGCCAGCGTGTGATATGCCAGCAAAATAATAATAATAAAAAATAAATAAATTAGACTAACACGAACGTAGATGTAGCTCGTAGCGTAAACTAACCCACTTTTTGTTTAACTTTACCTACTTTTTTTCTTTTTTTCTTATCCTCTCCTTAGTTTGCATGGTATGACTGAGTAAGACTGTGTTTACATGGTTTGTAAGTGTTCTTATTTTACTTCTTTTCATCTTTCACCCCTTTCCTATTTTCTCCGACTATTTTTCTGACTTGTCGGCAGTGGCCGGCGGATGATGATGGTGAGTCTTTTTTCTCTTTTTCTGAATGAATGTTAACCCATGAGTGATAGGTGTTGCCACTTACTTAACCCCTTATTTTCTTCTCTTAACCCCCTACTCTTTCCTTTTTATCGGGCTAACCTTAGAGTGGATCTTAGGGCCTTTGTTAGCCTTAGCTTCTGTAGATCTGTTTTTCGTCGTCGGCCGTCTTGTATCTGAAAGTTAACATGAATTTTATAGCTCCAATCCATTAGAAATCTTCCATAAAGCAAATATTATTTGATAATCTGCATTATTATCTTAGATAAACTTATATTATTTTACTTATATTATTTTATATTATATTATTTTCCATTGAAAAGAAAATTTAAAAACAAATTTATTAATCATGAAAACTTACTTGGTTAGTATCGAGGGGTGACTGCACACCCGACGAGGACAAAATCTCGTCTACTTCTCACACAAGCAGGGGGCAGGACTGCAGGACTCTTGGTGCTCCCTCCACTGACAGATTCAGGAAGGTACTGGGAAGACCAGGAATATTAGTGTTGCCAATTGAGAAATATGAGCAAAAAAAATTTTTAAGGGTGTTCAAACACCCCACGGTACTAATGAAGGGTTAAATCATTATTTCCACACAGTGATAATACAAATACAATCTGCAAAACACTATTAATATAACAGGCATCAGCCACAAACCGGTGGTGATATCCTGCTTCATGCAGCGTCACCTTACCGCTTTTACTGACACGCCCGTATATAGTCTCTCCTGGACGGCGACAGGAAGTACCCATGTCAACACCACGGTTTGGCCCATGAACGTCATTTCACAATCATTAGTATAATATTGTATGAATTTATATAAATATGTTTAAGCTAGTATAACCGTGGATTATCCTTATGTGATTTTGATAATCATTTTCTGTTATTCAAATTGAAAATGTTAACAAGTTTTGTGTAACAATCGATAAACCATTTCCCACTAACTCTCTCTCTGCCCCTCTACCTCGCTCTCTCTCACACTGTCTCAATCTTTTTCTCGCTCAATGTCAATACACATACAGTATATATAATCGTGTAGATTCGTAAAGGTTTAAAGCTGCACAGTGCACACGGACTCTACAAACAGCTTTATTAGTATTGTTACATAGTGATTTAATATACGCGAGACTGGTGGGTGGGGAAGGGGAATGAGGGAGTGCAGAGGATGGTTGTGTAATGTCTATTTTTGGTTCAAATTCACTTGTATATAAAAAGTTGTATTGTGGTATCTGTTTATATAGACTTGCAGTAATCATAATGGAACCTTAATACTGTATAAGATTAGTAAACATGGAGTTCAACGCTGCTCACGATCATATTAATCGTTTATCTTTATGAACAGAGACATTACATTATAATTAGGGGCCGTTCAAAAATTACGTTACGCTATTTTTGCTAAAACTTGACACCCCAGATCCCCCAGGAACGTTGTGTAACACTAGACCAGGTAACCCTTAAGATTTTATGTAACACTTCCCCCACCCCACTCCCCACACGTTACGGGACGTTACAGGGGGAGGGGTCAGGTTTTAGCAAAAATAGCGTTAATTAATTTTTGAACGGCGCCTTACCTGTATGTCAATGTTATATGTTGTTGGCCTCGGTTGTCCCCCCCTCCACCCCACCTTGCCCCAGTTGGGGTACCTTGATTATCGCTGCGGCGTTGCCACATGTCGGAGTCGCCTGTGAGGCGAGGAACACTACATATGCGGGCAACTATACATTATATTGTAATTGAATAATACTATTATAATTGAGAGAATTCTATTGTAATATACTGAATTAAACGTGAAATCGGGTTATCCATGATTAGGGACCATTCCTCAGTCACGGATAACTGATTGAGTACCGAGTACTGTATAAACATTAAACGCATACATATACACACAAAATGTTTGAGTAAATCGAAGCTAAAACGTTAATTGTATTATTGTGCCATAATTGTGAGCGAAAATTGTTTTAGCGCAGCCTTTTTGTACATAATTAGTAATCCATACCTAAGTCTACATCTAAATCATTACTGAATACAGAACCATTAACTACATGGAAAGAATTCGAACTTTGGTCAATGGTTTTAAATAAATGAGAAAACTCAAACATGCATTTCATACCGATAAATGTATGAAATATATTTTTGGCAAAAGGATTCTTTTGTAATTTTTAAAAGTATAAAAATCTAGAAATTAAACAAACTTCGCAATTGCTCTGTATTAATGAAACAACTAAAATTATTCTAAGTGCTTTAAGATAGCAACAGAGATATTTCTTTATACACGCAAACAGCCGTCGTTATTATTATACCATAAATTAGCGCCATAAACTCTTAAGTAAGACTTTACGAGCAAGGTTATTCGAAATGACGATGAAAACCATTTTCACAGTGTAGCATGTCCTTACAATTACATTTAAGGTATATTAGCGGACATAACACTTAAGTATTTCGATTTATTTAATTTTCAATCGACCATTGCTTAGTACAAAAGAATAATTGAAATTATTATTATTAAAACGAACATCTGGTCGGAAACCAAGCATCTTCGAGTATATACGTACACTAGGGTGGCCCTTATTTTTCGAAATTGCAAATTTCACCGTCTCACCCCCTCAATATATTCAATTTGACAAAAAACAAAATATGCAAAATCTCAATTATAAATATTCTTATTGGTCCCACACAAGAACTCAAATTTAGTTAATTATTGAAACATAAATACACGAATTTTTTATTAGCGTTCCATTATAAGGGCAAATAACAGCAGTTAAAGAACAGCATAAACTAAAATAGGCATTGACTACTGATTAATTAGAAACTGAATTGAACTAAACATTTTAGGATTGAAAGCATAGTAAATTTGTCCTAGTAGGGATGGTTGCTTATGAGGTCCCCTTAAATATTAATTGATTTTAATAATACATGATGGTGCTCCTTGTCACTATGCCAAAATTGTTCAGGATTATCTAAATGGACGTTTTCCAAATCGCTGGATCGGACGCGGAAGCAACAGACCTTGGCCAGCGAGATGACCAGATTTAACCCCTTTAGATTTCTTTGCATGGGGCTTTATCGAGTCGCACGTCTATCAGACGAAGATTACGAGTCTTGAAAACTTACGTACACGTATACGAACTGCTGCAGATAACATAACCCCGCAAATGCTCCAGAATGTGTTTAGAAATGCTGCGGAACGATTTGAGCTGTGCAGGGATACTGATGGGCGTCACGTCGAATCCTACTCTTAATTATTTAATAAATGTTACCACTTTATCATTTTATGATTGAATTCCATATAATTTCCAAGTGCTTCACAAAAATAGAGCCTGACTTTATGTACATCCTGTATATATATATACATTTCAACTGCAAAGAACACGCAGTATAATTAACGTAAAGAACGACGCTTGTATAGGAGAACATTCCGCGCAAGATGAGGAAGGAGAACGAACAAATGAAAAAATGAGGTAACCACCCGGGAATCGAACCCGGGATCTTCCGACTGCCGGTCAGATATGATAACCACTACCCCATGGTCCTCACTCGATCAGAAGTCGTAATTCTCCTACGTACGCGCAGAAACCAATGCCCCGAGGGGGGCACCTCCCGCATGCCGCACCTATATATACATTTCAACTGCAAAGAACACGCAGTATAATTAACGTAAAGAACGACGCTTGTATAGGAGAACATTCCGCGCAAGATGAGGAGGGAGAACGTTAATTATACTGCGTGTTCTTTGCAGTTGAAATGTATATATAGGTGCGGCATGCGGGAGGTGCCCCCCTCGGGGCATTGGTTTCTGCGCGTATGTAGGAGAATTACGACTTCTGATCGAGTGAGGACCATGGTGTAGTGGTTATCATATCTTACCGGCAATCGGAAGATCCCAGGTTCGATTCCCGGGTGGTTACCTCATTTTTTCATTTGTTCGTTCTCTCTCCTCATCTTGCGCGGAATGTTCTCCTATACAAGCGTCGTTCTTTACGATATATATATATATATATATATATATATATATATATATATATATATACAGTACATATATATATATATATATATATATATATATAATTTGCCGCACATTCCAATAATTTTCATTTGCTCCATAAGAGTTTCAGAACGGGGAAAAAATTCTGAAAATATTCCTTTAAAATTCTACTTGAAAAGATTCATTTCAAAGTGAAAGATTTTAAAATATTTATATTTGCGGTTCTCTTTAAACTTTGAAAAAATTTTGTGAATGTGAGTTTATAAAGATGCAAACTTTTTTTTCAGCAGATTAATTCTCAGAGAAAATTCATAGCTTTTAACTGATCCATTCCTTCAAATATTTTGCTGCTTTCGGACTTCTCATCCTCTTAAATATGCTGCGATGTGTTTTATTTAGCTCATTAAGTGGTGCATGAACTTTAATTTATCTCTCTCTCTCTCTCTCTCTCTCTCTCTCTCTCTCTCTTTATATATATAACCTTTGGTTAGCTTCCGCCCGAATTGTTCATTCTGACGAAGGTCAAGCTTTTCACTCCACCTTAGACCTACAGTTTAACGTGGAATCCGAACCACGCCCCATCAGCAGCCCAGCGTCTTAACCACTAGGCCACCTAGGGTACCCATTTATCTACCAACCACTTTCTTTATTGTGTGGAAGGATAAACAGCTGGGTTTTGCTGCGCGCCGGCTGCCGTCGGGTCTCGAACCAGGGGCCGATGGATTCGTAGTCAGCGACGCTAACCACTACACCACCGAGGCGCATAATATATATATATATTATATATATATATATAATATATATATAATTTTCGCCTCGGTGGTGTAGTGGTTAGATGCGGGCTGATGGGGCGTGGTTCGGATTCCACGTTAAACTGTAGGTCTAAGGTGGAGTGAAAAGCTTGACCTTCGTCAGAATGAACAATTCGGGCGGAAGCTAACCAAAGGTTATATACACACACAACTCGTCAACCTCGTTGCAGTTCCGTGCGTCGGTCTCTCTACACACGAAGGTCAAGCTGGTGGCCCCTCCTCCAGATCTGACTTGGTGGAGAAGCGAGTTGCTCTCTTGCGCGCTCCACCGCACATAGCCAGGTACACCCGTCTCATCTGGTACCGTCCTGAGCCAGGCATTTAGTCTCCTCTTGAAGACTTCAACTTTGACCCCAGTAACGTTTCTGAGGTCCTTAGGAACCTGATTAAAAAGTTTTGGCCCCCTAACAACCAAGGTGTTTTCCTTCAGTATTGAGGAGGTCCCTTGTTGGGCCTTTAATTTGGGATCACTACCCATTCTGCCTTTCCTATTTTCCAGTGTTATTTGGATGGTAACTGGGTTTAGTTTAAGGTTTGGTACCAGTTTTTCGACCATTTTCCATATGTAGATCATGGTGTACCTCTCTCTTCTTCTTTCCAAGGGAGTTCAGATTTAGTTTATGTAATCTTTCCCTGTAGTTGAGTTCTTTGCAGCCATCAATATTTGCTGTGAAATGTCTCTGCGTTTCTTCTACTTTACTAATTTCTTCCTTTTTATATGGGGACGTCAAAACTGAGCAGTATTCAAGTTTTGGTATGATCAGTGTTCTCAGCAGGGGAATCATTACTGTCTTGTCCCTCCTTTTGAACGTTCTTAGTACCTGTCCACCGACTCTTTTTGCTTTGTTTATTGCTATCTGATTTTGTGTCTCGAATTTGGCATCATCGGTCATTATTACCGCCAAGTCGACCGCTTTTGTGCTTCTCTGAATTTCCTGTCTATCTGGAGCATGATATGCAGTCTGTTTAAAGACCATTTCTACCATATCTCAAGAGCTGAAATTTCTCGGTGTTAACTGTCATATTTTTGTCTTCTGACCATTTGTATATTTTGTTTGTGTCCCACTGCAAGGCCTCCACTTCATTTGCATCGCTGATTTTTCTGCTGATCTTTGTATCGTCTGCAAATGATGTTACTATACTGTTGCTGCTTACTCCACTGTCTATGTCTGTTAGCATGACAATGAACAGGAGTAGGGCCAGCACTGTACCTTATGGTACCGAGCTGCGTACTTTTGATTCTGATGATGATACACCTTGAATTTTGATGACCTGTAGTCGTTCTCTGAGGAAGTTTTAGATCCATTTTCCCACTTTGCCAGTTACAGTATTTCCATATATTTCATTTTAGGTGTTATTTTACCATAATCGCATTTGTCGAAAGCTTTAGCAAAATCCATGTATATGACATCATAGTTTTCATTTCCTTCAAGTGCATCTAGGATATTGTTATAATGCTCTATAAATTGTGATAGGCATGATCTTCCTGATCGGAATCCATGCTGATTTTCGTTGAATCTTTCCAGTGTCTCCAAGAAGTCATAGATTTTCTCTCTGACTATTCTTTCAAATATTTTGGTGAGGTGGGACGTCAATGACAGTGGTCTACAGTTCTTTGCTTAAGATCTATCCCCTCCTTTATATATAGGGACAATGTTTGCTCTTTTCAAGATGCTCGGTATTTCCCCAGTGTCTGGGGATCTTCTCTATATCCAGTATAAGGGTGTAGCTATTTCATTTTTACAGTTTTTAATTAATAGTGCGTTCCATTTGTCCGGACCTGCAGCTGAATGTGATTTCATTTGTCCTACATTCTCGCTACATCTTCTGGGGTAGAATCAAAGTCTGTTATACATTTTCCTTGCAAATTCTCTTCGAAGAACGCATGTTTGTTCGGTATCGCTCTGTCACTTTTTGGGGTACTGAAGGCCGGTTCATACTGTGCTCTCAATGTTTCAGATATTTCTTTTAGATCGTCTGTTAGTTCATTAATTTCTTTCCTTAAGGGCCCGATAGTAGTGCGCGTTCATGCTTTCCTTTTCGCATAGCTGTAGATGTATTTTGGATTTTCATTTATTGCTTCTACCGCCTTTTCCTCTTCCCTCTCTCTATGGCCTTTTATCAGAGTTTGTATTTCCCTATCGATACTCTCTAGTTTTTCTTGTATTTCTTTCCTGGCATTGTTGTCTCGGCAATTTGCTAACTTCGTGACTACTCTCTTTCTTTTGCGGAATATTCTTCTCTTTTGCCTCTCTAGCCGGTTCCTCTTTCGTTTTGGCTGTGCTTTCGGAGCATATTTTTCCCAAATTCTCAACGTCTTTTCTTCCAAGTTTTTTAGCGTTTCCTCAGTTGTTTTATTCTCTAAAACTGTTCTCCACTCTATTTGGGCCATGTGTGATCTGATTTCTCCCCATTTTATGGCCATGGAGTTTAAGTTAAAAGCCCTAAATTTGCTTCTCCCTTCCGTATATGTATTGTCTTTTAAAGTTATTGCCATATTTGTTGATAACGCGAATATATTGTGGACTGAGATAATAACACTGTACAACAGTGAAAAAAAAACGGAAATGAGATCGTCATTTTTATGGCTAATTATATGTGTAGATTGCGAAAATAATACTCATTTATTTGTATTACCCACCGATTTTATGAAAATGACCCTATTTCATTGTATCTTTTTGAGAACCACTGGTTCTTTGAACGCATCTTTTACATTTTGTTCAGTCATGCATATGCTGTGGTGGTGGTGTTCGGCTCTGTTTCCATTTTGATTTTATGAAATATTTCTTTCATTAATCATTTAAAACAAAATTGCAGCCATATTTTATCATAAATCGGTGCTATAAGTGAGTATTATTGAATAACAGCTATCAAATTATGTATATTTCACCAACAACGTCTATATTGTGTGAAATTGCAAATTGATCTATCATTTTCTTATTTTACAGGTTTTTATTGATGTTATGCTACAATGCCTAGAGTGTGCAAAAATTCGCCAGACAGTTTTTGTTATATTTGTGGGACATTAACGTTAAAACAGTATAAAAGGAAGTTGACTTCTCATGCGAAAAAGCTTTATGAATTATACTTCGCATGCAAGTTGGTATGATCAGGACAAGCACTGGGCGCCTCATATCTGCTGTGTGAGATGTACAAGCTCGTTATCTGCATGGTTCAAAGGCACCGGTCCTGGTCTGGGATTCGGTGTCCCAATGGTATGGAGAGAGCCGCTGGACCATTCAACTGATTGCTATTTCTGCTTAACGAGCATCACAGGTTTGAATCTTTTATTTTTCTGAACATACGTCAAATTTGGTGTTTTTAGCACATTTTAGCATATCCTGCTCTGCATAATGTATTACACAATTATGCTATCTTAAGTTGTCAACAATGTCTATTGTTTCACATTACAGGTTGCAACAGAAAAGGGAAAAAGGCTATAGTCTACCCAAATCTTCGTTCTGCTATGCGTCCTGTGGAACATTCTGCAGATATACCCATCTCTTGTCCTCCAGCTGAAATGCCTACCGATAACACAGACTCTGACAAATCGGACTCAGACGGCGAATGCTATGAAGCTCAAGTCGAGTCGAAGAAAGAACAACATCTCATCACGCAGCCTGAACTCAATGGTTTGGTCCGTGATTAATTTTGTTTAATATTGTAATACATGTTTTAACTATTAATAATACTTATTTACTTATTTATTTATTTAGTATTATTAATTTATAACAACTAGCTGCTTATTTTTAATAAGAGTCCAGTAAAGCATGAAGTTTAAGGGCCAAATTAAATAAAATAAACAGTCGAGCTTCACAATTTTTCATGTCATTGCAAATTGATAATTTTTTTTTTTTTTTATTATTAATAAAGGTTATTCTGTTCTATTAATAAAGGTTATTAATACTTACCAAGCAACAAAGTGAATTGCTGGCCTCACGTCTACAAGAATGGAATCTGCTGGTGGAAGACGTACGAATTATAGCATTCGGAAAGAGCTCCTTGGATTTGCAGGAATATTTCACAATGAAGAACAATCTTTGCTATTGCATTGATATATATGGTCTGTTCGATGCTCTGGGTTTGTGCTATGAACCGAATCAGTGGATATTGTTCATTGATGCATCTGTACAGTGTTAAGGGTGTACTGCTACAAAATGGGAACACAATGCCTTCTGTTCCGATCGCTCATTCAGTCGTCTTGAGTGAAGCGTATGACAATGTTGCTTTTATTCTGGACTGTATAAAATACAATGAACATGAATGGCTTATCTGCGCAGATTTGAAGGTTGTGGCTATTCTCAATGGATTGCAAATTGGCTATACGAAATACATGTGTTTTCTATGCAAGTGTGATAGCCGAGCAAGGTCTGAATACTACACACGCTCAGTATGGCCGCTGCGAGACAATTCCTCACCTGGATCTCACATTGTTATTCACGAACCACTAGTACGAAAGGAAAAGGTTATCTCGCCGCCACTTCACATAAAACTAGGGCTGATGAAACAATTTGCAAAGGCGTTGAAACAGGATAAGCCTGCCTTCAAATATCTAAAGGAAAAATTCCCAAAAAATAAGTGATGCCAAGATTAAAGAAGGCATATTCGTCGGCCCTCAAATTCGCCAACTCATGCTAGACGAACACTTTGAAGTGGTGATGGATGAGATTGAGTTGGCAGCCTGGCGTGCATTCAAAAACGTGTGCAGCGGTCTACTAGGAAAGACTAAATACGACAACTATGCTGCACTTGTGGATCAACTTATCAACTCATACCAACGTCTCGGATGTAAGATGTCATTGAAAATTCATTGTTTGCATTCACATCTCTCATTCTTTCCGGAAAACGCAT
Source organism: Bathynomus jamesi (assembly GCA_023014485.1). NCBI lineage: Eukaryota > Metazoa > Arthropoda > Malacostraca > Isopoda > Cirolanidae > Bathynomus > Bathynomus jamesi. The sequence continues at coordinate 272,083 of JAJOZX010005389.1, read as the reverse complement.
CTGCTGTTAGCGACGAACACGGAGAGAGATTCCACCAGGATATAGCTACAATGGAAAGCCGATACAAAGGGAAGTGGAGGCCTGCTGGAATTTAAAGCGTGACCAACCAGAAGCATCACACAAACGCCAGCATAAATACAAATAATGAGTTGAAAACAGTATAATACGAGAGTTTTATGTTAATTTTGTGCATATATGTTGAAGTATAGCAATAATTAAACTGTTCCATATGATAAAGCCTATCTATTTATCAATATATTCTTATTTTTTGGTATGAAGATTTTAAGCAGTCATTACAAAAAAACGTGACGTGATAGAAAAAAATTATTTTCAGATTTGGAATCAGCACACTCGAAATACTAAGAATGACCGAATGTTATTCCCGTTTTTTTTCTGTACCGAAAATTGTTGTACAGTGTTATTATTATATACATGTTTAAATTAATCATGTGATTTCAATATCTTTGCAATAAAGCAGTTAACAACTCATCTATGATATATTTATTGGATCGCCACGTGGGTGCTTATTCATTTAAAAAAATCCTAAGGAATTAACATTCCATTTTTGTCTCTCTCTCTCTCTCTTTCACACACACATACATACATATATATATATAGTCATGCGGGTTGCTTCTACAAAGCTTCAATTTAATATTTAGGAGAAATCCAATGACAAGGAGGAATGTAAATGCCATGAAAAGTCTTCTTTAATGCGCAACGTTTCGAGCAATACGCTCATCATCAGGCTAGATAATAACAATATGAAATTAGAATCAATAAATAAATGTGAACAAGACAAAATAATTTCTATAAAACCTATTCATTAAAAGCAAATTTTAAAAAGACTAAAAGAAGAGGGTTAAATTCAAAGTTATAAAAATTTACATATAAAATTACAAGAAATTTAAAAAGCTATTTTTAAATTACATATAGTAAATTTGAAATTAGTACACTGGAATAATTAACACTAATACAATGGAATAATTAACACTACGAACCTTTCAATGCTGGTTCCGAGGCACGAGTAATTTAATATATATATATATATATATAAATATATATAATATGTAGTGGGTAGTGGTTGGTTGTGAAGGTGGGAATGATCCCTTATTGCTGTTTTGAAAGATTTATTTAAGGGTTGAGATGTTCTAGTAGAAATACTGAGATGCTCGTTTACTCTTGTTTGATATTGGCGAATCGTGCTGCTAATATATAGGTCATCCCATAAGTAATGCGGCATTTTTTAATTTTTTTTTTTCCATTTTTATCATTATTTTACGGATAGAAATCAAACAACTCTTTGAAGTTATTTATATTTAAATAAATATTTATTTAAATATAAATAACTTCAAAGAGTTGTTTGATTTCTATCTGTAAAATAATGATAAAAATGAAAAAAAAAAAAAATTAAAAAATGCCGCATTACTTATGGGATGACCTTAGTTCGCTTTGCAGCGAACATAGTTGAAAACGTAGATAGTGGACTAAGCAAGGGCCTGGGGTGTTTTTTACTTTGTGGTTGAGGTATGATTTGATGCTGTTATTGTTGGTGAAAATGAATTGAATATTAATTTCGGGGTAAAGAGGGGTAAGTAAGAGGCGGAATTTTGAGAGTATTTTGTTGCTGATATGATATGTCTTTTTTAACAGTGAGTACTTTAAGTGGGGGTTGATAAATATTAAGAAAATTTATGGTTAAAGATTGTAATAGATGTTTTGGGAAGGAGTTTTTAATGCCGAAGTGTCTACAGAAATGTTTTACTAAAACACCTTTGCCCATAAATAAACCTTCCAAATCAGTAATAAGGGATCACTACCACCTACTACTTCCCGCCAACATCAAAATTATTAACTCAACCAACCACCTAACCGACCTTCGCATTCTAGAGTCCCTTTACATCCTCAGTATTAATTAAACAAACCTCAAAGACTATAGTTCCGTCATTAACTTAAACATTGCCAGATAAACTCTCATACCTTACCATCGAAAAGAAATCCAGTATCACTCCGTCTGGCTCCAACTTTTCTAATATGGATTCTTACAACAACCAATCATTCCCAAACTTCTGTTCAATTAATCCCTCACCCCGATAATAACCTCGTAAGACACTTCTTAATAGTGATTCACCTTTTTACTCTTTTATATTTTGACTGTTGACCACATATTATTTTATTTTTAATTTTAATTGAATATATACTGTAATTATACTATTAATTATCACAGGTTTATTGAAATATATAGTATGTCTCTGTTCATTATATTTATTCATTCTTTATATTTGATTTTAAATTTTTAGCACTTATGATGGAAATTGAAATTTCCGAAACGTCTGTAAATAAACATGTACCATCTCCTCGTCCTCTTATTCCTTACGATATATATATATATATATATATATATATATATGTTCCTGAGGATGTCATTAGACGAAAGCGCTTGAGCACCATTCTGTGTTCCCTTTCCTTCGTGGTTTTATTCATCATATATATATATATATATACTGTATAAATAAAGGAGAAATTAATGAGCCTCCAAACAGGGTCAAAAGGCCAATCAGCACGCTTTAAATTCCGTAACCTTGAAACAAGTGGTTAGGTACTTCCTCAAGCCACGCCCACCTCAGTGCACCAATGAGAACATCTCGTTCTGAATGTGGCCAGATCTGAGGGAGGATCCTTCTTACTCGGCATTGCCTGGAAAGGGGGCGTTTATCCCCGCATATAAAAGAATCGTTTCTGTCCCTAAGCCTCATTCTCATTCTCTAGTCATTTCCAGTGTGCGCTTCCTTGATTACAGTCTAGCATGAGTTCTAACAGCTGTGACGAAATATCCTCGTAAGTAGGCTTCTCTCATATTCTACGGTGCATTTTTTCTTGAAATAATTGTGTATTGGCGGGTTTATATAGAGTTAAATTTATTCGCAAGTGTAACGTTTTTGTACAGTATAACTTACTGAATATTGATGTGTTTTTTTTTTATTTTATCAGGTTCGAGAGGGAGGTCCGTGATCAGTTAAGCGAATAGATATCTCCTGATGTTTTACAAGCTGGAAATCATGTGTAAGTGGGGTTTCATGCAAACACAATAATTTTACAAGAATATATATATATATACGAGGTGTGATCAAAAAGTTCTGTAAATAGTCCCGCAACTAATGAACGCGTGTCACTAGGTGGTATCAGTGTGTATGGCTGATGACGTCACCTTGGCCACTTGCCAAATGCCAACAAACACCATTCAACTGCGCACCAGTGCGCCGTGTCATTGCTTTGTGCAAGGGCGTTTTTGTGGCGTCTGGCGATTTTGCAGAAAATGGCGAAATTTTGTCGAAATTTTGTTTTAAACTTGGTAAGAAGGCTACAGAAACACACGGAGATGAAATTCTTACAAACAAGACTGTTTACAAATGGGTTGGAAGGTTTCGAGAAGGAAATGAGTCTTGGAAGATGATGAAAGAAGTGGTCGCCCGTCCGTCTTGTTTTTAACAACTTCATCTCCGTAGACAGCTGCAAGCATTCCGTACGTTTCTGAAGCCGTCTTACCAAGTTTAAAACAAAATTTGATGTTTGCACGTTTCTCAAATTTCGACATTTTTAGCAAAATCGCCAGACGACACAAAAACGCCCTCACACAAAGCAATGACACGGCGCACTGGTGCGTAGTTGAATGGTGTTTGTTGGCATTTGGCAAGTGGCCAAGGTGACGTCATCAGCCATACACACTGATACCACCTAGTGACACGCGTTCATTAGTTACCGGACTATTTATCGAACTTTTTTATCACACCTCGTATGTACAGTATATATATTATATAATATATATATATATATATATACTACAGTGTATTATTGCTATTCGAGGCTGCAGATAATCACGCACTCTTCTCTACACTAGAAGTCGATGCAATTTGCGGAAACAGTCCTCTGGGGCAGCTGTAGAAGTAGCAGGAACTGGGGATATACCAGCTTGCTCTTGAATTGTGACTAAAAAAATATATACGCATTCCGCCGTTCCTGCAAATTTATTTCCATCGAATATATATATATATATATATATATATATATATATATATATATATATATATATATATATATGTGTGTGTGTGTGTGTGTGTGTGTGGAAAAGATTTTCCACAGAACAATAAATTTTTGTTGAAATTTTGAAATATTATTCTGTTCGTATAAATTAAAATCCGTTAAATTTTTAATGTTTGTATAGAGTGCCTCGATGCCCAGCGGATTCTCTGGCATCCTTTCTTTAACCAAACGAAAAGAGTGTTGCCACGTCTATAATCTTAAACAGAAATTCCTAAATTCTAAATGTTCTTTTCGACTATTATAAACTACAATTATATAAATTCTTTTGCTAAACAGAGTTAAGTGTCGAACCACAATTATATAAATTCTCGACTAATATCATTATTATAATAGGACTTTGCGATTTAATAATCTTTTGTAAACGTGGCACCACAGAAGCTCCTCGAGGAAAAATACCTCGAGAGAGGCAGTTCGTGCTTCACCTTTTGAGTGGTTAGCCAACCAAATTAGGTTCTCTTTCGTTTTACAATTCTCTAAACAAGTGTAGTGAAAAGGATTTGATTTTTTAATTACTCTGTATTGTAAAAGAATTCTAATAGTTTAAAAGTAATAAAGACTGACAAAGGAAAACTCGTAATTTATATCCTTCCGAGAAAGGCATTCCATACTCTCAACGGACTGAGGGAGAGGACGCAATTGGGCAAGGGTATAAAGTGTTGTCCCGGAATCTCGCAGTCAGATTAATTAAACGGTATAAACTTCCTTGTTGATGCGAGGAAGCGACATACTGAGAATACCTTAAAGGATATCGTCATATCCGACATTGGCTACCTATATCAGGATTAGAAGAAATAATTCATCCGCCATTTTGTGATACTGTCGCCGAGGAGTAACATTTGAAAAAAATCTTTGTTCAGTCAGAAACCCCGTTACAAGGAAGTCAGCCGGAATCACTCACTTGTTTAGAAGAGAGGACCGTGACGAAAATTAGTATTGGGCACACAGAGAGAATTTTCACAAATTTAATTTCTCTTGGAAATGTCATATGCGACGCATAGCATTGATGTAAATTTCCACAACGAAGAGTGGAAGAATTATCGAAATGGAGAAGATTTTCAGACTTTGATCGTCAACGAAAAACGGATGAACCGCATTGGAATTGGTTACGAAATTGGACGTCATATGCGACGTATAACAGTAAAGTAAATTCCCACAACGAAGAGTGGAGAAAATATCGAAATTGAAGACTGAAAGAAACTTCGAAACGTTCTTGAAAAACAGAAAGATAATCGCGGAGAGTCGAACGCATTTTTGACTCTGCCAAACGAAAATCGTCGGAACTGGAGAAGACTGAGAGAAACAAACGCTCTTTCAAGACGGAATAAGAAGGAAAGAACGCATTTCGACTCCGTCCTACGGAATTGGAGAAGAGCGGAAGAACACGAAAACAAAGGCTCTTTCAAGACGGAATAAAAGGAAATCAGGTTGCTTTTGACAAGTAAGGTTAACATAAATCAATAAATAAACTACGTGAAAAAAAGTGTTTAACGTATTGGTTTGAAGAAAAAAATTAACTTTTTTTTATTATTTTTTGTTGTAAGAAGATCAGTGTTTTGTGTATACATAAATATATAGGTGCATTGCAGTCTATATTTATTGTTCGTAAACAGTTCACTTACTTTTCGTTGCGAGTGTAAAACGATTTTTTTCTCTTGCAGTATTGTGGGTATATATATATATATATATATACAGGGTGTCCTAGAATTATCTGTACAATTTTTGGCTGTTATTAAAAGTCAACCATGAAGTGTAGAAATTCCAGTGGTGTCCCATTTTACAGAGAATCTCATTAAGTTTTTTCTGATACCACGTTTTGACAAGTTTTTTAGAAACGTACGCGGGTGACAGACATTGATGATTTAAAAGCAAGAATCACAGCTGCTATTGAGCGAATTGATGTGGATATGCTGCAGCGTACATGGCAACATTTGGAGTATCGATTGGATGTTTTGCGAATCACTAATGGTGCACATATCGAATGTTTGTAACAACGTTACTTTAATAAAAGAAACTTTTGAAAATACAGATTCTAAATAATCTTGTTTAAGAATTTTACGTGTGTTATCAAGAATTTTATTAAAAGATGAAATTGTACAGATAATGTTCGGACACACTGGAATTTTTAAAAAACTGGTCAAAACTTGGTATCAGAAAACACTTAATGAGATTCTCTGTAAAATGGGACACGACTGGAATTTCTACACTTCATGGTTGACTTTTAATAACAGCCAAAAATTGTACAGATAATTCTCGGACACCCTGTGTATATATATATATATATATATATATATATATATATATATATATATATATATATATGTATACACATATATATATATATATATATGTGTGTGTGTGTATGCATATATCTATATGTGTGTATGTATGGCTAGGTGAACTATATCTGTTGTTGTAAACAATTTAATTCTTTGTTGGTGAGTTAAAAACGATTTTTTTTTGTTTGTCTGTGTTTACAATCAATTTAATTCAATTTTTCTCTTTTTTTCTGCTTTGTTGTAAGAGGGAAAAATTGACAGGTTTGTGTTTTTTTTGCATGCAGTGTTTGTGTATTTAAATATATAGGGAATTATATATTTTTTTTGTTTTTAACGAAACGGTTTCTGCAAAGTACTGTAGAGAGTAATTTATGGAATTTGAGAAAAAAAAACTTAAAGTGAATATTTAATTTTTTTTAATTTGAATTGTCTCTCGTATTGTTTTAACAGAAAACGGAATTTTGGATTGATTTTCATTTTATAGTGGACTCTTAAATTAATTGTACCTAATTTGTCGTATATATACAGTTCTTGCGTGTATTTGTTTGATTCATTTAGCGCCCGAATTTGGCGCGTTTCGGCGCATTTGATTTAGTTAAAACGGATTTTTTTCCCTTCTTTGTTTTTTTTGCGTCAGTACGCAAACTTTTTTTCCGTTGATGTGCAAAGTTTCGTTTTTCTTTTTTTTTTGCGGTTATTGCGTTGAAATGCATATACTGTAGATTGTTGTCGGATATTTTGTTTTTTTCTCTCTTCGTTGCGCCAGTCCCGTTCCGTTCCTTACAGTTATTCAGTAGAACCCAGTTCGCACCTCGTTTTTTTTTCTCTTCACGTATATCGTTCTATGAGACGCGGACGAAGGCACGGAGAACGTCAACGATGCAGCAACTCCACCATCGACCCCTGAAACTTCGTCTCCGTTGGACCAGTCCGATCCAAACATGCAAAGGGGTGAAGTTGATCAGGCCTCCACGCCATCCTGCCCCACTTTTAATCTCAACCGGGTTACAAATGTCCCTTCTGCGGTTCCGATCTTCCGTGGCACCATAATTGGGGTTAGGACCGGACCCACCCCAAGAGAATGAATCACGAACCTCGAGACATACTTCCAGAACGAGTCAATCAGTACCGACCAGGAGCGACTGAGCGAATTCAAGCGATTCCTTCACCCTTCGGAGGGGAACGCCCTAAAATCGGTGGAAACTTCCCAAGGGCTTTGCGATGCGTCCACCTGGACCCAGTTTCGGGCCAACGTTTTGGCTTTTTTTCGAGAATGTTAGGACTCGCAGCCACTGGAGACTATAAATAATCTTTATCGAATGAGGTGGAACCCCGATTCTGGAGAATACTTCATAAATTTTATCAACCGAACCAACGAAGGGGTACAGATGTTTACGAAAGTGTCCAGGGATGCATGGGGGGGTACCGGGTGCTACTAAAAATGCAACTCATACTCACACTGAGTGTTTGGTACGCAAATATGGGATCTCCTCAGCAAGCGAAATTTCAAGAGGTATGCGACGTCACGGCCTCGGAGACTGCCATCGACCAGCTAAACAAGGTCAGGAAAGTGTTCCCTTCTTTGGCAGGGCCTCTACACCAGTCGAAGGCAGAGGCGAAAGTGAGGGGGATCCAAACGGTGCGGGCCCTCCTTTTACTCCCAGCGGATCATAGCAACACCAGGCAATGCAGAAGAACACGCCGCCCACGTGTTACAATTGTGAGAAATCGGGGCATTTTGCGAGGCGGTGCCTGAGCGCCGCGTACTGTGGGATCTGTGGCAAGCAGGGGCATCGACGAGGGGAGCGGGAATCATGTAAGAATGAGCTACCGAAAAAACCGTCAGGCCTCACGAACCGTTAGCCGTCAGCCCGATCTAAAGGGTCGTCCACGAGCAAGCAACAACGGCCGCAGTTTAGGGACGACCAAACCCAACGAACAACACGGAGTAAGTTCCTGACTAGAGTCGGGAATAAACGGGTCTACCTAGTGGAGTGCGAGGACCCCGAAGAGGAAGCAAGGGTTGCTACCGCACAGCTCTCTCTCGCCACTTCGACTGAAGTGGAGAATGTACTAGACCCACTGGAAATGGATCCCGGGTTCAACCTTTTTTAGAACAGCATGGAAGGGAGCGGGGGTGAACCCCCTCCCGAAACGTTCACGTGACTGACTATGTAAATAGTAGAGAATTAGATGGTAAAGTTTCGTTCGTACGAAGTATTAGAACTAAGTAAACAAATGGTGAGGGCTCCAGGCCTTTGCCATTATACCCTTCATCCACATTGGATGATCACTCTTTACCTGTTCGGCACATCCGAGCCACGAACAAGGACCTGCTTGTCGATATCACAGTTTTTGGGAAGTTTGGGAACGTACTGCTAGACACCAAAAGCCAAGCAACTCTCATTAAACTGGCCAGTTTGGAGCGGATTTGCGGGGAAACGTCAATAGACCGCAAACAATTGGGGATAAGGCCTGCCCGGGTTACCCTGCGTGAAGTTACTGACAATCGTATCCCTTCGTTGGGAGTTATTAAGTTACCAATGTGCCTCGGATCCACGTGTTTCGAGATTTCAGGCATCAATGTGCCTCGGATCCACGTGTTTCGAGATTTCAGGCATCATTGTGCCGGGAGCGACCAAGTTTCCGGCCGATATTTTGCTGGGAATGGATTTCTTGGCGTCCAGCGCATGGAATGTGATCGGATTCCAGCACGTCGAATTTGGGAATAGGTTATATCCTATTTATAGCTCACGTGGTCGTCCCACGAGTCCGGGCGTCTTTAAATTAGATGCCAGTTCGGTGAATTACGGTCCCGAGGATCGTATGTCGTTTCGGCAGCTATGTGCCGCCGCCCAGTTTCTACAGGGACCCCTGTGGAAGACGTAAGGGGTAGGAGCCCCAGACCGGCAGAAGGGTGCAATGTGTATAAAGAGCTTATTCCTTTTGCGACGAAGGACTTGCCACTATCAAAATTAGTGGAAGAAGTCCATACGTTCGTGGGGGAGGCAGCCCCTGCCCCCAGAACAGCTCGGCTAGATGATGTCGAGTTGTATGAGCATCTTTTCCCCCTTGTGTCGAAAGACGTTTCATTGGAGAAATTAGTACATGAGGTCCACGCGTTCGTTGGAAAGAGCTCATGTGCTCGCAGACCGGTTCTAACGAAGCAGAACCAACGCGCAGACCCACGTGGGTTAGCGAGGAAGCTTTGGCCTTTCACCACTAGGGACCGTCCCTTCTCGCACTTGTGGAAAAGTGTCCAGAGGTTCATTGCCGACGGCAACCATGTCCACGCGCCGGCGAGGGAAGTCCCCAAGGGGCTAAGAAACATAAGGATGACCCGAGAGACTGGTTCTAGCGGAAACGTGTCTTCTGTTCCAAACGAAAAGTTCTATCTTGTGAAATTTCGGAGGACTCTTGTCGGAGCAAGAGACCCTCTCTGAGTGTGAAGACGGTAACGCTTCCACCTAGTTACCTTGGTACACACTCGACGCGTAAAAGAGGAAGTCCCAATTTCGGCAACTGCCGGACCTGATTTCGTCGGTACCATCGAACTCGATCCGAATTTTGCCATTGGTGATGTTCCTGAGGATCCAGACGCGTCACATCATCGACACAGGCCGATGATGCGTCAGAAACCATAACCAACATGGCCGTCGAGCTTGGATCGGATTTCGTACGAGATACGGAAGACCATCCTACCGAGTATAGTCATAATGCTTGTGCCTTCGCTGACGCAGACTCCGATTTTGACACTTTTTCCGAGATCTCCGACAGCGCGAATTTTTCGACCAGGAGCAATTCCTTTTGTCGTCTAGAGATCCAGTCGTTATTCAACCGTTTGAGAGAGTTTGTTTTGCCGCTCGGGTCGCGTCCCGGCAAGGAAACCCTCTTCCGGACGGAACCAATCTAGTCACCGAAAAAAACTGTCCACGAGCAAACTTGCTTGTGGCACAAACGCTGGGAATTTGCCGAAATTCTGAGCTTCCAGTACTTTGCTTCAACCGAGGAATGAAACCGATCAGGTTGGAAACAGGCCAACGGATTGGAGAAGCCTTACTGGCGTATGAGGAAATTCTCGACCCCGGCCACGTCCAGATAGATATTCGCAAAATTTTTGATTCAGCGGAGCTGCCTACGGACGAGCTCCACGCGGAATATCGGGAAATCTTAGACCAGCGGATCGAACAAAATTCTCCAGATTCCCCCTTGTTTCGAAACTCTAAACTGTACCATCAGCTTTTAGGATTTTTAGTCGCTAATCGGGACGTGATTGCGCTCAAAGGTGATCCCTTAGGACGAACCAAATTAGCTCCTTTCCACATTAAATTAGAACCTCATACTCGGCCGGTATACGTTCCGCCGTATCGCATCCCTCATTCGCAACAAGCCATCGTTGAACAGCATGTGCAGGAGATGCTTGAGCAAGACCTAATAAGACCCTCAACAAGCCCTTGGTCTGCCCTATGATTTTGTCACCAAAAAGGATAACACTTCCGTCCATGTATAGACTATCGTCGATTAAACGCGATAACTATTCCTGATCGATTCCCTATACCCAACATGCAAGACGTGATCCAAAATGTTGGAGGATCTAAATACTTCACTACCTTGGACCTCGCCTCAGGTTACTGGCAACTGGAGGTTAGCCCAGAATCCCAGCCCTACACAGCCTTTACGACACTCGCGGCCACTACGAATGGAAAGTTTTGCCGTTTGGGTGCAAGAACGGGCCTGCGTGTTTTTCGAGACTGATGGACATCGTTTTAACGGGAATTCTCGGCTTAGAAGTCCTTGTTTACCTCGATGACCTGATAGTCTTCAGCGAGACGAAGGAAGATCATTTTCGGCGTCTCCAAAACGTTTTCGATCGACTTCGGAAGGCCAATCTGAAGCTCAAGCTCTCGAAATGTAACTTCTTCCAGACTTCACTTGTATATTTGGGGTACTTACTTTCTCCGGATGGAATCCGTCCTGACCCCGCTAAAGTTCGAACCTGAAGAACCGCCCTGTTCCCCGTAACACGGATGAAGTAAGATTTTATTGGATTCTGTGGGTTCTACAGGAACATGATTCCTGATTTCTCCAAAATCGCTACTCCCCTCACCAATCTATTCAAAAAGAATGTGGGGTTCGAATGGACAAAAACTCAACAGGTCGCTTTCGAGACCCTTCGGGACAAACTGCTCGCAGAACCCATCCTCCAGTTCCCGAACTATTCCAAACCCTTCATTCTAGCGACTGATGCATCACAGTATGGTCTAGGCGCTGTCCTGCTTCAAGAAGTAAATGGTGTCGATTGCCCATAGCTTATGCTAGTCGTTTGTTGTCAAAGCCTGAATGCAACTATTCAGTCACCGAAAAGGAGGCCCTTGGAGTAGTATGGGGTCTGAAGAAGTTCAAGAACATGATCTACGGGTACGACATCACCGTCAAGACTGACCATCAGCCCTTGACCTCTCTATTCAAGAACAAGCTCCTGGAGGGACGTCTCAGCCGATGGGCACTATCAGTCCAAACGTTTTCCCCTTGTATAGTCTACCATCCAGGAAAATCGCACGTCCTGCCGGACTATCTATCCCGACTCCGGGCAGATTCTGAGGCCGAAATACGCCGGATGCAAGTTCTACCCATCATGGAGGAACAAATGCTTCGCCGTGCCCAGGTCAGAAATGCCTACACCGGGAAATTGCTCAGGGAACTGAGTGGAACGGCAACGCCGTCGAGTCCGTCTTCTCACCACGTCGTAAAGGACGGCATTTTGTATTACAGAACTCAAGGGAAGGACGTCATTGAGGTCCCAGCCGAGCTCGTCGACCTTGCTCTGCGATTATGCCACGACTCTCCAGTTTCTGGCCATTTTGGTCCAGAACGCACGCAAAAGCGAGTCCAGGAGAGGTTTCATTTCCCAAGTTTGACAAAAAGGGTTTCAGACTATTGCAGCGTCTGCCCATCCTGCTTAGAGCACAAAGGTCCACTGAACCAAACAGCCCACATGCACCAATATCCCGTACCTATCAACCCTGGGATCGGGTCGGCATGGACATGATTGGACCTTTACCAAAGACCGCCTCGGGAAACACACGGATCTTGGTGTTCACTGATCATTTCTCGCGTTACAACGAGCTGGTAGCTATCCCCGACCGGACGGCGGAAGTAGTTGCAAAAGCTCTTTTACGTCGAGTTATAAGGAATCATAACACCCCTTCTGTGCTTATCCGGATCAATTTTGTTCGAAACTCCTGAATACCCTGTGTAAATTATGCGGATCAAAAACACCCACATTACAGCCTACCACCCTCAGGCGAACGGGCTCGTCGAACGACAAAATGGCAAAATCATCTCCTATTTGAAACATGTCGTCGACGCCGATGGTAAAAATTGGGACGAGTGCCTCCCGCTGGCACAACTTGCCGTTAACAACGCGTATAATCGTACTCTGGGAGATACCCCCCACTTCATATTGTACCACTACGATAAACGTCTTCCTTTTGATTTTGGTGAAGCCCAAGACTCTACGGAAGGACTACCAACCCGACCAGATGGATGAGTATAACCGCATACTCACAAATCGCTTGGAAATCTTCAAGTTAGCTAGACAACACCTCGAAATGTCCATAGACCAGATGCAAGCGGAGCAACATCGCAACCCCCTCACGCTCCCAAGAAATTTTATCGTAGATGGGATGGTTCGTATCGCGTCATGCAGGATCTGCAGTAGAATAAGTATGAGGTGACGCACCTCCATACCGAGAAAAGTAAGGTCATTCACAAGGATCTCATCAAGATCGTTCCCGAAGCGGAGTTCCCACCTCCTCGGAGGCCAAACCCAAGGGAAGGGCATTCTCTAGAACCGCCCCCAAATGTGAATCTCGAAAACACTGACGATCTGTATGACTACTACTACTCTAGCTGCATATCACCCGCGAACCCCCCTGCAAGGGTATGGACTGAGAATCACCCGCCTAGAAAGACCAGAGAAGACTCAGTCAGTTCTCCGAATGTGGAGCTTCCTTCCGCTCCTCTTGCCGAGATCCTCGTGCCACCAGCCGTTCAGGATTCAGAAGTGGAACAGAGGACTCTTTCTCCTCCTTCTTTCCGACAGCGGGGCAGAACACTTTCCCCGCCGTCACCAAAGGATGACGAGGGCAAGGACTCTACCTATCGGCTTCAGTTATGTAGGCCTCCTCCTCCGCCAGGGGAAAACCGTCTCAGGGGACAGCATTCCCTCTTCCTGGCCTAGCAAGTGGCATGGCCTCCTTTACTTCTGCCGAAAAGGGCAGCGACCAACCGCAACAAACACTTACAACCAAAGGCTACGCGCGCGCTCTCAAAAGGAACTGAATACACGAAACTAAGAACAGTAATCATAACGTCGGTTTACCCCATGTACAAACTGTTTCCTTAACCGCACTTCCAGTTCCAGAGGTACCACTACACGTACTCTATATAAATGTTAGGCGATACCCGTATATTCATGCCCTACGTACAAATTTATTGAACTACGATTGAGACGTGGAATGATTGATGTCGGAGGCAATGAGCCACCAACGCGTACATCAAAAAATTTGAGCAATGTCCACACGTAACCCTTTCACTGCACAAGCCCTTGACATTTAATACATTCCAAGCTATAGAGTTGAGTCAATTCCAAAGTTCTAAAAAGTTCTCGAAACGACAATATCCGTTCTAAACCTTGCAGAAATCGTATCAATTTCACTTAAGTACTTTTTCCAATAATTCATTGAGATTCATTTCTCTAAAATTTTGTTCTCTTAAAGTTTTATAAAAGTCGCTTATGATTTAAAAGTTTATACACACGATGAACTTAGACCAGTGTAAAAAAAAATGGACTTAAAGAAATTAGACTCCAAGTGCTCAAGGACACACAAATGACCGTTAATTATAAGTGTTCATTAGTACATAAGTATTGATTTTAGTGTAAAATTTAACTGATAAATATAGTGGATTAAGTACTAAGTATATGTATTTTGTTTAACTATTTCTTTTGTCCTTATGTAACACTACATCCAACTACTTTTATTTGAGAGGATTTTTCAAACTAACCCCCTAGTATCAACTCTGGGAGGGGAGCCATTTGGAAAAGGGTTTCCACAGGACAATAAATTTTCGTTGAAATTTAAAAATATTATTCTGTTCGTATAAATTAAAATATGAATCCGTTAAATTTTTAATGTATGTATAGAGTGCCTCAATGCCTAGCGGATTCTCTTGCATCCTTTCTTTAACCAAACGAAAACAGTGTTGCCACGTCTATAATCTTAAACAGAAATTCCTAAATTCTAAATGTTCTTTTCGACTATTATAAATCACAATTATATAAATTCTTTTGCTAAAAAGAGTTAAGTGTCGAACCACAATTATATAAATTCTCGACTAATATCATTATTATAATAGGACTTTGCGATTTAATAATCTTTTGTAAACGTGGCACCACAGAAGCTCCTCGAGGGAGGCAGTTCGTGCCGCACCTTTTGAAAGGTTAGTCAACCAAATTGGATTCTCTTTCGTTTTACAATTCTCTAAACAAGTGTAGTGAAAATGATTTGATTTTTTAATTACTCTGTATTGTAAAAGAATTCTAATAGTATAAAAGTGATTCCAACCTTGTGTAATAAAGACTGACAAAGGAAAACTCGTAATTTATATCCTTCCGAGGAAGGCATTCCATACTCTCAACGGACTGAGGGAGAGGACGCAATTGGGCAAGGGTATAAAGTGTTGTCCCGGAATCTCGCAGTCAGATTAATTAAACGGTATAAACTTACTTGTTGATGCGAGGAAGCGACATACTGAAAATACCTTAAAAAATATCGTCATATCCGACATATATATATATACACACATATATATATATATATATATATATATATAGCGAGGAATAGGAGGACGAAAAGATGGTACATGTTTATTAACAGACGTTTCGGAAAAATTCAATTTCCATCATCAGTGCTAAAAAGTTTAAAAACAAATAGAAATAAATAAGTATAATAAATAAAAACGAACAATAAATTAAAATGGCGCAACAATTAGCGAGAATTAATAGCAAGTTACAATATATTAAATTAAAAGATTAAAAATTAAATGATACAAAGTATAAAAATATGGACAATAAGTAAAATATAAAACGGTTCAGGTAAAACAGAATTGAAGGGTTTCTTGCCAGATTGTTAATGTAATGGGAGACTAATTATACAGAAGATTGGGAATGGTTGCCTCTTGAAAGAATTCCATATTAGGAAGATGGAGCCGGGCGGAGTGCTGGTGGATTTCTTTTGAGAGTTTATTTTGCAATGTTTAAATTGAAAGCGGAACTGTAATCGTTGAGGGTTGGCTGGATACTGAGGATATAAAGGGACTCAAGTATGCGGAGGTCGATTAGTTGGTTGACTGAATTAATGATTTTGAAGTGGGAGGAAAGTAACGGGTGGTTGTGGATGGCAGTGATCCTTATTGCTGATTTGGAGGGTTTGTTCAAGGGCTGTGAAGTTCTTGTAGAAATCCCACGATGCTCGTCCACTCTTGTTTGATATTGGCGGATGGTACTGCCAATATAGTTCGCTTTGCAGCGATCACTGCCACCTCCACAACCACCCGTTACTTTCCTCCCACTTCAAAATCATTAATTCAGCCAACCAACTAATCGACCTCCGCATACTTGAGTCCCTTTATATCCTCAGTATCCAGCCAACCCTCAACGATTACAGTTCCGCTTTCAATTTAAACATTGCAAAATAAACTCTCAAAAGAAATCCACAATTACTCCGCCCAGCTCCATCTTCCTAATATGGAATTCTTTCAAGAGGCAACCATTCCCAATCTTCTGTATAATTAGTCTCCCATTACATTAACAATCTGGTAAGAAACCCTTCAATTCTGTTTTACCTAAACCGTTTTATATTTTACTTATTGTCCATATTTTTATACTTTGTATCATTTAATTTTTAATCTTTTAATTTAATATATTGTAACTTACTATTAATTCTCGCTAATTGTTGCGCCATTTTAATTTATTGTTCGTTTTTATTTATCATACTTTTTTTTTCTATTTGTTTTTAAACTTTTTAGCACTGATGATGGAAATTGAATTTTTCCGAAACGTCTGTTAATAAACATGTACCATCTTTTCGTCCTCCTATTCCTCGCTAAGCTACCCTAAGAACAAACCATTCAACCAAGTTATATATTATATATATATGCACTAAAATCACAGAATAACACGTGATCTTATTAATAAGCAAACAACCACAGGGAAAAGGAAAAAGAAACACGAAATCCGAGCGCTTTCGTGATATATTCACAGCTTCAGGGACAAGAAGGAAATAAGTAATGAGCCTATCTTGTCCATGAAGATGTGAATATATCACGAAAGCGCTCGGATTTCGTGTTTCTTTTTCCTTTTCCCTGTGGTTGTTTGCTTATATATTTATACCTTACATTATGAACCTTATGTTGTTTCATGCGTTGGTCTCTCTTCACACGGAGGTCAAGCTGGTGGCCCCCGCCTCTATATATATATATATATATATATATATATATATATATATATATATATATATATATATATATATATATAAAACGGGTGTGCCATAAAAAAGCGTACATTTTAAAAAGGCTATAAAATCAAAATTTGTCATTTAATTTTGATAAAACTTCTACAGAATAAAACGTATGTAGTTATCTATATACAAACAAGTTTTCAGACTAAAATAACAAATAATTCAAATTCTATCAACATTTAACCCAAAATTTACTTGAAATTATAAAAAAAATTGTTCGAAATGCTTTCCTTCCATTTCAAGAACTTTTTTTATTCTTGGCCGGAATATGGGAGAACTTAGCAGAGCGAGTCTACAGGACGAGGATAAAAGATGTCGCTCATTTACGCGAGATCATCATTAAAAAATGGGAAGAGCTTCCACAGAAACAAGTAAATCGAGCCATAGATGAATTCCGGCCAAGAAATAAAAAGGTTGATTTTATAGCCCTTTTAAAATGTACCCTTTTTTATGGCACACCCGTTATATACTGTACATATACTGTATATATATATATATATATATATATATATATATATTCCAGTGTCAGTGATTTTATGTGACACCACTTCATTTCATTATGTACATATCTGTCAGTTAAATTACAGAACTAATTATTTATTTTTGAGGAAGGTGAATTTTAGAAAAGAATTCTATAATATTCGAGAAATCGTGTCAGTATAACTTTTAGTATTATGTTAAAGTGCAGGTCTAGGTCAGTGACATTCTTTTTTGTAGCTTATTTTGATCCTGACAAACGTAATTACAAGTTTAAGTCAGGGATGTAATCTCGATCATACCATCAGATCCATAAATGCTTATATATATATATATATAACTACGCTTCAGTTCGCTAAAATGTACCATACCTAGATTTTAAGTAGAACAAAGAAAAGTGTACAAATATTCCATATATAGTATATATATATATATATATATATATATATATTGTATATATATATATTCGGAATATTTGTACACTTTTCTTTGTTCTACTTAAAATCTAGGTATGGTACATTTTACCCAACTGATTTTAGCGAACAGAAGCGTAGTTATAATTTATGTAAACTTAATTTGAAGTGAATAATTTTTTTTTAAAGCGTAGCAGGAACTGGAGGCAATCCAGCTTGCTCTAAGACTTGAATAGCCAAAGAGATTATTGTTTTATTTTCATTGAATGAATCTAATCGATTCACATGTATATATATATATATATATATATATATATAATATATATATATATATATATATATATATATATAATATATATATACAGTAGACTCACAACTTACGCGGATTTTTCTTACGCGGTTTCAACTATACGCGGGTTATAATTTTACAAATTCGTGCTTTAAGGTAGCGTTCACACGTCTCACCTTCGTCCGCATTCGCAACGCCATGTGGAGGACGGCACTAACAAGAGTGTTATGGCATGCTGGAAGGAATTCGACATTGCCAATTGCGTCACTTTTGTGTTATAGGTATGTTATACGTATAACAGAGTTACAATATATGGTGATTTAAGGGCGATTTAAGGGATTTTTTTGGGGGGTTTCTGACTTTACGCGGTTTTTGGCCTTACGCGGGGTCCCAGGAACGTAACCCCCGCGTAAGTTGCGAGTCTACTGTATATATAAAATGTGTGTGTGTGTGTATATATAGTCCAGTGTCCGTGACTTTTTGTGACACCACTTCATTTTATTATGC
Source organism: Bathynomus jamesi (assembly GCA_023014485.1). Lineage (NCBI taxonomy): Eukaryota > Metazoa > Arthropoda > Malacostraca > Isopoda > Cirolanidae > Bathynomus > Bathynomus jamesi. Next base: position 253,443 of record JAJOZX010005389.1, on the reverse strand, counting down.
ATCTGTTGGCTAAATTACAGATCTAATTATTTATTTTGAGGAAGGTGAATTTTAGAAAAGTATTCTATGGTATTCGAGAAATCGTATCAGTATAATTTTTAGTATCATGTTAGAACGGCAGGTCTAGGTAGTTGAGATTTCATTCTGTAGGTCGAAGGTCGTGTGACAATCCGTACCACAGCTTTTATTTTAATCCTGACAAGCATAATTACAAGTATAAGTAAGGGATGTAATCTCAATCATACCATCAGACACAAATGCATATACAGTGATCCCTCGGTTAACGATTTTAATTGATTCCATGAAAATCATCGCTAATCGAATATAGGAAATACACGTTAAAGGCTTAATTCGTTCGAAAACGATCGGAAGTTGACCTTATTCACCCTAGAAACATAGTTTATAATATTTAAACACGCAGTTTTAATAAATAAACGTTATAAGAACATATTAAAGCATTAATATTAATAGAAACCTCGATAAATAATGAATAAATAGAGCATAAAATAAAAATTCTTACCTTAGGCTAAGAAGATGGATGGCTTAAGGGGTTGATGGCTCCAATCTTATTCTCTTTCTGAAGAAACGCTCATGAAAGGGCGTCGCTGATTGGCTGAGGCCTGCCGAGTCCAATTAGGAATGTTCCGTTTGGGTGAAATTGGTGGCTGCGTGATATCTTAAACATGTCGTTAATCCAAAATTTTTCGTTAATAGAAACAATGGGAACTCCTATGTGGCGGATCGTTAATCGATGGCATTGTAAACCGAGAGACCACTGTGTGAGTGTGTGTGTGTGTGTATATATATATATATATATATATATAGTCTGAATGTTTTTACATTTTTTTTGGTTCTGATTAAAATCTAGGTATGGTACATTTTATGTAACTGATTTTAACAAACAGAAGTGTAGTTATAATTTACCTAAACTTAATTTGAAGAAAATATTTTTTTTTAAATTGAAAAAAAATATAGGAAGCAAAGGTTCAAGAAAGAGAAAAATGTACCTGGTAAAATGGCTAGGGTAACCAGAAAGCTTAAACACTTATATAAAGCCGTTAAACGGCATCCAACCAAGAGGAGGAGGGTCTGTCTCCCAGGGGCCAGGGTTGACAGAGTTAGAGACGAGGTGGACAGGATTGACGTTGCCTCGCGTCACTCGATGTTGGTGACGATGGTAGGGGCAACGACTGTTATAGGCTAGATATGAGAGTGCCTGACCTTTTGGGGAGATATAGGGAGTTAATTAGGTCCCTAAAGGCGAGGTCAGATAGGTCTTTAGTTTGGTAAATTTATAGTTTCAACCACAACTCGTTTTGAAAAATAAAAATTAGGTTTTCCGGTGGTTTCTGATGTGATTCATTCGAAAATGACATTCATTTCCGTCGCAAATTACTCGTTTTTGTGATCCCCCCCCCCCCACAATATGGGGGAATGCGTGGGAAATCGGGTTTTGTGGGTAGGGGTATCAAAAACGAGTGATTTGCGACGGAAATGAATGTCATTTTCAGATGAATCACATCAGAAACCAACGGAAAACCTAGGAACCGAACCTGGTAAATTTGCAGTTTCGGCCCAATTCGTTTTGAACATGAAACTTATGTTTTTCCTATGTTTTTTTCATGCGATTCATTCGAATTTGGCATCCGTTTCCGTCGCAAATCACTCGTTTTTGAGATCCCCCCCCCCCCCCAACATTAAAAGCCAAAAACAAGTGATTTGCGGTGGAAATGGATGTCAAATTCGAGTGAATCATCTCAAAAAACATAGGAAAAACATAAGTTTCATAACCCAACCCAATCCAATCCACTGGAGTGAATTGGGTTGGGTTATGACAGAGTGATAAGATAAACGATTCCTTCAGAATCGGTTCCACAAAACGATTCCTTCAGAATCCAGCCGTAAATTAGTTTAAAAAATAAATCGTTAAACTAACGAAAATATCAAGACTTAACCTAACCAATCGTCAAGGGTGTACAGTTGCCCTAACCGGGCATATAATTAACCTAACCGGGCATTCAGTTGACCTAACCAGGCATTCAATTAACCTAACGAGTCAGTGTTATTCTTAAAAAATTTATGAATCACTTCGAACGGAGTAAGAGCACAACCTTCACACACTGTACCCATGGCTAGACTGAGACAATATGGCGGACCAAAAATTATTATATTTATTATCTCCGTTATTATCCATTTGCGAAGGAAGTGGTATTAGAAAAAGTTGTCCGAAATGAAGAGATACAGCTAAACAACACATCAAATATGCAGTAATCAAGTTGTGGTTGAAACTATAATAATACCTTTAGTTTTAGGTATTACCCCAGGGCACGGTTTGGGTCTTAGGATTAAGTCTAAAACAATATTTTTGTATAATAAATTAGAAGAGATTTGTGCTACCCTAGGCTAGGTAGGTTAATTGACGAAAACGTGCGAAAGCTGTATAGGTCGAAGCCTTCTTTAAACGTTGTGGGTCCGGGGAACGCGGGCCCGACGTGAAAAATAGTTTAAAATGCCGGCCCGTGGTAAAAAATAACTTAAACGTCTTTTATTGTAACGCGCGTAGTATTAGAAATAAATTAAACGAATTTAAGGCGATAATTTATTCCGGCAACTACGATATAGTTGCTATCACTGAAACGTGGTTAAATACGTGACTCGGGACTTGTTGGAGAAATTAATATAGCGGGTTTGAAACTCTTTACTAATGATAGGTTACATAGGTTTGGTGGCGGCGTTTTGCTGTACATTCGTAATTCCCTTAGGGCTATCGAGGTTAAGATAGATTTTCCGGCAGCAATTAATGCGATATGCGTTGAAGTTAGGGCGCGCAGTATTAGTTTTAATTTTTGTTGTTTATAGACCTCCCGTTCAACCCATCGATACCGATACTAGATTTTACGCACTTCTTGATAACTTTATTCACAATCGGAATAGTATAATTGTCGGAGACTTTAACTGCCTAATGTTAATTACGAGACTTTTACTGGTAATGAGGAGGGTTTGAGATTGATTGAGTTCATGGAGAATAATTTTTACGACAGATGGTTACTGAACCAACGCGCGGTGACAATATTTTAGATTTGGTGATGACGAACGGCGAAAATATAGTCGAAGGTTTAGAAGTAGAGTTTAGGATGTACTGTAGTGATCATCAAATTCTTAGGTTTAAGTTATTGATAGAAAACACTAAGGATAGTAACGTAATAGAAGTCCCTGATTTTCGTAGGGCTAATTTTGATAGTTTTGCGGATAGGATGGGAGTTGTGGACTGGGATAACTATTTATGAGTAATGACACAAATTTGCATTGGGAGACGTTTAAAGAAAGTTTTATGAATATTGAAAGGGAGTTTATTCCTCGTAGGCACAAGCGCGCTAGAAATCATGGTAGGTCCAAATGGTGGACTAGGGAAATAGGCGAGTTCATTAACGAGCGTAACAAAGCGTATAGATTTAATAAGCGCAATGGCACGGCAGCTAACTTAATAGATATATCGAGCTTAGACGTCAGGTTAAAAGATCAGTTAGGAATGCTAAGCGTAATTTAGAGAAACTTATAGCTGCGGATAGTAAACATAATCCAAAAAAGTTTTTTGAATACGTCAGTAATCGTAAGCCGATAAAAGATAAAATAGGTCATCTATGTAGTGGATGTTAACGGCGCTTTGGCTTCTGAAGCTCAGGCGATGGCGGTTATTTTCAATAACTTTTTTGCGGGAGTTTTTACAGTAGAAGAAGTAAATAATGTCCCCAACGAGGTCGATATCGTTCCATTTAGTAGCGAGACTATTTTGGATGAAATAACTGTTTACGAGGGTGAGATTGCGCATTATATCGATAGGCTAATAGTTAGCAAGGCTCCAGGCCCTGACGCTTTTATCCCAGGCATTTGAAAGATTTGAAAAACGTTATTGTAGGCCCTTAACAAAGATTTTTAATCAGTCACTGGAAACGGGGATTATTCTTGAAGACTTCAAATTAGCTAACGTTACGCCTATTTTTGAAAAAGGAGACCGCAAACTAGCTAGTAATTATAGGCCCATTAGCTTAAGGTCAATTGTCGGTAAACGTTTTTAATCCGTAGTTAGGGATCGTATCATCAATCACTTAGAAAGTAGAGATTTGATTAATAGTAGTCAGCATGGGTTTCGACGCCATAGATCTTGTTTAACTAATTTGTTATAATTTTATAACGAAATAGTGCGCGAATACGATAGGCATAGAGCGGCTGACGTTATTTATTTAGACTTTAAAAAGGTGTTCGATACAGTTCCGCATAGAAGATTAATTGCGAAGGTTAAAGCGCACGATATACGCGGTCAGGTAGCTAACTGGTTAGAGGAATGGCTTCGTGCTAGGAGACATAGGGTCGTTGTTAATGGTAGTGAATCGGGGTGGTTGGATGTACAGTGCCCGCGAAAAGTATCCGATCACTCAAGAAAATACAATATTTTCCCTTGATATTCAGAGACACGTAATTCACTTTCTATTTGTTCTAGCGACATCTGGTAACTTTGAGGTTGCTCGCTGATATGAGAGCTATCCAACGCATTCTCAAATTAGTGTTCTGGTAGCCTTCGTTGCGGGTGGCTGTGTCTCAAATTTGTCAGATTTCACTGTTTGTGTAAATTTCTTGATATTTTTTTTTTTTTACAGAAAGTGGTGTAAATAAAATTTATATATAATGTGTGCTAAAAAACAACTTAAGAGTGATTGTCGAGGTGCTATTGTTGCTTTGCATGCATGTGGGAAATCACAGAGACAGATAGCTAAGGAATTAAACATATCCCAAAGTACCGTTAATTTATGGGTTTCACGGGCTAAGAACAATGGTGGCCTAACCACGCCAGTCCCTAAAAAACGATCTGGCAGACCGAGAAAAACAAATTCGCGAACAGACAAACTTATGAAACGTTTAGTATTGAAAAACGCAACAATAACTGCGAAAGAAATAAAATTTAATATGAATAATTTGTTATCTGGTGTTTCTGAACGAACTATCCAGGAGCGGCTCCAAAAAGAACTCGGATTACCATCTCGCCATGCTGCTAAGAAACCGTTCATTAATGAAAAAATGCGTAAAAAACGTGTCGCATTTTGTAAAAAATACATTCATTGGACTGTTGATGACTGGAAGAAGGTTTTATTTAGCGATGAGTCGACATTTTTGACATTCAGAAGTTGTCCAAAAAAGGTTCGCCGGCCTATTGGCTCAAATAGGATGGACCCTAAATACACCCTAAAGACAATGAAACACCCTCCAAGTGTGATGGTTTGGGGTTGTTTCGGTTACTATGGGCGTGGAAACTTATATTTTCTTCCGAAGAACACAACTATGAATGGTGCACGGTATTTAGCAATGCTACAGGATAAACTTCCAATGGCAATGGCAATCCAAAGGACAAAAACATACATGCATGATGGTGCACCATGTCACAGGGCCAAAATAGTGACAAAATGGATTATTGACAATAAATTTGATATTTTGGATTGGCCTGGTAATAGTCCAGATCTCAATCCGATAGAAAATCTGTGGCTAATAATAAAAAATAAGGTTGAATGCCACGACACTGGCTCAGTCGAAAAATTACAAGAGGCCATCAAAAAGGTATGGTGCAAGGAAATATCAGTGGAAGTTTGTCAAAACTTGATTAAATCCATGCCAAAACGTCTACAACAAGTCATCCAAACCAAAGGACAGATGACAAAATACTAATATAAGGTTAGTATACATTTAAACATTGTTTTTTATGTAAAAAATACAAATTTCAAGGGTGATCGGATACTTTTCGCGGGCACTGTAGGTAGCTGTGTCCCACAGGGTTCAACGTTTGGCCCATTGCTATTCGTAATCTACATTAACGACATAGATGTAGGATTAACTAGTAACGTGTCAAAATTCGCGGACGGTACTAAAATAGGCGGTAGGGTTCTTAACGAGGACGATAGAAATAGGCTCCAAGACGATGTAAATAGGATTATGGAGTGGACGGTTAAGTGACATATGCAATTTAACGTAGACAAATTTAAAGTTTTGCATATAGGTTCTCGTAACAATAATTACACGTACACGATGGATGGTAGAGAGTTAGCGAGCGTTGACGAGGAAGTAGATTTAGGCGTACGCGTATCTAAAGATTTAAAAGTTAGGAACCAGTGCCTGGAGTCTTGCGCAAATGCTAATAGGATGTTAGGCTTCATAGCGCGTAATTTCGAATTTAAATCGAAGAATATTATATTGCCCCGTTACAAGTCCCTAGTCAGGCCTCATTTAGAATATGCCGTTCAGTTTTGGTGTCCGTATTTGCGCGAGGATATTGATAGGTTAGAAAGGGTTCAACGTCGTGCCACGAAACTAATTCCGTCATTACGCAACAAGCCTTATGAAGATAGGATTAAAGTGTTAGACTTGCATTCACTCGAAACTAGGAGATTAAGGGGGCAGCTTATTGAAGTTTTCAAAATCGTTGATAACATTGATAACGCAAATTTTGACAAACTGTTCACTTTCGATAATAGCAATACTCGTAATAACGGATTTAAGTTGCGTGGCAGACTTTTCCTTACTAATATCGCTAAAAACTTCTTTACGTTTAAAGTAATTGAAAATGGAATAGTCTTCCCGCGTCAGTCGTTCAGTCTACCAGCGTTAATATGTTTAAGAACCGTTTAGATAGGCATTTTAAAAATATTAACGTTGTTTAAAATAAAAAAAAACAATTAGTAACAGGAGCTCTGGGGTAGTGGTCGAGGATGAGTCTGTTGACGATTAATGCCAGCTTGTGACATGCCAGCGTGTGATGCCAGCAATAAAATAAAAAAAATTAGACTAACATGAACGTAGATGTAGCTAATAGAGTAAACTAACCCACTTTTTGTTTAACTTTACCAACTTTTTTTTTCCTTATCCTCTCCTTACTTGCATGTCTGTAACTCTCTTTACTTGCATGTCTGTAGTTTTCATGGTATGACTGTGAGTTAAGACTGTGTTTGCATGATTTGTAAGCGTTCTTAATTTTACTTCTTTTCATCTTTCACCCCTTTCCTATTCTCTCCGACTATTTTTCTGACTTGTCGGCAGTGGCCGGCGGATGATGATGGTGAGTCTCTTTTCTCTTTTTCTGAATGAATGTTAACCCATGAGTGATAGGTGTTGCTATTTTTTTAACCCCTTATTTTCTTCTCTTAACCCCCTACTGTTTCCTTTCTCTCGGGCTAACCTTAGAGTGGATGTTAGGGTCTTTGTTAGCCTTACCTTCTGTAGATCTGTACATATATCTAACTTTAAAAATCTCCTGGGTCCCTCTTTGCTCAAATCCTCTCGCGAATTTATTCCCCGAAAGCGACAGTCTTACAGAATCATTGATTTTGAAGCGCACAGACCGTGGTGGTGCTCTACGACTATCTTTTCTCACCTCAGGCTCTGTATGCGTACCTCTTTTTAAAATCTCGTTAGGTGAAGTACCAATCGTACGGTGGGGTGAACGGTTGTAGGATGACGCCTACGATTCCAGAATGTCTATATATCTGTACGTGTTTTTATGTATGAAATAGCGAAGCATGCGTTCCTTTATAGTATATTGAACTCTTTTGGCTAAAGATTTGCTACTGTAACAACTGATATTAAATTCTGCCAACATGTTCTGCAAAACTCGGCCTATAAATTCTTTACCCGTGTCTATACAGAAATTGTCGGGGATCCTGTTTTCCTTTAACATCACCGCTTTTGTAGATTTAGCGACTGCTTCACGCGATTTACTTTTAAGAGGTATTAGCCACAAGTATCTAGAGAATACATATATTATAAATAGTATGTATCGATACCCGTCATTATACACCGAATAACTTTGCATGTCAGTTAAATCAGCCTGCCAAATAAAATCAATCGATGCGGCTACTGGCAGTTTTGACATTCTTCTCACCTGGTTATGAAGTGTATAAGCGTCCTTTTCACGCAAAAACCTCTCGACATCTTTTGTCTCTAAGCCTTCAGTATAGGTACCTCTGTACAGTCTTTTAGCTCCCCCTAAGAAGCTGGATTAGAAATATCGTAATAGTGCTTCCTTAATATGTTAGCCATTTGCGTATTTTAGAGGCGCGCAGGTAGGGTTATGAGTTGCTGCCTGGCCTCTTCTTCTTCCTATTAAGAGACGTTTCTACCGTAGCCGAAGGCGTGCTCTACTGTGGTACCAGCAATGCTTGCCCTAACTCTTTTAGCTTGTTCTGGTTGCCTATCAGCGCTTTTGGAATGTTTATTTGATGTAGTCTCGCTTTAATATGTTCCCAGCATGCTGGTGATGACCTATCCCACGTTCTCACCAAATCATGTACAATATCAATGATGTTCGAAACCTGTACCTGTATCGGACCGTTGTATAATGGGATCATCACTCAGTAGATTATAAAGACTTAGTCCTTTATTCCTCAATGTATGAGGGAGACTATTTTTTAATACATGCTCGAGGTGTTGCCGACTCTCACCGTTCTTCTTTTTCTTGTTCGTCTGTAGGTTGACAATGAGCAGTTTCGCGCCCATGATCGCACCCATGATCAGTTTCGCGCCCATTCTCTTTCCATTTTTTTAAGCCTGTTTTTACTGGGTTGTAGAACCGAATCTTGACTCTTTGTGTTTTGTAGTGAAGCATACTCCTCGTGTGGAATCACGACTACTTTCTTCATTATATTAAACTAGACAATAAAGGCCCCAAAACTGAAAATGAGATGGGAAGGAATGAACAATAATTCGCTTTTTCTTTCCCACAGTTTGTCTTTAACGAGCGAGTGCGTGTACTATGTTCATGTAACGACGGAAGCGAGACTTCTGAGAGGGCTTAATTGGTAAATAACGTTTAGACAGATTTCGCAGATGCATTTTAAAAAGTCGGAGTCAATATTCTTAAAAAACTGGTTCTGGAGAGTTCGTGGCAGTCGATGATAAATTTTTATTAACTCACGATATTTCTTCAATCTCTGTAATTCTGAGATATACAACGTTTCAGCCTCGATTGGGAATATATTCGTGCTTAGAAGCACCCTAAACGTGTTTCGATGGTGTAGGTCACAAGCCAGATATCCGTGATGCTGACATGTAGTTTCTTTATAAACGTCCAAAAGCTCTTTACAGCGATTCGGGAACATTTGGCTGGATAATACCCCAATTTGTAATATATCTCGATACTGAGCGAATAAGACTAGATACTGTGTTTAGCGATACATCGCGCATGTATCTCATTTTTAAAAATAGATTCTGATTGATGAAGAACACGCTTTTGTTAAGAATTAAGATCGTGGAAGAATACTGTAAATGTCTCGGTAGACGTTTTATTCATTTCTAACATGAGATCGTTAATTACAATAACCGTGTGCTCTTTATCCTCTATATAACTAGCATCATAAACACTTTATGGAACAAAATATCAACTTGGTATTCATTGAATACGGCTTGGCACGTTGAATAGCACCATATAACTTTATGTAGAGAGTTTGAGAACAGCTCATGCTTATATTTAATGATTTTAAGCATAAATACTGCTTTACCGAAGCCTTTAGGACCGGATATAAAGCATGTAGAAGGGAGGGTGCATGAGGATGCTAACAGTCTCATTGTTGAAACACCTTCCACGTCAGGTGTAAAGCGTATAAAACTCTCTACAAGCGTGTCTACCGTTAGACCCTCAGTAAGTTCTGAAAATGTAATGGAACCTCAACCATCTACAGCTTACGGTACAACTCCTACAGTAGCTCCTTCTACAAATAAAACTGTACCCACTTATCCCTATTCAATACCATCCCTCGCTGTACCCTCAACCTCGACAGCAACACCTCAATCTGTAGACAGTCGCATATAATTCGAGATGGTGCGCAACGTCACCACCACCCTGACCCTGACTAGAAACCGCTACGTACTCAGGGTCAACCCGCGAAGCATTTATAACAACAGTATTGAACATGATCTGCAGCGCGTAGTTGAGGGCATTGTATAGTTTGCCCCTTAGAAGAGTGAGGGGCGTGAAGCCAGGACGAGGCTGTTTCTCGGGTTCGGGGCAGATGATGGATATAGAGAAGATATTTGGGTAGAAATACCTTACAGACGACTGGCCGCAGTAGATGTAGAATACATTTTGGGGCGTACAATTCACGCCGCTCAAAGCAGCACCGATGTTAACATGGATGACTTCACGATCGATTTAGACCACTTTTTCCGTGTTGCGGGACATACGGCCACACCTTATTCACTTAACTTTGACAGTTATCAAATATTCAGAAACCACACAAATCTCGATCGCGGTTTCGGCTTCATAGTAATAGTCTTGGCTCATATGTTTACTGTCCTAAATACAGTTGCCAAAAAAATTTTTGTTGCCGACAGTTGTACAGCGTGCACGTAAACTAGCCCCAGCCTGCAGGCTCGAATTTGACTGTGATATGGGGCCTGAAGAGCTGAGAATGGTAGAATAGGAAATGGATATGCGTATAGTTGTATTTGGATTGGATGATCATCGTAGGATTGTGTATGTTTTTAAAAGTAGTGTGAGAGACCGTACAAAGACCCTACTTATTTTAGGTTTGTCGGGGACAATATACCTCCCCATTTGCAATATAATGACTCTTTACGCGAGTTATGATAAAAGCCGTCAGTATGGCAGGCACCATGATTTGTGAAAGGGGTGCCTCGAGTTTACGGATGATATAGTGAAACATTGTAAGGATTGTCACATGGTATGCGAGGAGTGTAAAAACCCCAAATGTGAAAATCGTGTAGTTGAAGCTGAGAAGAGGGACTGTAGTGTGTGTAGACGAACATTTTTCAATAATAACTGGTTTAAATCCCATAAATCAAATGTGACGTGCAAGAAAATGAGAATTTGCGAATACGGCATGTTTCATATGATGGACAGTTGGGTAAAATTCGAGCACAGGTGTGGTGAAATTCGCTGTACTACATGCTATGAGAAATATAAGGCAGATGGTATAAAGCATGTTTGTTATATGAAAGATGCCAACCCGAACCTAAAGAGGTTACTCCCTACCTACTCGTAAGCCAGACTATCTGTGACGAGTGCATGAACACCGAGTGTGATGAGTGCCGCAAATGTGGCAAACGAACAAACATTTTTAAGACGACTGCAAGCGACACCATCGTGAAACTCTTTGTGGAATATATTGTCAAGCTAGCGGACCAATTCAAAATAATGACCGTGTATATTCTACCGCATAACGCAGCAGAGTTTGACACACAGTTTCTTTATAAGGAGCTTGAACAAGATTTCTGAGAAATATTTACAGGTGATCATTCGGAAAGAGGAAACAAGCTTATACAGATGGAGATAAGAGGAAATGTTCAGTTTCAAGACACTTTGTTATTCTCACATTGCGAATTAGCTAAGCTACCCAAGGCGATGGGGGTAGATGCTGAAGTTTCAAAAGGTACTTCCCTTACATGTTTCTCACTCACGATGCTTTAAATTTAACCCTTTAATGCCCAGTGTGTGAAATTTTCATCGTTAACTTTGGAAGCAATTTTAGACCTTCCAGTTCCCAATGTGTGAAATTTAACACATTTCGTATTTTATTAATTATGAACAATAAAACTTTGTAAAATATATTTTTCAGTTATTTTGGGTCCAATTAAACGATTTTTATATCTCAATTTTTTTTTTTACTTTTCGACTTAATTTGGGTATGAAAGGGTTAAGTCTTTAAGACTTTGAGCGCCACCACAACAGGGTTAATGAAGATAACCCTTACAATACAGCGTATGAATGTGAGCGCTATTGTGTGAATGACGTACGCGCACTTAGAGTATGCTTCGAAGTCTTTAGAAGGGTGTAGATAACTCGTTTGAACTGAGATCCGCTACAAGCAGCAACTACGTGTTTGGCCGTATTCAAGAATAATTTCATGTCTAAAAACACGCTACCTGTCATTTCCCGAAACATTCCGCACAGTTATGGGTATAAGGCTATTTACTGGCTCACACACATAAAACAACAGACATGTGTATACATAATACATGCGCGCATCATGGGAGAAGCGGCAATTAAGATCAGTGGGCGTGTTTTTTGGGTGGATGGTCTAAGCGAGGACCCCACTACTTGTGAGAAGACGGTGTACTCCTTTAACGGTTGCTGGTGGCATGGATGCCCACGTCCTGAGTGCGGTATCATAGGAGATATCCATGGCAGATCCTCTGCCGATAGTCTCGCATGGACCCGTACCCGTGACCATCTTATTAGCTCCCAGTTCATTCACAAGTTTTTCTACGAACACGAATATGATGCCTGGGTGGAGGCCGATGAGCAGTATGGAGAAGAAATAAGGGCTATCAAATGTGCAATGTTGTTTGACCCCCTCAAATGTGGCGATAGTTTGTTTGGTTCACATACAAACCCCGTCAATCTATACTTTCCACCTACGGAAGGTGTGAAGATTCATCACTACGATTTCTGCTCATCATACCCTTACGAGATAAAGAACAATCCGTACCCCGTAGGCGCACCTGAAAAATTCGTGGTTCTGGCCCTATCTACCATGGAAGGGTTCTCAACTAATTTGAACAAGAACTACTTTGGTCTTTCTTTCGTAGATATGCTCCACCCCCTCGCGACTTATGGATGCAACTCTTACCCGTTGTTATTGATCATAAACTCATGTTTACCCTGTGCGTGAAGTGTGCAGAGGAGGACAATGGGGACTAATCAAACGATCAATCAGAGGAAGATTAAAGGCGTTTATACAAGTCCTGAGCCGTTCCTAACCATTCGTCGCGGGTACAGAATATTGAAGATTTATGAGATTTGGAGGTTCCAGAAGTTCCCCAACCGCACACCGTATACAAATGCTTTTTGAAAGATAAAGTTGAGGCAGCAGGATACCCGTGAGGAGGTGAGACCGAAGGCGAAAAAACTGCCTATATTCAGCGCTACCGTGATCGAGAAGGGATACAGCTTGAACGGGGCCAAATTGTGCGAAACCCTGGAAAGTGCTTTAGTTCAAAGTTGTGTTTAAATAGTCTTTGGGGCAAATTTGCACAGAATACAGACAAGGAAAACGTCCATCTAGCTCAAAGTTATAACGAAGTGTGGGATTAAACCATTGCAGTTGATGAAGAAGTCGTGGAGATCGTGAATGTGGGCAACACTTACATTAAAAGGTACAACAGAACCGAGTTGGCTAAGGATACGTCACGTGTCACAAACATACCTATAACAAGCCTTACAACAGCTTACGCACGCATCAAACTTTGGAGTCTGTTGCATTCTCTTGGACGGAGAGTTCTGTACGCGGATACAGATAACGTGATATTCACGGAGAGAGAACGTGAATATATGCCTCCTATTGGCGAATTCCTCAGACAGTTGACTGACGAGATCAAGGATGAGTATGAAGATAGCGCCTTCTCTGATTGTTTTGTCTCCACTGGGCCAAAATCTTACGGGGTACGTGTGAGGGTTTGTGATGAGTTGAACTATATCGTAAAGGTTAGAGGCATCACTCTTATCCGCGCAAACTGTCAGATAAGTTAATTCGTTCAAAGTGCTAGTGAGCTTGGAAGATGATGGAAATGAGGGTGACCAACCACTGCACTTGGTTGTAGGAACTCTGGGCCTAACTTGCGGGCACAGAAGTAGGGGGGCGTGAAGGAACTTAGGGGGAGAAAGATGTGTCGTAACACCTACAGGAAAAGATATCATTTACCTGGCACCTACGACACTCTTCCCTTTGGATAGTGTGAGGCCTGAATATTTATTGTATAAATATATTTTGTATTTGAGTCTATTTACTTGTTGACGATACTTTTCAGTTTATTTATTTTTCTATTTATTACGTGTGTTTTAAATAAATTATGTTTCACGTGGCGTTTCATTTTCTCCTCTGTGTGTGTGTGTACAAGAAAAATCTAAGCTCGCCCACTGTATGGTACGCACCAATAAAAAGAGTGTCACACGACTCCGGCTACTAAACCAGATGGAGGAATATATCTCACTTCGGCATGTTCAGTTGACTATAACAAACCTTGGCTATCTGACTTGTCTTTCAGCTGTTGAAAAATTCTCGTGTAGAGGAAAAAAATCACGATGGCGGCCGCTGATTTTGCATGCTCAGCATTCCTGAAATGGTACTCACCAAAGTCTACAGATGTGGTGAACACTCAAAGATCTAGACAAATGTCTTTTCAGAGATTTAAGACCAGCCTAAATCGGTTGAAGTTGTACGAGCAGGAAGCTCAAATACTTTATGGATTTTCTGATGAGAGCATTACAAACTTCCTTAATGCAAGAAGATGTAATGGAGGATGTTGTGAGTTTGCGCTGTGTTAAGGAGTATGTGCAATGTGGCGTGAAAGAGGCAAAGTTTGCTGAAGAAAAACTGAGATTGTGGATCATGAAACTCATTGACGAGGGGTACGACAGCCTATTACTTTATGTTACACTTCACCGAGTACACAAATGTGATGTTAAACGCAAATCTTGTGTTCATGGACAGCTGAAAATATTTCTATCACTATAGCCACGTACATCACAACGAGGTGGGTAGTGAAATTATAGCTAAAGGGCTGTGTGAGGTTTTAATAGAATTTAGTGACGAATATTGCTTATCACCCAAAGTTGAACAGTACGGACACGTATCAAATAGAGCCCACAGAGCCAATTAGTGTTTCATTTACCACTTTATGTGTACATACTCGTGAAAGAAATGTGGTGAACCCTGTTATCCCTAAGCATGATAAAAGGTCGTTGGGACGTATCCCAGGCAATGGGTATGATAAAACTTTGAAACCTGTGCTGCTTCATGTATCCTAGATTGAAAATTTCTCTAATCATTTACCCGGCATAATGGGTCGCGGGTTTAAACATTCACTTATATGATTTAGACGTATCGATGTTTTCATGTTGGAACAACTATGTACAAGAATTCGACGTCGCGTAGTAACAGACACAATACTTGCTCAGCCCCAGCGCCTCAGAGCTTGACCCGACTGTACGTTCTCTCCTCGTATAATCGTTAGAGAAGTGATAAAAGATGGAGCTTCCATTAAGCAGCATCCTCAATGCAATATACGGCGTAATGCTGGTGCTAGAAACGAAATGGCGCCAATCAATCTCTGGTAAACGCAATGTTATTTATTTAAGAGTTGAAGAGATAAACAGAATCTTCATGGCAGTTGAGAAGTGGTATTTGGACGGTTATGAAATACCTCTAGGTGTAGGCACAAAAAGAGAACAGATTAGCGATGACCCCTCATACGCCATTATTTGTACGCTGTGCATAGATCGTGATAAATCAACCATGCATTGATGTACGGTTGATGTGGAAGAATATTGCTGACAATAACACCCTTATCCCCACGCGAAACCGTTTCATTCTCGACAGATTGTTTGAAGTCGTCCGTTTCTGTAAACTAAAACCTATATTAGACACACATGCTGCCAATATGCGTTATTTTGACACGGTACTTGAACACTCGTACACTGCTCTGCTGGATGATTTTACCAAGTGTCGGGACGAACAAGGCGAGAATCGATTGGAACTGGATACGTATTTAGAAGGTACAGGCTCCTCGAAATATCATGAACTTTGGTATAAAGGATTAGAGCGGTACAAGCCTGATCTCACTTTCTCTGTTCACCCAGAAGAATTATATCTTTATATAAGGCGCAGTTAGCACGATGTAGAAGCATACTTCAGTTTGGTATGAGATGTGAAGATTTTACAGTTGAAAAGGCCAGCGAGGAAAGAATAAATGCACGTTTGGAAAGGACTATTTATAAAATTGAATTTAAAGGTGATGTTGTAGCAAGTGATGTCATCTTTGAGCGTGCTTTTGATTGTATTTTATCCGTGTTTAAAGAGTGTGATAGTTTTACTCCCAATTGTAAAGTGGTTACAAAAATAGTGTTAAACGAGCTGAAGAACCTTTATATTGAATGTAGATCCTCGCATACTTTCAGTGGTAACAAGCAATGAGGATATAAATGTGAATTTCGAATACGTGTGAGTTTAGTATTTTAATTAAGCGTGGTAGAAACTGATCTTAAGCTTGTATTCCCTTTTCCCATTTTTTTACTTATATATACAGTAATATATATATATATATTAAATAAGTGTCGTACATTCTGATTTTACAGCT
This sequence comes from Bathynomus jamesi, assembly GCA_023014485.1. NCBI lineage: Eukaryota > Metazoa > Arthropoda > Malacostraca > Isopoda > Cirolanidae > Bathynomus > Bathynomus jamesi. The sequence goes on along the minus strand of JAJOZX010005389.1, from coordinate 237,312 downwards.
GCTGTATATAGAATTCTTCTGTACTAGCTGTATTATTATTGTTTGATGTGTACAAAATAATTTCAAGTTTCAAATGTAACACCTATTTTTAAGAAAGGCGATAAAGGTGCGGCGGGAAATTATAGGCCAATCAGTTTAACGTCTGTTGCAGGTAGCTACTGGAATCAATAATTACGGATCGTATAGTCGCCACTTGCAATGCATACTTGATTAGAAATAACTCAGCACGTGTTTTAGGCGAAACAAATCTGCTTAAACTAATTTTTTAGAATTTTTTCAAGCGGGTTGAAGTTTACGATAGTCATCGGGCGGTAGATGTAGTGTATTTATATTTTCCAAAAGAGTTTGACACCGTAACTGCACAAAAGACTCATTGAAAAAGCTAAGGCTCATGGAATCATGGGGTGGTAATAAACGGATAGAAGAGTGCTTGCGAGGTGAGAAACAGAGGGTGGTTCTGATGAGCGGAGTCGTCTTGGGTTAATATAGCGAGCGGCGTTCCTCAGGGTTCTGTATTTGGCCCTTGCTTTTTCTTATATATATTAAACGATTTAGATATCCGCCAAGTCAGTACAGTGTCAAAGTTTGCGGATGACAGGAAGTTGCGTTGTAGGGCAATTAATGATGAAGATAGAGGTAAAATCCAAGAAGATCTGAACAAAATATAAGTTCTTGTAACGATGATTTTGCGAATAGTTTGTCAGGGAAGGAGTTGGCAAGCGTAGAACAGGAAAAAGATTTAGGAGTTATCGCCACTGGTGATTTAAACGTGGCGAAACAAAGTATATCAGCAGTAAATAAGGCGAACAAAGTGCTAGGTTTTTTAGCTAGGAATTTTGAGTATAAATCGCGCGATATTATTGTTCCTTTTTATAAATCATTAGTTAGAACCCATTTGGAATACGCGATCCAATTTTGGAATCCGCATATGCGAAAAGATATTGACAAAATCGAAAGAGTTCAAACATGAGCAACTAAGATTATTCCATCGCTTAGGTCGAAGTCGTATGAGGATAGGCTTTAGGAGTTAAAATTGACTACACTCGAGACTATGAGGCTAAGGGGTGACTAATCCAGGTTTTTAAAATTATGAATGGGTTCGATAACGTAAATAGATAGCTTTTCGAAATATCACAATATAATAGAACTAGAAATAACGGATGTAAATTGACAAGTAGAAGGTTCGAGACAGCAGTTGCCAAAAACTTTTTTACGCATATAATAGTAAATAGGTAGAATAGTTTGCCGGTAGATGTAATTAGCAGTACGTCTATAAACATGTTTAAAAATCGATTAGATGCACATGTTGATAGATTGGGTATAGTTTAAAGTAGTAAAATTAAGGTTTTTGTGTTTCGGAACCCACGTAAAAATGTAGGTCCCCTGCGCCACCACGGAAGACATGCGTAATACACAACTACAACCACAGTTAGGTAGATCAGCCATGTGTGGATCCTAGGGTTTTTGTTGGATTGAAACATTATAACATTATAACATTATTTTATATATGTTAAATAACTCCAGTGTGTATTATTCCTGTTTAGTACCTAATGCACACACATGTGTGTGTGTGTGTGTGTGTGTGTGTGTGTGTGTTTGTGTCTAAGCCATATACGACTGGCTGCGCCGACTGGCAGGGTTCTGATGCAATCCAGAGAATTCAGGAATTGCACATTTTACTTCAAGAATTTGATGTGAGAGGAGGTGCCGCTCCAGTTAGCCTATATACGTATGTAAATAAGTCTCTAAACTAAGGCGACTTGGCTGTTTTTCTGGCTGCTTACCTTCTAAACAAACTGGCGGTGTGATGGCTGGCTTATAAGGCAAACGTCTGTGCTTCTAATAATAATAAAACAACGGAAATGGCTATTTTAAATTTTATGGAAAATGTAAATATAACTAAGGAGAACAAAGAAATAATGATATCAATATTTATGGATTTCAGTAAGGCGTTTGATGTAATAGACCATAATATTCTACTTAATAAATTATATTGTTACGGCTTTAGAGGAGCAATCAGTGATTGGTTTAAAAGTTATTTGTCCAAAGATATCATTTTGTATCTGTAAATAAGGTTTGCTCAACTGAAGCGCTTGTCAAACATGGTGTGCCACAGGGCTCAGTTCTGGGTCCACTGTTATTTTTATTATATATAAATGACCTTCCACGTTCATCTGATATACTGAACTTCATAATGTTTTTACATGATACAACTGTCTCTTTTTCTTGCAAAGATGTTAATACAGCTAAGAATATATTTCATTCAGAATTCATCAGTGTAATGAAATGGTTGACCACCAATAAACTCTTTCTAAATACCAGCAAAACAAATTTCATGATTTTTACTAATAAAAGAAATGTATATCTTGATGAACTTAATGGTAATGAAATCGCCATAAAGAACTGTACTGTAACAAAATTTCTTGGTGTAATGCTAGATAATAATTTGCAATGGAGTGATCATGTAAATTATATCGCGAAAAAGATTTGAAGGAGCTTGCTATAATGTTTAAACTTAGAAATGTAGTCCCTAAACAAGTTTTATTGACTCTTTATCATACTCTTGTTCTTCCTTATATAACATACTGCACCCTTGTTTGGGGAAACTCCGCTAACAACGCATTAAATGGTATCTTTGTTATCCAAAAACGAGCAATAAGGTTATTATCTGTTGCTGATTTCCTTGATCACTCTAGTGCATTATTTAAAGAGCTAAACCTACTAAAGCTCAACGATATAACCAAACTGGCACATTTTATTTTTATTTACAAGTGTAAGAACAAAATCATTAATTTGCAATGGGTAAATAGATATTTTGTAGCTCATCAAGAAATCCACTCGTATCAGACCAGAAATAGATCAAAGCTTGTTATACCTCAATTTAGATTGTCTTCATCTCAAAACCTACCCATTTTCATTGGATTGAAACTATGGAATGACTTGCATGCCGCTATAAAAAGTATTGTGAATGTAAATTTGTTTAAAACCAAGTTGAAATCCCGATTAATAATGGCATACTAACAAAAATCTAGGATTAATATCCATTAATATTGTTTAATATTGTCCATTAATATTGTTTAATATTGTAATACATATTTTAACTATAAATAATACTTATTTAGTTATTTATTTATTTATTATTATAAATTTATAACAAGAAGCTGCTTATTTTTAATAAGAGCCCAGTAAAGCCTAAAGCTTAAGGGCCAAATTAAATAAAATAAATAGTCGAGCTTCGAAGTTATTCATGTCATTGTAAAGTGAAAAAATGTATTTATTTTATTATTATTAATAAAGGTTATTCTATTCTATTCTATTCTAAAGCCATCCAAGAATGTTAGGGAAGAATTCAAAATGCTCCGAGACATGCCAGGGAAAGAATCTCCTCCTCCTCCTCCTCTCCTCTCCCTTTCCTCCTTGTGTTTTATTGCCCTTGTTATGTTAGGATACCCCACTCCCCCCTGGAGGGTCTAGCCACGGTCCACTTAATGCATAACCCTCCTCTACCCATCAACTTGTTGCATAACCCTCTCTTCCCCTCGGAGGGTCTAACCCCCACCCATTGTTGCATGCAATGTTGGAACGGCATTTTGCAATGTTTCATGCAATGTTATAATGTTATAATGTTTCAGACCAACAAAGACCATAGGATCCACTCATGGCTGGTCTACCTAACTGTGTTCGTAATTGTGTATTGCGCATGTCCTCCGTGGTGACGGAGGGGACCTACAGTTTTACGTGGGTTCCGAACCACAAGAACATAAGAACATAATAAATTTTTATAGTGGCCACACTAGGGGCCACTTCGGCCCATCGAGGTGGCTCCACTATGTAAAAACTGCCCGTACATTGGCAACGACCAATTTTTACAAAACTAAATAATTATCAATTTAAAAAATTAATTATCAATTTAAAACTAAAGATAGAATCTCTGGATCCAGAGGATCAAGTCATAATAGACTACTATCCATAAATATGTTACACTCTATATCTATTTACAGTATAACCGACATGGAAATATATCAGATCCAAAGAATCCAGTCAATTTCATTACGGTATCCATCAATACCAGTACCTTGCCAACCAAAATTAAGTCACGGTCCACATCAATTGCGGACCAAGTCACAATTTATAACCACATACATTACAATATATATACTTAGGAGGAAAAGTGTAGGTGCGGCTGTAAAGACTGTACAGTAATGTAGAAATGTGTGTGCACCCATTTTAGGTCTCCCATTTAAAGGTGTTTGTGGGGAAAGTGAAGATCATGAGTTTTTCAATACCTCACAGTACTATGGGGGGCACCGCTCGGCAGAGGAATCTCTTTAAATGGGGTGTGTAAGGACAGAGAGTATCCCCTAACCCAAGATGCTGCCTCCCTATATCCCACAACACTTGTGTTGAGCTGTGGGATCTATCACCTAAATGTACATAATATATATGAAATAAACCAGTACCATTCATGCAATAAAAATGGGTTTAAACACTATCACCAGATGTCCCTTGCAGACATCAAACTACCCAACCTTCTTTTGAAAGAATCAATTGTATCTAAAGTCACCACTTCTTCTGTCAGACTGTTCCAAAACTTAATTACTCTGTTTGTAAAACTATGTTTTCTTAAATTTGTTCTACATCTTGGCTTAAATAATTTCATACTATGACCTCTAGTCTGGTTATTGTGATCTTTAATGAAAAGAGAATCAAAATCTATCTTATCCAACCCTTAATTTTACTCCTTAAACTATACCCAATCTATCAACATATGCGTCTAATCGATTTTTAAACATTTATAGACGTGCTACTAATTACTCCTACCGGCAAACTATTCTGTCTCGAACCTTCTACTTGTCAAATTACACCTGTTATTTCAAGATCCTATTATATTGAGATATTTCGAAAAAGCTATCTCTATCTAAGTTATCGAACCCATTCATGATTTTGAATGTTGGAACGGCATGTTGCAATTTTTCATGCAATGTTGCAATTATTGATCATGCTGCATACAATTTATTTCCAATCGACATTTTTGCAGGTATACTACTCATCTTCACGTACTTAAATATGAGCAACATTCCTGTTCTAATCATGCTCAGTGATGTTCAGTTGAAGCCTCACGATTTTACCGTTAGTGAAAGCGAAGTGCTCTCTGCCATAGGTAAAATTAATCCTAGTAAAACTCCCGGTCCAGATAAGCTCTACCCTAGGGTACTTAAAGAAGTGAATAGTTTCTCCTCTTATATATACATTTATAAATCGTTACAGTCTGGAGAAGTTCCGTTCGAGTGGAAACTTGCAAACATTACGCCAATATTTACAAAAGGTGACAAATCACTCGCGGCAAATTATCCTATCAGCCTGACTTCAGGAGTTGGTAAGCTTCTGGATACGATCGTTCGGGACAAAATAGTTAATCACTTACAAATTAATAAATTAATCAAAAAATTTCAAAACAGGTCTCGTTTACAAGACTGTCCCATTTCTGACCAACTTCAACTTCTTTTTTTCCAGGGTCCAACCTCCTAATATCATTATGCCTGTCGCTCTAAGTAGGAACATCGCAATTTCCATTTGATGAAAATTTCTGATCCCCTCGGCCTTCAAACCCAATTTTCCCCTTTTCTTTATAAAAAATTGTCGATTTTTGGAAGTCTTTCGGTTATAAATTTCTTGCATTTTATTATAACCTCAGACTATGTACATTTTTTATTATAAAATTAAAATAGCTATCGATTGATACCTAATTTATTATGCTTTTGTACCAAAATAGAAAATTAAAAGGCAAAAATATTCATTTTTTAACATTTTCTTCTCCATTTCTGACCCTAAAGCCGTATAAAACCATATACGTAGGGAATCCAAAAAGTTTCCGGAAAATTCAAAAAGCTTTAATACAAAAACCCTTTAATAAAAGTTCCAGAATGGTCAAATAACTTTAATAAAAGAAAACAAAAGAGGATATACGTTTAGGAATGCTCAACAACGTTCGACATAATTCCCACCTATCTCTATACACTTTTCTAAGCGATGTTTCCAGCGTTCCAATCCATTTTTATAAAATTCAGTTTTTCGACTGAAACCATCTCAAAACTGCTGTTCTGGCATCTGCTATCGAGTCGAAACGCGTTCCTTTTATGTGATCCTTCAATTTTGGGAATAAAAAAAAGTCGGAAGGGGCTAGATCCGGACTGTAGGGGGGGGTGAGGTATGATTTCCCATCGAAATTCCCGTAACACGGCTCTTGAGGCATTTGCAGTGTGAGCAGGTGCATTGTCGTGATGGAAAAGCACCCCGCGATGAAGTTTACCAGGTCTTTTTTCAACAAGCTTATCTTTCAGCTTCCTCAAAACATTTTCATAATATTGGGCGGTGACTGTTTTTTGTCCTTCAAGAAAGTCCACTAAAATTATTCCTTCACAATCCCAAAAAATTGTAGCCATTACCTTTTTAGCTGATCTTTCTGCTTTAAATTTGATTGGGCCATCTGATCCTCTTGGGAGCCATTGTTTTGACTGAACTTTGCTTTCCGGATCATACTGATAAATCCAGGTTTCATCCCCTGTTACAAGTCTATGCATAAAACAATCTTCATGAACTTCCATTCGATTCAAAAGATCAACAGAAAGACTAGCCCTTTGGTCAAACTGTTCTTGGCGCAACGCTTTAGGCACCCACCGAGCAGAAAGTTTGCTAAGTTCTAAGGTATCCACCAAAATGGAATGAGCAGAACCACGAGAGATACCCACCTCATTGGCTATTATTTCACAGGAAATTCGACGATCTTTTTCGACTAGTGACCGAACAGCAGCAACAGTTTCTTCATTAATTGATGTTGATGGCCTTCCACTCCTTTGGTTATCATTAAGAACCTCTTGACCCGTTTTGAATCTTTTGATCCAGTCATAAACGACTGATTTCTTAGGTGCTTCATCTCCATAAACTTCACGTAAGGCATCAAGTTTTTGTGGTGGTTTCCATTTAAGTTTTGTTAGGAATTTAATGTTAGCTCTCCACTCGAATTTTGAGATTTCCGTTGCCATGAAAAATAGGGTTCTTTTTAACTCCGTCTTAAAGTACTGTCACCAAGGTTGTGTAAGTCTTAGCATGGCCTAATATGTATGAAGGTCCAAATTCATGTCAAAACAAGAATTCATTAAATTCTGATTTGAAATGATTGAATTATTAAACTTTTCCGGAAACTTTTTGGATTCCCCTTTCAGATTTATGATTATGATATGATTTATGATATGATTATGATACAAATTTCGGATTAGATTAGTTAGACTAAAATGGCTTGTGCAAAAGTTGAAACTCGTACCACGGATAAGCCAGAAGATTGGCTTCTCATAAACTTAATTCACAATTTGGAACCTCAGAAAGGGTCTCTTTTGCCATCTAATAGTGACGTTTTACGTTACTATCTATTTTTATGATGAGGACCTCTGAAAAAGAAATCACAGTCATATGTGATCAAAGAAGTACTAAGAAAAGTTAAACAAATTTGGGATTGGGCCAGTATCACATGCCAAGATACTTCAAAAAGCCGCCTCCGAGGATAAAAGTAGAACAATTGATAAAGCAATATGAATACTTCTCGAAAAACAAAACGCAGGAAGAAAGAATAAATAAGAAGAGACCATATTTCTTGAAGAAATTAAAGGAGTTATTTGATATTTGTTCTCAAAATGCCATAGAAATAAAAAAAAAGACCCATTAAGAATTTGAAAAAACTATATAGAGCTATGGGTTGATTGCCTGTTATCCTCATCGTTAGAAATTTCCAGCAGATTTCAATGGAGAGTTAAACCTACGTTTTTTCGTTAAAGAGTTATGTATGTGTAGATCTTCAAAGGACCTCGTTAAATTTATTTGCCTTCGGTATTTTAGCGCTGCCTAATGGTAAAGAAAGAAATCACCTTACCTTATTATTTCGTTGGGCCTCGCTTCTGTTTCGATGTAGGGCCGCGGTACGATGGAGTTACACAACGAGTTTATTCGGTTTAATTAATATAGGCATTCACTACACTTAAATACCTGAAGGAATAGGCCTATCCTTTGGAGTTATTAGTTTTATATTATGAGGTATTCACTCAGAACTTATAGGAAGATTAAGTAGGTCTCCCTTGCTTAAAACATCGCTGTAACATAAGCAAGCTCAGAACACCGCCAATATAAATCGTCTCCTTAGGAATTTGCTGATTCTTCAAAGTTCGTTGACTCTTCTCTTGAAGTAATTTTCACGAGTCAGCAATGGAGAATTTTGAATACGAAATAATAAATTTGGTTTGCTTGTTGTCATGCAGGCCCAATGCCTACATATGGGGTCTACGTATGGCAATTAATTTCATTCCCAATAGGCTATGTCGCCAATCCCGAGGCAATTTTGAAGTTATTTAATTCAATAAATTAATAATTTGTATTTAATTAAGAAATAAAGGTACCATATATGATACCATATGTAAGCATGTATAGTTTTTCCATAAAGAACTTCGTAACAAAGCAGCAAGATATAGAGCTACTAATAGATTAAAGAGGACCTGAAAAGCTTTGCTTAGGATCAATAGATAAAAGCTATCAAAACAAGTTTGAGAGTCAGGTGAAGAGAGTGGAGCGTGAAAAATTACTTAAAGAAAAGGAACTGGAGAGACAGAAAAAACTCAGCATGACCTTGAAAACAGATATTGAAGGAGAAATAGCGATTCCTAATGAACCAAATCCTATTCCAAGTACAGTATATCATATGCTAGAGATGAAGAGTATACGCCTCCTCCATCAAAAGCCTCATGCAAAAGAAAAAATATTGTACAGAATCCTATTGTTTCAAATATACAGATCGTCTTAACCTTTCTGTTCGCCAAAGAACAGGGCTTGACTTCCTATAGTGACCTTCACATATATGGTGACACAGTGGACAGAAATGTAGCTCATCGTACTATCAAGATATTCGAAGGCCATTGTTGGTACCTAACTGAGGAGCTTATTCTATTTTCATTATTTTCTTTACGTATATCTAATGAAGAGAAAAGGAACATTGCTACAGAAATTATTAGATCACATAGAAATGATAAAAACAGCTCGTATGACCAAAGTGGCAAACCAGCATTTCCTTTGATCAATAAATCAACCAAACTAGCTTCCCTAGCTGCACCAAAATCTTGGTTTTTCTTTGATGTTCTACATATCATTGAAAATAGTTAAATAAACCTATTAAAACATGGAAGGAGGGCAGAGATTTTATTCAAATCTCCAATTTTGTACACAGTGTTAAGGTTGTTAATGATGCGGCCGAGCGTGGAGTATAATTAATTGAAGATTTCGCAAATTGCATCACAACAGATGACAGATGAAGAACAAAGACAACAACTCCTGCAAGTTGTGGAATATCAAAGAAGTTTGTTGCCATCTATTAAAGAGTTCCTTAGTTCAACTGCTGGAATAGCTTCAAACATTATCAGTATTCACATTTTATTTCATACATTCATTTGCTTTACTAAATATTTTTTCTGTTCTTCAAGGTATTGTATGTTTGTTGAATAAAAAAAAAACGATGGGGGTTCAAGAGCTGGCATGAAATGTCCAATCTCTTGAGTTGTTCCCACCTTGGAAATATTGCGAGTCTCAAATATATTCCAAGGCCCATTGCTGCGAAGGTGCACTGGGATGATGCTTCACAGGTGGGAGTAACACCTATTCTCTAAATCCCATTCAAGTCAAAATGTAGAAGAAAATGTTAAAAAATAGACATTTTTGCCTTTTAATTTTCTATTTTGGTGCAAAATAGGTATTATTCAATAGCTATTTTAATTTTATATCCAAAATTGTACATAGTCTGAGGTTATAATAAAATGCAAGAAATTTATAACTTAAAAGACTTCTAAAATTCGACAATTTTTTATAAAGAAAAGGGAAAAATTGGTTTTGTAGTCCTAGGGGGTCCGATATTTTCATCAAATGGAAACGAATTGTTATTTTCTTACTTAGAGCGACAGGCATAATGATATTAGGAGGTTGGATGCAGGAAAAATGAAGTTGGTCAAAAATGGGACACCCTATTGTTTACCTTTAGCAGACTGAGGTTCTTTTTTTTAGGTAGGAAGGAGGGGTCAAGGGCGAATGCTCGCAAAAGCGCCTTCCCCGCCTTATCTCCCTCTCCTCGCATCTACTTAACCATCGGGGTTTCTGTAATTCATCTCTCTCTCTCTCTCTCTCTCTCTCTCTTGCTATTTCTCTTTTTCCTCAGCTAACCCTATAATATATGTAGAGACCGACCTGAAATTTCCTTTCCTCACGTCCACAAACATCCGGGAATCATCAGAAATCGAAAAACACACGTGATTTTCAAAGAGAGAGAAACAAAAGGATGTTTGTCTTCTCCCAAAAGCCCCGCGTAAAGTTCACACCTACAAAATTTACATAACTTTTACCTCAATCTATTCGTAAGCCATCGTAAAAATTTCAGACCTCTACATAAAATACTTTTTTCACAGCTGAGAGAACAATGAGGCATGGTGAAAAAACGAATATCCTAAATCCTAAATATGTATAGCTGTACCTGGCAACTATTCTAAGACTTGTAGTACTTAGCCTGTGGATAAACTGTTAGTCTCTGAAAAACGTCAGATGATAATTATAGGCTACGCCCATCTTAAATACTGTTTTTTAAACTTACCCTTCAAATTATGGTTTTAACTAATGGTGAAAAAGCGGTGATTGAAAAGTATTTCTTGGAAAAAAAATGGACTGGGGGAAGAATTTTGAGGGGTTTTCCAGAAATAACTTGTAATGTTACGTGTGTGAATAGAGTAATTAAAAAACTTAAAGCAACCGGTTCGACGGCACGGAAGCGTGGAAGTGGTCGGCCTAAAACAGTTTACACTCAAGACAATAGAGCAATGATCGAAATGATGAGCTTATCTCAAGAGGATCGACCTGGGTCACACTGCTCTCAGAAGAAAATTGCAAGAAATTTAGGTATCAAAGAATGCAGAGAACGGTAGGACTTAAAGCATTTAAAAGGATCCCTGTTTCAAGACGTGACAGAAAAATTCGTTGTAGAACACTGCTTGATAGATTTTCGTCCAATGATGTTAAAAAAAAAGTTTTTACAGATGAAAAAGATTTCACCATCGAGATTGCTCGAGACTCCCGGAACGATGTTGTTTATGGTCGGCGTAAGAAAAACATTCCTCCATCAAGACTTTACCACCAGACAAGTCGGTTTTCCAAAAATATCATGTTATTAGCAGGTGTATCGTGGAATGGAACGACGAAAATTCATTTCATTTCAGAAAATAAAATAATTAATTCAGAAACCTATGTAAATCTTTTAGAGGAGAATCTTTTGCCTGATTGTCGGCGTCTGTATTATGGAAACTCCAAGAAGATGGTGCTACAGCTCATACCAGCAAGTTCACACAGGATTATCTGCAACAGCATGTAGTCAACTTCAATGGTAAAAACGACTGGCCCCCGCAATCACCTGATTGGATTACTGCACAAGGAACACTCTAGCAGAGAATATTTATGAAGGCCAAACAAAAAAGTTTACAGAAATGCAATTAAAGAAAAAAATACTCGAATGTTGGCCAAAATAACATTAGCAGAAGCCAGAAAATGTATCATGTCGTGGAAGAAAAGGTTAAGATTAGTTTGTAAGCAGGACGGCGGACATATTGATCATATTTGTTGATAAGATGTGAATAATAAAAAATTTTCAGTTTATGATATTCGTTTTTTTTACCATACGTCATTGTTCCCTCAGCTGTGGAAAAAGTATTTTATGTAGAGGTCTGAAATTTTTATGATGGCTAATTAATAGATTGAGGTAAAGGTTATGTAAATTTTGGAAGTGTAAACTACATATTTTTGAAGTTATTGGTGTTCAAATCTCAAGGCGTTTTTTTTGGGCCAACCGATGTAAGCCATAGTTCACTAAACTCACCTGCACTTTGCTCGTTACTCCTCGTGAATCTCCTCTTTCACGTAGCGTCGTTCGACCTCATCTGGCCTCAGTCCCTCAAGCAGCATCTCAACAATACACGAAGCGAATCAACACTTGAAGCGACCTACAATTTCATCACTTTGCCGTCGTCATCCTTCTGGCCCTGGCTTCACTTCAAAAAGTATCTCAACAGGCCCTCAGCACATCCTCCTCTCGGTAGGCCAACACGTCTTCAGAGTCATTTACGGCGAAACGCAATACGGTCAAACTTCACGTAGGCCCTCGTCAGTCTTCAGTTATCCACGTCGAAACGCAGGACGGTAAACCTTCACGTAGATTTCTTCAGTCTCCAGAGTTATCCAAGTCGAAATCGCGGGTCGATAAGCCTCTTGTCGGCCCTCACTCGGCCTACAGTGTTTTGTTGCGTCGTGCTAGACTATCCAGGATTCAAAGCTGAAAAGTCCACAAACTCAGCCTAATCGTGTAGGCTCTAAAAGTCTCTTCAATACCGTTTCAAACTAACTCTCCCGTTAAGACCGCAGTAGGCCTATTCAAATGTTGTACCAATATCGTAGTTTTATATCACCTTGTTATTGTGTTCATTCATATAACTTACTTATTTTGCATCCGATTGTTTATGTGCTCTTTTATGCATTTCAGTTTTACCGACCGACCTAATCCATTTACTGTAACTTACCGTACTTTCATTATTTCAGTTATTATTGGCTTAATTACTTATTCCGTGTTCATCTCTGCATATCTCATTAGCCTACCTGAATTAGTGTATTTACTTAACAATTAGATATACCCATTTCTTATTGCTATTAATCAGTAATCTTTAACATAGCATAAATGCCGTTATAGAATTGTTAATCACTATAAATATTGTTATAGAATTGTTAATCACTATAAATATTGTTACAGAATTGTTAATCACTATAAATATTGTTATAGAATTGTTAATCACTATAAATATTGTTATAGAATTGTTAATCACTGTGAACAAATAATTGATTTATTTTCTTAATTAAACACAAAACAACAAAGTAATTTCTCTCTCCTTATTAAATATTGTTTGTTTGGGCTGTAGGCCCAAGCTGGTGACCCCTAATTATTTATTTCACTATCATTCATAAAATATAGTAAGCCTACTTTCTTGGCCACATGAAACTGGTGATCCGTAGGCCCCTATATATATATATATATATATATGTGTGTGTGTGTGTGTGTGTGTGTGTGTGATAAAGTCGTGTGAAAAGTAGACTGAACCATAAAAATAAAAAAACGCTGAGGCCAATTGAAGAAAAAAACATTTTAACCACAGATCAAATTCTTGAAGACTTCTTCCCAATCTCGTCCATTCATATTTCAGCCTTCATCCAGGAATTTGAAATACGAAAGTAGGAAAATAAAAGGAGGCAATTCTCGAATCGATCCATTCCAATTCCCACTGAAGGATTTCACATTTTAAGTTAAATTCTTCATAGTAAATACCCATTGAACCTTCTGTTGCATCACAGCCATCCTTTCACTCTTCCAAATCAGGAAATTCCTTTGCTAAATCTGGAATTCTCTCTGGAAATAACGCCGTGGGAAGTAATCGTTCTAATAAAATTTTATATAAGGGTTGGTGCAAGGAATTATATTTTAAAAGGCTAATATATATGTTATGAATGTATCTTTTTTCAGATTTTTAAAATTATTTTAAAATAATCTTCACACTTATTTATCTTCATAGTCTATAATCTTTATAGTTATCTTTCCTCATCAATTTCTTCAGTAAATATAATGAACATCTTTACAGGTTTGAAACCATCATTCAGCTGATCAGCTGTTCCACGCCTTTATGGGTGATTGGTTGATACCATATGATGACACCTGAATTGTGAAGCTTTTATAATGCTTATATCTAGTGCACTGAATTTAAATAAAAATAACCACACATATACTGTATGTATTTCCATTCTTCTTGTGGGTTACACAGTATGTTTCATTTTCATTTTATGATTCAGTGGGTTTATATATATATATATATATATATATATATATATATATATATATATATATATATATATATATACACACGAGGGCCACTCAATATATTTGGCCCCATTTTTTTTTTTTTCCAAGTTTCCTTGTAAGTTCCAGAAATTTTGTACACAAGTAGTTACATACCTTTTTAACAAGTTTTTATTTTTCCACATAGTCTCCATCCTTTTCTACGGCTTTCCTCCACCTCGAAACAAGGGCCTTTATTCCTTGCTGGTAAAAGTCCGCTGGGTTCCGCTGGAGCCACCTCTTAACCTCTTCAACAACCTTATCGTCACTCTGAAACTTTCTTTCACGAATAGCATCCTTCATTGGCCCAAACAAATGGAAGTTTGAAGTTGCCAGATCCGGGCTGTATGGAGGGTGGGGTAACACAGTAAAACGCATTTTTGTGATGGCCTCTCTTGTTTGCAAACTGTTGTGTGGTCTTGCCTTATCGTGCAAAAGAAGGACGTCTCCCAGTTTTCTCTCCGGTCGAACTCGCTTTATACGTCTCTGGAGTCTCTGTAGGGTAGCAATATATGCGTCTGAGTTGATTGTTTGTCCTTTCTTCATAATGTCCACCAGAATCACCCTTTTCATGTCCCAGAACATGGTGGCCATAACCTTTCCTGCAGAGGGAATCATTTTGAACTTTTTCTTGCGTGGAGAGTGTGCGTGATGCCACTATGGAGTGGCGTTTTGTTTCAGGTTCAAAGTGATGTACCCAAGTCTCATCCCCAGTCACAATTCGTGAAAGGAAGTCATCCCCTTCTGTCTTGTATCGAATCAACGACTCAGAAGCAATTTCTTTTCTTTGGGATTTGTGATCTTCAGTCAGTTCGCGAGGAACAAACCATGAGCACACTTTTGAGTATCCCAGTTGCTGAATTATCGTATTCACACTTCCTTCATTAATTCTTAGCCCCAGTGATAGCTCCTTGTATGTGAGGCGCCGATTTGATTGAATGATGGTGTTAGCATGTTGCACAGTGTGAGATGTCACAGCCGATGCCGGACGACCGCTTATCATCGATGCTGGATCTCCCTCTCTCCGATGATCTCACACATTTAGACCAGTGTCCAACTGTACTTCGATCAACAACAGCAACTCCGTAAACGTTTTGTAGACCTTTGTGAAATTACCAACTGTTTCCTTCTCTGCGGTCAAGAACTCGATAACAGCTCTCTGTTTACGACACAAATAACTGTCAGACGCCATTTTCGAAACTGCGTTAATCATCGGTTTCATACAAAGTCGTTTAAAAGCTGTTTTATACAAGGAAGGGAAGTTCAAACTGGAAAAATCCGGTTATGTTAAGCCAGAAAGTTCAAACTTACAGCCCAAAAGACATTTTAGCCCCATGGCCTATTATTGAGCTAAGAAAAAATGGTGTGGAAAAATATATTGAGTGCCCATAGTATATATACAGTATATAACATATATATATACATATATTATATATATATATATATATATATATATATTCACACAGTATATGTTACAACTTTTATGTAACACACAAACAGTGCATGGAACAAGAAACTCTTCTGGGAAAATTAAATCCACAAAAGTCCGAATAAATAATGGTAAATGACAAATACTATTACCAGAGGCTGAATCATATGTCATATTCAATAGGATTTTCAATATTTTCTCTCTTACAATAAGTGTTTAAATTATACTCCTTGAAGTCGAAAACAAATGTTAATACGACAGACGAAGCTTTCTCTCACATTCTGGAAGATTTGTAGTGACTGTTGTACATTCTGTACGCACATTGTGTTTGAGCTCTTCCAAACTTTTCGGGCGTCCTTTGTAAACGCGCGCCTTTAAATAGTCCCACAAGAAAACGTCAAGAGAAGTTAGATCAGGGGACCATGGCAGCCATTCCACAGGTCCACTGAGTCCAATCCCTCTCATTGGAAGGGTTGTATCCAACCATTCACGCACGGGTCTGGAGAAATGTATTGGCGTGCCGTTGTGTTGAAAAAACATGCAGTGCATTTCATGGATGGGAATATTGTTCATGTATTACACGTTTTTCCTGTAGCATAGTTAGGTACAGTTCGGAATTTACACTATGGTCAAAGAACACGGGCCTCACGATCCTGTCGCCGTGGATTCCGTACCACATGGTCATCCGCGGATTTGTTTGATGATGCCTTTGTCGACAATATGTGGGTTATCGGCTGCCCAGTAAACGGTGTTATGGCGGTTATCCTGCCCATGCAAGTGGAAGCACGCTTCGTCACTGAACATTATGTCCGCTGCTGATGTCGGCTGATGCCGTCTACACTCTTCGAACCATTGGTAGAACTGAAGTCGTCTATCAGCATCGACGGGGAGTAGTTCATATACTGGGTGTAGTTTATATGGATGAAATCAGTACTTTTTCAGAATGCGCTCCACAGCTGTTTGAGAAAGTCCTGTTTCCTCTGCTACTTTTCTGGATGAACGCTGTGGACTACAAGTTACTTTAGCTAGTACATCGACACACGACTCCTCATCTGTACTTGTACGAGGCCGTCCACTGCGTGGTCGGTCATGAACATTGACTGTCTCCTTCAAGACTTCCAGTGTTCGACCCACCATACGACGATTCGGCTTTGGCTTCATAGGATGCCGGTGTAACGTTTAAAAATGAAGTCTTTTAAAAATGAGGTATACCTCATTATTCAACGTTGAATAATGAGGTGCACCTCATTTTTCAATGTTGAATAATGAGGTGCACCTCATTTTTCAATGTTGAATAATGAAGTGCACCTCAATTTTCAACGTTGAAAAATGAAGGACATTATTGAAAAATGAGACACTTCGTTGAAAATTGAGTTGAGGTAGGCTATAAGTTGAAGTAGCTCCTCAGAGCGTGGCTGTTCAAGGCTCAGCTGGGATTCTGAACCCAGTCAAAATAAAACCGAACCCGGGATCTTCCGATTGACGGTCAGATATGCTATCCCCTACACTACACCATGGGCCTCGATTAATCAGAAGTCGTAATTCTCCTACATACGAGCAGAAACCAATGCCCTGAGGGGGCACCTTCGCATGCCGTACCTATATACATTTTAACTGCAAACAACACACAGTACAATTAATGTAAAGAACGACGCTTGTGTAGAAGAACGTTCCGCACAAGATGAGGAGGGAGAACGAACAAATGAAAAATGAGGTAACCACCCGGGAATCGAACCCGGGATCTTCCGATTGCCGGTCAGATATGCTATCCACTACACGCAAAAAACTCCACTTTTTTCTACGTGAAGGTCAAAATATGAAAATAAAAACCCACTCTAATAGACAGAGTTTATTTCCACAACAGTTTCGACGCCCACTGGCATCCTCCTCGGGTGGATACAGAAAAACGAATGAACCAAAACAAGAGGGAAAAACAGTCCAGGGATCGACCGTTAAGAAATTCGCACCTAGGTTAGATCCCATTCTCCGACACCGGAAGGGCATTTTCATTAAGTACATTCGCACAAATTTAAAACTATCTTCCTGTTCTAAACATACAGATTCTATTATTTTTTTTATTTTTTTACATAATTATTACATTTATTATTAAATTTATTACATTTAATATTGCATAATTATTTATTACAGAAATTATAAATTTATTATTACATTGGTTATTACATTGTTGTTTATTATACAGAACTTATAAACCGAAAAACGAATGAAAAAGGCGATTAGGAAACAATCCAGAGACCAGAGAGGATGATTGTCGGAAGATGTTATTCTGTTACACGACAATGCGCGTCCTCATACCGCTGCACAGACTAGAAAATGCTTTCAAAAACTTAAATTTGAAGTTCTCGACCATCCAGCCTACAGTCCAGACCTGACACCTTCGGATTTTTACCTGTTTGGACCACTAAAAGACGCTTTGAGAGGTCAGCGATTCCAAGGCGATGATGACCTGAAGGAGGCGGTGTATGACTGGCTACGCACACAGCCAAAAACATTCTTTTGTGATGGCATTAGGAAGCTTGTAGATCGCTGGACTAAGTGTATTGAGAAACAGGGAGACTATGTTGAGAAGTGATGTGTCTATAATCTATCAGATGTGAAAATAAAATTGTGAAAATTAAAAGTGCGGATACTTATTGAATTACCCTCGTGTGTATATATATATATATATATATATATATATATATATATACGGTGTTTCATAACATGTGGGATGCAGTTTCAGGATGGATTCATGACCTGAAAACAATGAAAAAATGTTTATATAAACATATGCCTGAAATCGCTTTGTTACCGAGTTACAACCCGTTATGTTTCCAGCAAGTATCCACCTTTACCTTTAAAGGAAGTGCTCAAAATGACCGCCTTGTGCTTGAATACACATCTGAACACGCCTCGTCACAGACTGCCTGACGCGTTCAAACATTCCAGGCATTGCTCGGATTTTCTGGCATCCTTGTCTACACGTTGGCGAAGCATTTCAACGTTGTCAATGGATGTCATTTAAACGATGGATTTCAGATGATCCCACAGGTAAAAATCGAATGGATTTAGGTCCGGGGAGCGAGCAGGCCACGCAATGGGTCCTCCACGGCCTAGCCATTTATCAGGGAAATGGTCATCCAAATAGTCTCTGGCTACTCAACTAAAATGAGGCGGAGCGCCGTCATGCATAAACCACATACAACGTCGGACACCAAGAGGAACTTCATCTAGTAAATCGCTTAAATCATTCCTTAAAAAATTGGAATAGGTTAATCTTCCAGGCAAAACAAAAGGACCGATTAAGTTTTCGGCAATAAGTCCTGCCCATACATTGATACTAAATTGTTGTTGGTGCCTTGACTGGATGATGGCATGCGGATTATCCGGCCCAGTGATGTGTGTTGTGAAAATTGATCACGCCATTTCTTGTGAAGGCAGCCTCATCAGGAAACAACACGGAGGATAGAAAAAGAGGATCGCGAGCACACTTTTGAAGGAACCATGTATAAAAAGCCTCTCGTGGTGGGAAATCAGCTTCAGTTAGGCCTTGTACTCTCTGAATGTGATATGGGTAAAGCTGTTGTTCCCGTAAAATTCTCCACACAGTTGTGTATCTTACACCCTCTGCTGCTGCTATCCTTCGGGTGCTGACACCAGGATGTTTCTCCACGCGATTCAGGACCTGCTCCTCCAACTCAACAGTTCTGGCGCTGATTGGTTTACCACCATCTGAAACTCGCTTGTTGAATGATCCTCTTTCACCAAGACTCGTCTATTCTCTGAAAGGTCTTCTTATCTGGCAGACTGCGATTCGGAAACCTTTCCGCGTTCAGACGTCTTGCTGCGGCCGCATTACACTCGGCAGGTCCATACACGAGATGCATGTCTGTCATTTCTCTGTTTGAATAAGCCTCCATTCTCACTTCAAATACACACTATCACTGAATAGCACAAAAACTTTTAAGGTTTTTTTTTTCATTTCATTGGACTGCACTTATTCATGGTAAGAAGTTACGAATACGAACAGGGAAACACCGCGATGCACCTCTGACTGACTGATGGCTCTACAATCAACGATATTGATGCATGTCATAGAGTGTACGAAACATTACAATCGGCAAGGCCATATATGAAATAAGTCTCGTACACACTCACAAACATTATCGGCAAGCAGTGTTTGTAAACAGTTTGCGGAAAGAATTGCCGGAACATAAAAGGGGCTGTAACTCGGAAACAAAGCGATTTCGGGCATAGGTTTATATAAACTTTTTTCTTTGTCTTCAGGTCCTGAATCCATCCTGAAAGTGCGTCCCACATGTTATGACACACCCTGTATATATCGATTATATATATATATATTATAATATATATATATATATGTGTGTGTGTGTATATATATATATATATATATATGTGTGTGTATGTATATATATATATATATATATATATATATATATATATATATTATATATATATATATATGTGTATATTTATATTGAACGAAATAATTTCAATAAAAATATAAATACTTAATGAAGTACAGTTTTTGCGTTTAATAAATAATAAAGTTAAAGCGCAAAAGTTTTCGTACATTTATTTACAAAAATTTTGAATACTTTGTTTAGCCACCTTTGGCTTGAATGACTTCAATGATTTGTGTTGGGTATCTTTCTACAAGGTTTCGTCATCTCCCAGTTAAAATTTTAGCCTATTCTTGTTCAGAATATTGTTGTATAAATTCTCATAAATTCTCATAAATTCATAAATTCTAAATGAAAATGAGATCTGGACCTTGACTGGGCCACTCGAGAAGCTTTAAATTCTTTTGGTGAAGCCATTTCATTGTGCCCTTACTTTCATGTTTTGGATTATCATCTTGTTGCAGTACTCAATTGCGACTCCCGAACTAAAGACAATACATTTTCTTCTAAAATTTCCTAATATTTCTTTAAATTCAACCAAGATTCCGTTCATGACAACAAGCTTTCATGGACCAGAAGCACTAAAGCATCCTCAAAGAAGCAAACTACCAAACCTTGTTTAACTGTAGGAAGGATGTTTTTTTTTCTCGAATGCAGTACTTGATTTTTGACAAGCATACCTTTGCTCGTTGTTCGAGAATAATTCAGTTTTTGGTCTCATCTGTTCAGAGAACTTTTTCCAGAATGTAAATCCATCATTTTGATGAACCTTGTATTTTAAACGAGCTTCTTTGAGCGCTTCTCGTAGCAAAAGTTTTCTTCATGCAACTCTTCCATGCAGACTGTGCTTTTTCAATGTACGACATACAGAAGAGGGATGGACATCGATCTTAGACCATCTTAATGTTTGGCAAATATCACCTGCAGTCACTCGTGGATTCACAGCAACCATTTTTTCAATCCGTCTAGCTGTACGTTCTGAAATTTTGCAAGATCGTCCACACCTTAGTAGAATTTTGATTGTTCCAAAGCATTTCCATTTCTTTATAACTGCAATAACCGTCGTAAATGGAGTTCGAAGTTCTTCTCCTTCCTTCCTTAACACTTTCCAGACTCGTGTGCAGCAATAACAGATCTCTTAAGATGTGTAGACAGGTATTTATCACGACTTCCCATTGCTTACGAATGGTTTGTACAGTCATCAGTCTTCCTTGAAGATTGAAAGAGAAAATTCTTTAATTCAGAATTGTCAACAGTCTCTAATCAATGAAGAGCCAACTACTACTCATTTTTTTGAAGTCTTGAAACCTAAGGTAGACACATAAAGTATTAAATAATTTTTTAAATAAATGTACGAAAACTTTTGCATTTTATCATTCTTTATTTCCCTCACATTCTTGTTTGAGTGAAAATAATTTTTTTATTTCTTAAATTTTTCCAAACGAACGGTAAACTTCTCATAACTATCCTATGCATGGCACAAAAGATGAGGACGAATATAACCGAAATATTTCTCTGAACGAATACCTATGATGGCCACTGTATATACATATTGTAATGAGATTGTAGACACCAATCAATCAGGGAAGTACTCCGAGGGGGTCGTTAGGCTGAAGACAGGGAGGGCTGGAATTCCCGTTTTTCCTGTCACTGTCCTCCTTCGCTGATCTTTTTCTGTGTATCATGTACCCTGTGTGCAGTCCAGCTTCCTCTCAAATACACACCTCTCTTCCTGTTCTTCACAACACATAATGGGTTCCAAAAAACCTTAGCCCCCCCCCCATTTGCAGCTTACATGTTTACTTATATTGAAATAGTTTTTAGTGATTATAAAAATATATAAAATTCTTTATTTATTGCAGGTATTAAAGTTACTGTAGCTGATAAAGTGATAATATAATGGCTTCTCAATTAATTGGTGATTCGGAGAGGCAACGTGTGATAGGTCGCATAAGAGCAAGCTCGTGATGCTGGAGCCACCTTTATAACACGTTCATGGGTTGCCAAAAAGTTGCGAAGAAGTGAGGACTTCGTCAAAAGAAATTGGAATAAAACTTTGGATGAATGTGAAATGGATACAACCAAATCTGGGCGCCCAAATTTGCCACTCTATCAGGAAACAAAGGACATCAGTGAAAGCGGTACGCGTAAGCGGAAAAACAGCTGTGCTAAATTTTCTAGAGAGATCGAAGTGTTGAGAGGAAAGATCGTTAGTGGTGAGATCATTCGACTGTACCGTCATAGGCAAGGTTTAAAGCCTTGGCATGAACTTCCAAAGCCAAGAAAAACTCAACTTAACATCGATGACAGAATGTGGTTTACCCATTATCTTGAAGATTGGGATGTGGATGATTTCATGCATTTAGCTGTCTCCGATGAATTTTTTGTTTACGTAACACGTCGGCCTATCTACCAAAATGATCGAGTGTGGGCCACAACACCAGATGAAATCGATGACAATGAACATTATCGCGAATTATTAAAAAGTCCAGACTGTGTTGGTGTGTTTGTTTTGTTCACTGCAAAGAAGCTGATGTGGGTGCTGAAGCCAAAGGGTCAGAGTTGGGATGGACAGTATTTTCGTGATATTATTCTCTCTCAGCATGTCATTCCTTTTCTAAGAAACCCAAACAATGTTATGGATGTCGATCAGGTCACACTTCTGCACGATAAGGCCCCTGGTTTAAGGCATTAGCCACTCAACAGTTATTGCGGAACCAGGAGATCGATTTCTTTGGAAATGAAGAATGGCCAGAAAATTCTCCTGACCTGAACGTCTGTGAACACATTGGATCAGTTATAAAGGACAAGGTTGAATGTCTCTTGTTTCAAGAATCTGCAGCAAATCGATTTTCGAAGGATACAATGACGCAACACATTGAAACTGTTTTAGCAAATTTGCGTAACAATCAAGATCTATTCACGTCACTTTTGGCAAGCTACCCAAAGCGAATTCAGGCTGTCTTGGAAGCCAATGGCGGGAACACCAAGTTTTAATTGTTTCTCATTAAATGCAGGATTAAATTCTCTTTTGTAAGGTATGTTTAGTTTTACTGTACCTCTAATGGTTTAGGCCATGGGCGGGGGGCTAAGGTTTATTGGAGCCCCGTACATGCCAATTTACACATTACATAATCTTTTCAAAATTAAAAAAAAAATGGCAACAACTTCAAGAGCCTCGGGTTCCCTGGGGAGGGGACCATAAATGTCTCCACTTCTAGCTTCCCGCTGCCGATACCAGGAACGCAGACCTGGGCAGCAGGGCTGGACCTAATACTGTCCATTCGAGATGTTTTAGGTCTCTGCCTAATTCGCTTTTCATAAAATTCTACAACATTCGTGGCCTTTCCTCAAACGTTCATTCTGGTGAACGTCTCCTCTAAACCTCAGCGTCTCTTCCTCACTGAAACTCAGGTGTCTGGAACGACTGACA
The DNA here is from genome assembly GCA_023014485.1 of Bathynomus jamesi. NCBI lineage: Eukaryota > Metazoa > Arthropoda > Malacostraca > Isopoda > Cirolanidae > Bathynomus > Bathynomus jamesi. Next base: position 214,027 of record JAJOZX010005389.1, on the reverse strand, counting down.
TAAACCCCTTTTCTGTACCCTCTTACTTTCTCTATACTCATTTCACTCCAAAGGATGTGGTGAAAATGTACTGTACACAATGACCGAACTTGTTCTCGTATTGCTTAATTTGAAGCCTCCAAATTCTGTACCCTTTGGCTTTAGTTTACATGCCAGTCTCAAATTAGATAAATATCCGCTGTCTTGCTTTCTCGTAATTCTACTTAATATCCAAAATTCCTTGATTACCTCACTTCCAGAGGGGACTGCATTTTGTCCCACTCTTTTACTGCTGAAATCTCTAATTTAGGTGATTCATATGTTCACCATCACCTTTGGCTTTCAGCCAATTTCACTAACATTCCTGATGAACTTCCTTACAACTTTTTATCCTGAATGACCTACATCAGATTGTACAGCATCCTACTCGTATCCCTGATCACCTTGGCAATATGCCCAACATTCTGGATTTATTTCTCATCTCTCATTCTTCTTTTTTCCATTGGGCTCCTCCGAGATCCGACCACAATCTTGTATCTGTTTCCTGCCCTATAGCTCCAGTTCTGTCTTTGGATCCTCCCAAGAGAAGACACCTTTGGCCCTTTGGCGGCGGTGATTGGGAGGCCCTCAGGCAATACTTCCTGATTTCCCATAGAATGAACACTACTTCTGTAGTTTTGGCCTCTCCGAGTGCGCAAGCGCATCACGGAGGTGGTTCTCTCTGGCATGGAGGCGTACATTCCATATTCTGTTCCTACTACTAATGCAAAATCCTTTGTTTACCTTTGCTTGTTCTAGTGCTATCCGCAACAGAGATATGGCTTTCAGAAGGTCCCCACGCCATCCAACTCCTGACTCTCATTTAGCCTATATTTCTCTCCGGAATCGTGCAAAATCTGTTTTTCGACTCGCAAAAAAATGTCTTCATCCGACAAAAATGTGAAAACCGATCGAATTCTAATTATTCTCGCTCTTTCTGGCATCTAGCTTTGAACATCTCCAACATCTTTACTTTTTCTTTCACTCCTCTTTTCTCTTCCGACGGCTCAGTTTCCATCTTTTCTCGTGAAAAAGCTGAACTCTTCGCTTAAACTTTCGCGTCCAACTTAACCATGGACGTTTCCGGTGCTGTTCCTCCCTCTCCGACTCCCTCTGACTTAATTATATCTGAAGTTATGTAGAATCTCTTCTAAAGGTATTATTTCTCCAATATCTGGGCTCAACTCTACGAAGGCGTACGATCCTAATGGTGTCCCTCCTGTCGTTCTCATGAACTGTGCTTCTGTGCTGACACCCTGCCGAGGCAAACTCTTTCGTCTGTCTTTCATCTGGTACTTTTCCTTCCTGCTGGAACTTTGCTTTAATGCAGCCTGTCCCAAAGAAAGGTGACCTCTCTCAAGCCTCCAACTATCGTCCAATTCCTTTGATTGCTTGCCTTTCCAAAGTTTTTTAATCTATCCTTAATAGCTGAATAGGAAAATTCTCATAAACCTCTCTTCTCGCAATATTCTTTCAGATCGTCACTATAGGTTCCGCAAGGGTCACTCTACTGGCGTTCTTCTTTTATATCTCTCTGACTCTTGGTCATCCTCTTTTCGGTATGTCGGTGAAACTTCTTCTATTGCGTTTGACATATCAAAAGCTTTTGATAGGGCCTGGCACAAATCCTCAATTTCAAAACTGCCCTCCTTCGGTTTCTATTCTTCTATCTCTACCTTCATTCCACTCTTCACATCTCCACCCATTTGAAAAAGTGTCTCTCTGAAGAGACACTCAATGTTTCGCGTGGGATGGATAAGGTACACCTAACTTCTAATCATTCTACTATCCCAGAGTGGGGCAAAGTAAAGCATTTAATTCATTAGAAACTTAGTTTCTTCATGTCTACTTGTCATAATTTTCCGCACGATCATCCTCTTATTTTCAACAGTACAGAACTCAATCCTTCCTATTCTCTTACTATTCTTGGCGTTTCCTTCTCTTATGGTCTTTGCTGGAAAGATCACATATACTCCCTTTCTAAAACAGCTTCTAAGAGATTAGGTGTGCTATAGTGGCTCCGCAGTTTCTTCACCCCCACTCAGTTGCTATTTTTGTACAGGGCCCTCATCCGCCCCTGTAGGAAGTACGCTCGAGAACCACAGCTCTACTTAACCGGATGGAATCAAACGCTTTTCGTCTCATCAATTCCCCGCCTCTTACTCACTGTCTTCAATCCCTCTCTCTTCTCCGCGATGTTGCCTCACTCTTTCTTTACTATCGTTATTATAACGGAACGGACACTGCTCTTCTGAACTCTCTGACTGCATGCCTCCTCCTTTAAGGAGAACACATAGTACCGAACTTTCAACAAATTCTCATTCCTTTTCTCCCCAACTCTCTAACGCAAGGGTTAATCGGTATTTTTAATCTTTCATTTACTCAACCAGACAACTCTGGGAAGTCTTCCTAAATCCATGTCTATCCCCTTGTTTATGATCTACAATCTTTCCCCTTGTGTATGACCTCCAATCTTTCAAACGTAGGGTGTCCTTGGACCCTTATTCATGTAAAAAAAACTTCGTACTATTATTGTCTATAAAACTTTGAGAATTTTACGTTAAAATGATAGAGCTTGAACTTTGTATTATACATATACAATACATATACAGGTTGTCCGAGAATTATCTGTACAATTTTTGGCTGTTATTAAAAGTCAACCATGAAGTGTAGAAATTCCAGTGTTGTCTCATTTTACAGAGAAACTCATTAAGTTTTTTCTGATAACAAGTTTTGACACGTTTTTTCTTTTTAAGATATTCATACACACCCCTCATCCTTAATGAATCCACAGGAGAAAGCACAGTGTGTTGAATGGTTTATCGAAACAAAATCAGATACACAAGTTCAACGAAGGTTTAGAACTAATTACAACAGAAACCCTCCATCAAGAGTAACCATACGAGCTTGGTATGAAAGGTTTAAGGAAACTGGAAGTGTAGAGCATAAGAAAGGAGCAGGGCGGCCTCGAACGTCTTTTGAAAATGTCGAGCGCATTCGAGAGGCTTTTGTTCGCAGTCCACGCAAGTCGACAAGAATTGCATCACGAGAGTTACAGATACCTCGTTCGACAGTGCATGATGTCTTGCGTAAACGTTTGAAGTTGCATCCTTACAAGTTGCAAATCTTGCAACAGATTACGCAAGAAGATAAGGTCTCCCGTAAGGAATTTGCAATGACTCTGATTGACAGAGTCGACCAGGACAATGCGTTCTTGGCAAGAATCATGTTTTCGGACGAGGCAACTTTTCATGTTTCAGGCAAGGTAAACAAACAAAATGTTCGCATATGGGGGTCACAAAATCCACATTGCATAGAAGAGCACATCAGAGACAGTCCTGAAGTTAATGTGTGGTGTGGCCTGTTACATGATCGCGTGATTGGACCATTTTTCTTCGGTAAATCAACAGTGACCTCCAATACCTACCTGGACATGTTGCAACACTTTGTATATCCGCAATTGGAAGCACTGCATCCACGCATCATTTTTCAATAAGATGGCGCACCGCCACATTGGGCCTTGATCGTCCGTAAGTCCCTGAATGAGACATTCCCAAACAGGTGGATTGGCCGTGGAGGTGCAATTCATTGGCCGGCTAGATCTCCCGACATCACACCCTGTGATTTCTTTCTTTGGGGATTCGTCAAAGATCTTGTGTACAATACGCGGGTGACAGACATTGATGATTTAAAAGCAAGAATCACAGCTGCTATTGAGCGAATTGATGTGGATATGCTGCAGCGTACATGGCAACATTTGGATTATCGATTGGATGTTTTGCGAATCACTGATGGTGCACATATCTAATGTTTGTAGCAACGTTACTTTAATAAAAGAAACTTTTGAAAATACAGATTCTAAATAATCTTGTTTAAGAATTTTACGTGTGTTATCAAGAATTTTATTAAAAGATGAAATTGTATAGATAATTTTCGGACACACTGGAATTTCTAAAAAACTTGTCAAAACTTGGTATCAGAAAAAATTTAATGAGATTCTCTGTAAAATGGGACAACACTGGAATTTCTACACTTCATGGTTGACTTTTAATAACAGCCAAAAATTGTACAGATAATTCTCGGACACCCTGTATATGTTACCCACACCCTGCATGGAACAAGGAACACTTCTGGGATAATTAAATGCAGTATCATCCGAATAATTAATGGTAAATGTCAAAACTAACCTAAGACAACTGCGGTCAGAACTTCAATATATGGAAGTAACTCGTTGCATTTACGGCGGATCAAATACATAAAAGAAAAATGGTAACTTTTTTATTTTTAGCCAAAATCCAAACTTAAAACAACCAGAAAATTTGAGCATCCACTTTTCAAGGTACTTAACACGTCCTTTTAATGTGCTACAACTCAGAATGGTCCCCTAAGAAACTTTTGTGCCCTATCATGAAAAAGAAAAACTTTAGTATTTGCCATTTAACTTACTCATTTGGACAAGAATGGGTTTAATGTCCCCAGAAGAGTTCCTTGTTACATGCAAGGTCTGTATGTAATAAAATTTTCTCTGGGGTCCATTTTGAGTTGTAGTAACCAAGGTTAACCTTGGATTTGCTTCCGCCCGAATTGTTCATTCTGACGAAGGTCAAACTTGTTAATCCACCTTAGACCTACAGTTTAACGTGGAATCAGAACCAAGCCCCACCAGCAGACTCAGCGTCACTAGGCTACCCAGGGTACCCATTTATCTAACAACCAATTTTTTTATTGAGTGGAAGGATGAACAGTTGGGTTTTGCTGCGTGCCGCCTGCTGTCACCGGGTCTCGATACCAGGGCCGATGGATTTGTAGTCAGCGACGCTAACGACTACACCACCGAGGCGCGTATACTGTATATTTGTATATGTTAAAAACAAACAAACGAGCACACGCTCGCGGCTATCAGTGATGGGTAAACGTAAGCGTTCGGATTTATAACGAACAAACAAAAGTACTTTGTGTCGTTCATTGGGGATGATGATGATTATTATTATTATTATCATTATTATTATTATTATTTTTTTAATTTTTATTTGAGAATGTGTGTGTCTGTGTATCGCGACTGTGCTTGATTATAATTATTATTTATAGGTATCATTTTTATTATTATTGTTTAATAAACTTTTAAATTTTTTGAAATGTTGGTCCCGAAAGCTCATATTAGTATTATTATTTGATAATGTGTGTGTCTGTGTGTGTCACGGCTCTGCTTTATTATTGTTTATATGTATTATTTTATTATTATTGAATTATAAACTTTGAAATTTTTAAAATGGTGGTCCCTAAAACTTATAGTATTATTTTTCTATTATAAGTGATAGTGGAAGTAGTATTTATATATTACTGTTATGTGCCTGCATCGATGTTATTCTGGTGGCCCCTAAACTTTATATTATTATACGAGTTCATTTTATTATTAGTTATAAACTTTTATAGTGATGGTCTCTAAAGGTCATATTGTTATTATTATTATTATTACTATTAGTGTTATTAGTAGTGTTTATATTTTATTATTACGAGTCTAAACCTGTGTTGTGTTTAGCCCTGAACTTTATTATTTATGTCATTTTTATTTTTATTTGACACTATGTCGCGGTTCTGTTTTCATATTGTTTGACACTGGTGTGCGTTACCGTGCTGAACCGGCTGTGTGTGTGTGTGTGTGTGTGTGTGTGTTTTTTTTTAAGTGTCGCGGCTCTGCTTTTATTATTAACATATTATTTTTATTATTATTGTATTATATACTTTAAAATTTTTGAAAATGGTGGTCGTAAATGTCATGTTATTATTATGATTATTATGATTATTTTATTATTATTATTATTATTATTATTTATATTATTATTATTATTATTAGCAGTAGTAGTATACATATATATATATATAAATACATATACTCCTACATATATATATATATATATATATATATATATATATATATATATACTGTGTGTATATATATATATATATATATATATACTGTGTGTATATATATATATATATATATATATGAGTATATGTATTTATATATTTCTATTATGCGCGTACGTCGTTGTTGCGAGTGGGCCACAAACTTTATATTATTTATATTTTTACAATTAAAAGGGTGGCTCCTAAAACTTATGAAGCCAAATTATTATTCCTTTTTTATCAGAAATTTAAAGATCTTTTCAGGATTAAAAATTTTGCTCCCAAAATTTTTTCCAGTGTAAATAGATGTTTTAAAAATATATCGTAAAGAGAACTTAAGACAACACCAAACCAATTTAACTCATCAACTTCATTTTTTTAACAAACAAACTGTCACATCATTTTATAAATCCCGGAAAAAGTCAGCCCGAGCGGGAATTTGAATTTCACATCCTCCAGGATCTGCTCCTGCGATTGGTCAAATTTTTTTTACTTGGCAACAGCACTATACTAATTTTATTTCATTTTAAAGCAGTCATTTAAATTTCCTATTAACATTCAACGCATTACACCTAATTTCACTTAAAATAATCATTAATAATCATTACTAAATTTCATATTAAAATGCAACGCATGACAATGAGGCGCATTGTGCTGGGGTGGCGGGAGACAAGCCGCGGATGTAAACACCGCGCCAAATGACGGTTAACCTAGTGTCAAGATAATGGATAAGTGCGCAATGGACACAATTAGTAAATCACGGTTAACTCGATCACGGTTGAGTGAATCGCGGGAAATGGTGTGAGTACTGTATATGTACTGGTGTACATACAATATGTACATTAACATTTTACTGTTTTAGCACTAATTTAATCTGACGTATCATTATACCAATTATTTTTATAATATTCCCTTGTGAAGTGGAATGCATTCTTTCCCGCTCTCCCTTTGCTGAAATCTCCATTTTAGGAGATTGGAATGTTCACCATTACCTTTGGCTTTCCTCCCATTTCACTGACATCCCTGGTGAACTAGCTTACAACTTTTCATCCCAAATGACTTGGAGCAGATTGTACAGCACCCTACTCGTATCCCCGATCGCCTTGGAGATAGGCCCAACATTCTAGATTTATTTCTTACCTCTCATCCTTCTTACTCTGTGAAGCTTTTCTCTCCGTTGGGCTCCTCCTATCACTCCAATTCGGCCTTTAGATCCTCCCAAGAGGGGGCGCTTTTTTCACTTCGGTGCCGCTGATTGGGAGGTCCTCAGGCAGTACTTCTGTGATTTCCCATTGAATTATTACTGCTGCTTCCGTGGCCAGTGCCCTTCTGAGTGTGTAAAGCGCATCACAGAGATGATTCTCTCTGGCATGGAGGCGTACATTCCATATTTATTCCTACTACTAATGCAAAAAAACCTTGGTTTAAATTTACTTGCTCTAATGCTATCCGCAACAGAGAGGAGGCTTTCAGAAGGTACCGTCGCCATCCAACTCTTGACTCTCACTCAACTTATATTTCTGCCCAGAATCGTGCAAAATCTGTTCTTCGATTCGTCAAAAATTCCTTCATCCGACAAAAATGTGAAAATCTATCCAATTCTAATTTTTCTCGCTCTTTCTGGCATCTAACTAAGAACTTCTTCAACAACTTTACTTCCTCTTCTTTCCCTCCTCTTTCCCATTCCGATGGCACAGTTGACGTCTCTTCTCCTGACAAAGCTGAACACTTCGCTCACACTTTCGCTTATATCATAATTCAACCTTGAACAATTCCGGTGCTGTGCTGTTCCTCCATCTCTTTCCCCCCCTCTGACTTTATTATGTCTGAAATTAGAATCTCTTCTAAAGATGCTTTTTCTGCACTAGCTGAGCTGGGCTCAAATCTAGGAAGATGTATGGTCCTGATGGTGTTCCTTCTGTTGTTCTTAAGCATTGTGCTTCTGTGCTGACACCCTGTCGAAGCAAACTCTTTCGTCTTTGTCTCATATCTGGTACTTTTCCTTCATACTGGAAGTTCGCTTTCATTCAGCCTGCCCCAAAGAAGGGGACCGCTCTCTACCCTCCAACTATCGTCCAACTGCTTTGATTTCTTGTCTTTCCAACGTTTTTGAATCTATCCTTAATAGGAAAATTCTTAAACAATTTTCTTCTCACAATTTTCTTTCAGATCATCAGTATGGATTTTGCAAGGGACGCTCTTCTTGTATATCTCTCTAACTCTAGGTCATCCTCGGGATTTTGGTGAAACTTTTTCTATTGCACTAGACATATCGAAAGCTTTTGATAGAGTCTGACACAAATCTTCAATTTCCAAACTGCCCTAGTAGTGTGGGCGCAAAAGGGTAGAGTGTAATTGCAATGTTGCAAATGCAATGGTGATCAATGTTGCAATGGGGATGGGGGTAATAATGCAAAGGGGATGGGGGTAACCCTACCCAAGTTGCATGAAGGGGGTGGGGGTAACCCTCCCAAAGTTGCATGACGGGAGTGGGGTAAGTGGGGAGGGGGTATGCAACAAGGGGATAGGTGGAAACCCGCAAGTTGCATGAAGGGGGAGCTTTGGGGAGAAGGTAGGATGGCCTCACCTCCAAAGGGGTTTTCTCATCTAAGGAGGTAAACCTTAACCTAAGAAGGAGAGAGAGAAAGATCATGTTTCCACCTGTACCACCAGGTGCATAATGAGAGCTCAGGGGATCAACATCTGTTATATATGGAGGGGCTGCCAGAGAGCACTACTGAATTTATTTATTTATATATGGAGGATTGCCAGTTACTGAATTTATTTATGTATATGTGGAAAGGCTACCAGATATCACTATTTATTTTAATTATTTATTTATTAAAGGTAAGAGAGATGTTCTCAATGCTTAGAGGGGTTGCCAGATAGTACTATATTTATTAAAGGCAAGAGAGAGAGAGAGAGAGAGAGAGAGAGAGAGAGAGAGAGAGAGAGAGAGAGAGATGTTCGTCTTAATTTTCAATTTATTAACTAAACTACGAGAACTATTTAAGGATAAAGTAAATTTTCTTTAGGAGTATTATTGAATTAAACATGTCCCCAATAATACACTGAATATCTTTATAAACACTATTTAATTTGTACTTCCAAAAGAATTTCAGTTTTAATGTACCCCATTCTTTCTCCCTGTTTCTTACTTAAAAATTAAATTGTAAAACACACACACACACACACACACACACACACACACACACAGACTGTTCAAATTCCAGGAATGGTCAAATTCGAACACTCCAATTGACAAACATTAGAATTAGGTGAGTTGGTAGCTGGGAGCTATACTAACGCCAGGAACCAGAGATGTCGGAATGCGGACAATTCGGATTGTCCCACTTTCTAATCCTGGAAGTTTGGTTTCATTTTATATAAAAGGCTGTTTCGTATTAGCCCTTCGATTTAATTAACATCACACATTCATATATATATATATATATACATATACATATATATATATACAGGGTGGGCGGAAAGTAGCTCCCTATTTTGGATTGGTAAAAAAATATGTATATTATCCATTTATTTCAGAAGAAATAATATGAAAAGGTAGGCATACATGGTAGGTTTTCTCTAAAATTCAATGTGGGCTCCAACTCTTTCCACCAGCTTCTGGAGCCACCCAGGAATGGCGTCCACTGACTTTAGCAGGAACTCCGGCGGGATGGAGGACATTACTTCCCGAATTCGGTCCTCCAGTTCTTCCAATGTCCTCGGTTTGGTGCGGTAGACTTCTTCCTTTACCCACCCCCAAAGAAAGAAGTCGCACGGTGTCAAGTCGGGGCTCCTGGCTGGCCATTGATGTGGACCACGACGACCCATCCAACGCACAGGGAAGTGGGCATCCAGCCACTCACGGACAACAAGAGCGAAGTGCGGAGGGCGCCATCTTGCATAAATATCAGATCGTCGATGTTCTCCCATGTGCTGACAACCGGCCAGACCTCGTTTCGCAACATAGCAAGGTACCGCTCAGCATTCATGGTGTTGCGCAGAAGGAACGGGCCCACAACCTGATCTGAGGTCATACCACACCACACCGTTACACTGAACCGATTCTGCCGTTTTTCAGCGGTAACCATGGGATCCTCTCCTGCCCAGTAGTGGCAATTGTGGCGGTTGACAAAGCCTCCGACGTGGAACACCGCCTCGTCGCTCCAGAGGATGTTGTGGAAGAGATGGGGCCAGTCTTCATGCCAAGCCAGCATGATTTCCCCGAACTCCATGCGAATGTCGCAGTCCTCGTCCGAGAGAGATTGGCAGTAATGCGGCTTCCACGCACGCCAGTTCAGCTCCTTCTTCAGCACAGTTCGCACTGAGTAGCGGGAGAGTCCACTTTCCCGAGCTGCCTGGCGAGTTGACTTTCGTGGACTCCGTGCGAACTTCCTGCTAAAGTCAGTGGACGCCATTCCTGGGCGGCTCCAGAAGCTGGTGTAAAGAGTTGGAGCCCACATTGAATTTTAGAGAAAACCTACCATGTATGCCTACCTTTTCATATTATTTCTTCTGAAATAAATGGATACTATACGTATTTTTTTACCAATCCAAATAGGGAGCTACTTTCCGCCCACCCTGTATATATATATATATATATATATGAAAAATTATTTCACGAAAGTGACACGTGAAAAGTATTTATGATGAATAAAAACACGAAGGAAAAAAGAAACACAAAGGGGTGCTCAAGCGCTTTCGTCTAATGACATCCTCAGGAACACTGGAGTGAAAGGACAGATCAAGGCAATATATAGGTTACAAAAATAAACATACATACATACATATTCATATATATATATATATATATATATATATATATATATATATATACATATACATATATATAGTAAGCATAGAAAAAATTGTGGGAGGAGCAAACATTTATGGTTTATGAAACAGGTCACAAAAGAATAAAGAAATAAAAATAAATATAAATATAAATTCAGAAAAAATTAATTACCAAATAGTGCCTTAGTGATATATATGTCACAGCCTAAATAATCATAAAGAAAAAACAGGCAAATAAAAAAACCACAAATATATATACATACATATATATATATATATATATATATATATATATATATATATATAAAAGACACTTTTAGCACTTTGGCCGACCTTCAATATAAATTCAAATGGCTTGTTTATGGAACCTGTTTGTGACCTGTTCCATAAACAAGCCATTTGAATTTATATTGAAGGTCGGCCAAAGTGCTAAAAGTGTCTTTTTATATATATATATATATATATATATATATATATATATATATATGTATGTATATATATTTGTGGTTTTTTTATTTGCCTGTTTATTTCTTTATGATTATTTAGGCTGTGACATATATATCACTAAGGCACTATTTGGTAATTAATTTTTTCTCAATTTATATTTATATTTATTTTTATTTCTTTATTCTTTTGTGACCTGTTTCATAAACCATAAATGTTTGCTCCTCCCACAATTTTTTCTATGCTTACTATATATATGTATATATATATATATATATATATATATATATATATGTATATATATATGAATATGTATGTATGTATGTTTATTTTTGTAACATATATATTGCCTTGATCTGTCCTTTCACTCCAGTGTTCCTGAGGATGTCATTAGACGAAAGCGCTTGAGCACCCCTTTGTGTTTCTTTTTTCCTTCGTGGTTTTATTCATCATAAATACTTTTCACGTGTCACTTTCGTGAAATAATTTTTCTATATATATATATATATATACAGGGTGGGCGGAAAGTAGCTCCCTATTTTGGATTGGTAAAAAAATACGTATAGTATGCCATTTATTTCAGAAGAAATAATATGAAAGGTAGCATACATGGTAGGTTTTCTCTAAAATTCAATGTGGGCTCCACTCTTTACACCAGCTTCTGAGCCGCCCAGGAATGGCGTCCACTGACTTTAGCAGGAAGTTCGCACGGAGTCCACGAAAGTCAACTCGCCAGGCAGCTCGGAAAGTGGGACTCTCCCGCTACTCAGTTGCGAACTGTGCTGAAGAAAGGAGCTGAACTGGCGTGCGTGGAAGCCGCATTACTGCCAATCTCTCTCGGACGAGGACTGCGACATTCGCATGGAGTTCGGGGAAATCATGCTGGCTTGGCATGAAGACTGGCCCCATCTCTTCCACAAACATCCTCTGGAGCGACGAGGCGGTGTTCCCGTCGGAGGCTTTGTCAACCGCCACAATTTGCCACTACTGGGCAGGAGAGGATCCCTGGTTACCGCTGAAAAACGGCAGAATCGGTTCAGTGTAACGTGTGGTGTGGTATGACCTCAGATCAGGTTGTGGGCCCGTTTCCTTCTGCGCAACACCATGAATGCTGAGCGTACCTTGCTATGTTGCGAAACGAGGTCTGGCCGTTGTGTCAGCACATGGGAGAACATCGACGATCTGATATTTATGCAAGATGGCGCCCCTCCGCACTTCGCTCTTGTTGTCCGTGAGTGGCTGGATGCCCACTCCCTGTGCGTTGGATGGGTCGTTCGTGTCCCATCAATGGCCAGCCAGGAGCCCCGACTTGACACCGTGCGACTTCTTTCTTTGGGGGTGGGTAAAGGAAGAAGTCCTACCGCACCAAACCGAGGACATTGGAAGAACTGGAGGACCGAATTCGGGAAGTAATGTCCTCCATCCCGCCGAGTTCCTGCTAAGTCAGTGGACGCCATTCCTGGTGGCTCCAGAAGCTGGTGGAAAGAGTTGGAGCCCACATTGAATTTTAGAGAAAACCTACCATGTATGCCTACCTTTTCATATTATTTCTTCTGAAATAAATGGATAATATACATATTTTTTTTACCAATCCAAATAGGGAGCTACTTTCCGCCCACCCTGTATATATATATATTATATGTATATATATATATTATATAATGTGTGATGTTAATTAAATCGAAGGGCTAATACGAAACAGCCTTTTATATAAAAGAAACAACTTCCAGGATTAGAAAGTGGGACAATCCGATTGTCCGCATTCCGACATCTCTGGTTCCTGGCGTTAGTATAGCTCCCAGCTACCAACTCACCTAATTCTAATGTTTGTCAATTGGAGTGTTCGAATTTGACCATTCCTGGAATTTGAACAGTCTGTGTGTGTGTGTGTGTGTGTGTGTGTGTGTGTGTGTGTGTTGTTTTACAATTTAATTTTTAAGTAAGAAACAGGGAGAAAGAATGGGGTACATTAAACTGAATTCTTTTGGAAGTACAAATTAAATAGTGTTTATAAAGATATTCAGTGTATTATTGGGGACATGTTTAATTCAATAATACTCCTAAAGAAAATTTACTTTATCCTTAAATAGTTCTCGTAGTTTAGTTAATAATTGAAAATTAAGACGAACATCTCTCTCTCTCTCCTCTCTCTCTCTCTCTCTCTCTCTCTCTCTCTCTCTCTCTCTTGCCTTTAATAAATATATACTATCTGGCAACCCCTCTAAGCATTGAGACATCTCTCTTACCTTTAATAAATAAATAATTAAAATAAATAGTGATATCTGGTAGCCTTTCCACATATACATAAATAAATTCAGTAACTGCAACCCTCCATATATAAATAAATAATTCAGTAGTGCTCTCTGGCAGCCCCTCCATATATACAGATGTTGATCCCCTGAGCTCTCATTATGCACCTGGTGGTACAGGTGGAAACATGATCTTTCTCTCTCTCCTTCTTAGTTAAGGTTTACCTCCTTAGATGAGAAAACCCTTTGGAGGTGAGGCCTCCTACCTTCTCCCCAAAGCTCCCCCTTCATGCAACTTGCGGGTTTCCACCTATCCCCTTGTTGCATACCCCCTCCCCACTTACCCCCTCTCCGTCATGCAACTTTGGGAGGGTTACCCCCACCCCCTTCATGCAACTTGGGTAGGGTTACCCCCATCCCCTTTGCATTATTACCCCCATCCCCATTGCAACATTGATCACCATTGCATTTGCAACATTGCAATTACACTCTACCCTTTTGCGCCCACACTACTAGGGCAGTTTGGAAATTGAAGATTTGTGTCAGACTCTATCAAAAGCTTTCGATATGTCTAGTGCAATAGAAAAGTTTCACCAAAATCCCGAGGATGACCTAGAGTTAGAGAGATATACAAGAAGAGCGTCCCTTGCAAAATCCATACTGATGATCTGAAAGAAAATTGTGAGAAGAAATTGTTTAAGAATTTTCCTATTAAGGATAGATTCAAAACGTTGGAAAGACAAGAAATCAAAGCAGTTGGACGATAGTTGGAGGTAGAGAGCGGTCCCCTTCTTTGGGGCAGGCTGAATGAAAGCGAACTTCCAGTATGAAGGAAAGTACCAGATATGAGACAAAGACGAAAGAGTTTGCTTCGACAGGTGTCAGCACAGAAGCACAATGCTTAAGAACAACAGAAGGACACCATCAGGACCATACATCTTCCTAGATTTGAGCCCAGCTCAGCTAGTGCAGAAAAACATCTTTAGAAGAGATTCTAATTTCAGACATAATAAAGTCAGAGGGGGGGAAAGAGATGGAGGAACAGCACAGCACCGAATTGTTCAGGTTGAATTATGATATAAGCGAAAGTGTGAGCGAAGTGTTCAGCTTTGTCAGGAGAAGAGACGTCAACTGTGCCATCGGAATGGGAAAGAGGAGGGAAAGAAGAGGAAGTAAAGTTGTTGAAGAAGTTCTTAGTTAGATGCCAGAAAGAGCGAGAAAATTAGAATTGGATAGATTTTCACATTTTTGTCGGATGAAGGAATTTTTGACGAATCGAAGAACAGATTTTGCACGATTCTGGGCAGAAATATAAGTTGAGTGAGAGTCAAGAGTTGGATGGCGACGGTACCTTCTGAAAGCTCCTCTCTGTTGCGGATAGCATTAGAGCAAGTAAATTTAAACCAAGGTTTTTTTGCATTAGTAGTAGGAATAAATATGGAATGTACGCCTCCATGCCAGAGAGAATCATCTCTGTGATGCGCTTTACACACTCAGAAGGGCACTGGCCACGGAAGCAGCAGTAATAATTCAATGGGAAATCACAGAAGTACTGCCTGAGGACCTCCCAATCAGCGGCACCGAAGTGAAAAAGCGCCCCCTCTTGGGAGGATCTAAAGGCCGAATTGGAGTGATAGGAGGAGCCCAACGGAGAGAAAAGCTTCACAGAGTAAGAAGGATGAGAGGTAAGAAATAAATCTAGAATGTTGGGCCTATCTCCAAGGCGATCGGGATACGAGTAGGGTGCTGTACAATCTGCTCCAAGTCATTTGGGATGAAAAAGTTGTAAGCTAGTTCACCAGGGATGTCAGTGAAATGGGAGGAAAGCCAAAGGTAATGGTGAACATTCCAATCTCCTAAAATGGAGATTTCAGCAAAGGGAGAGCGGGAAAGAATGCATTCCACTTCACAAGGGAATATTATAAAAATAATTGGTATAATGATACGTCAGATTAAATTAGTGCTAAACAGTAAAATGTTAATGTACATATTGTATGTACACCAGTACATATACAGTACTCACACCATTTCCCGCGATTCACTCAACCGTGATCGAGTTAACCGTGATTTACTAATTGTGTCCATTGCGCACTTATCCATTATCTTGACACTAGGTTAACCGTCATTTGGCGCGGTGTTTACATCCGCGGCTTGTCTCCCGCCACCCCAGCACAATGCGCCTCATTGTCATGCGTTGCATTTTAATATGAAATTTAGTAATGATTATTAATGATTATTTTAAGTGAATTAGGTGTAATGCGTTGAATGTTAATAGGAAATTTAAATGACTGCTTTAAAATGAAATAAAATTAGTATAGTGCTGTTGCCAAGTAAAAAAATTTGACCATCGCAGGAGCAGATCCTGGAGGATGTGAAATTCAAATTCCCGCTCGGGCTGACTTTTTCCGGGATTTATAAAATGATGTGACAGTTTGTTTGTTAAAAAAATGAAGTTGATGAGTTAAATTGGTTTGGTGTTGTCTTAAGTTCTCTTTACGATATATTTTTAAAACATCTATTTACACTGGAAAAAATTTTTGGGAGCAAAATTTTTAATCCTGAAAAGATCTTTAAATTTCTGATAAAAAAGGAATAATAATTTGGCTTCATAAGTTTTAGAGAGCCACCCTTTTAATTGTAAAAATATAAATAATATAAGTTTGTGGCCCACCCTCCACAACGACGTACGCGCATAATAGAAATATATAAATACATATACTCATATATATATATATATAATATATACACACAGTATATATATATATATATATATATATACACACAGTATATATATATATATATATATATATATATATTATATATATATATGTAGGAGTATATGTATTTATATATATATATATGTATACTACTACTGCTAATAATAATAATATAATATAAAAATAATAATAATAATAATAATAAATAATCATAATAATCATAATAATACATGACATTTACGACCACCATTTTCAAAAATTTTAAAGTATATAATACAATAATAATAAAATAATATGTTAATAATAGCAGAGCCGCGACACTTAAAAAAAACACACACACACACCACACACACACACACAGCCGGTTCAGCACGGTAACGCACCCAGTGTCAAACAATATGAAAACAGAACCGCGACATAGTGTCAAATAAAAATAAAAATGACATAATAATAAAGTTCAGGGCTAAACACAACACAGGTTTAGACTCGTAATAATAAAATATAAACACTACTAATAACACTAATAGTAATAATAATAATAATAACAATATGACCTTTAGAGACCATCACTATAAAGTTTATAACTAATAATAAAAATGAACTCGTATAATAATATAAAGTTTAGGGGCCACCAGAATAACATCGATGCAGGCACATAACAGTAATATATAAATACTACTTCCCTATCACTTATAATAGAAAAATAATACTATAAGTTTTAGGGACCACCATTTTAAAAATTTCAAAGTTTATAATTCAATAATAATAAATATACATATAAACAATAATAAAGCAGAGCCGTGACACACACAGACACACACATTATCAAATAATAATACTAATATGAGCTTTCGGGACCAACATTTCAAAAAATTTAAAAGTTTATTAAACAATAATAATAAAAATGATACCTATAAATAATAATTATAATCAAGCACAGTCGCGATACACAGACACACACATTCTCAAATAAAAATTAAAAAATAATAATAATAATAATGATAATAATAATAATAATCATCATCATCCCAATGAACGACACAAAGTACTTTTGTTTGTTCGTTATAAATCCGAACGCTTTACGTTTACCCATCACTGATAGCCGCGAGCGTGTGCTCGTTTGTTTGTTTTTAACATATACAATATACAGTATACGCGCCTCGTGGTGTAGTCGTTAGCGTCGCTGACTACAAATCCATCGGCCCTGGTATCGAGACCCGGTGACAGCAGGCGGCACGCAGCAAAACCCAACTGTTCATCCTTCCACTCAATAAAAAAATTGGTTGTTAGATAAATGGGTACCCTGGGTAGCCTAGTGACGCTGAGTCTGCTGGTGGGGCTTGGTTCTGATTCCACGTTAAACTGTAGGTCTAAGGTGGATTAACAAGTTTGACCTTCGTCAGAATGAACAATTCGGGCGGAAGCAAATCCAAGGTTAACCTTGGTTACTACAACTCAAAATGGACCCCAGAGAAAATTTTATTACATACAGACCTTGCATGTAACAAGGAACTCTTCTGGGGACATTAAACCCATTCTTGTCCAATGAGTAAGTTAAATGGCAAATACTAAAGTTTTTCTTTTCATGATAGGGCACAAAAGTTTCTTAGGGGACCATTCTGAGTTGTAGCACATTAAAAGGACGTGTTAAGTACTTGAAAAGTGGATGCTCAAATTTTCTGGTTTGTTTTTAAGTTTGATTTTGGCTAAAATAAAAAAGTTACCATTTTTCTTTTATGTATTTGATCCGCCGTAAATGCAACGAGTTACTTCCATATATTGAAGTTCTGACCGCAGTTGTCTTAGTTAGTTTTGACATTTACCATTAATTATTCGGATGATACTGCATTTATTATCCCAGAAGTGTTCCTTGTTCCATGCAGGGTGTGGGTAACATATACAGGGTGTCCGAGAATTATCTGTACAATTTTTGGCTGTTATTAAAAGTCAACCATGAAGTGTAGAAATTCCAGTGTTGTCCCATTTTACAGAGAATCTCATTAAATTTTTTCTGATACCAAGTTTTGACAAGTTTTTTAGAAATTCCAGTGTGTCCGAAAATTATCTATACAATTTCATCTTTTAATAAAATTCTTGATAACACACGTAAAATTCTTAAACAAGATTATTTAGAATCTGTATTTTCAAAAGTTTCTTTTATTAAAGTAACGTTGCTACAAACATTAGATATGTGCACCATCAGTGATTCGCAAAACATCCAATCGATAATCCAAATGTTGCCATGTACGCTGCAGCATATCCACATCAATTCGCTCAATAGCAGCTGTGATTCTTGCTTTTAAATCATCAATGTCTGTCACCCGCGTATTGTACACAAGATCTTTGACGAATCCCCAAAGAAAGAAATCACAGGGTGTGATGTCGGAGATCTAGCCGGCCAATGATTGCACCTCCACGGCCAATCCACCTGTTTGGGAATGTCTCATTCAGGGACTTACGGACGATCAAGGCCCAATGTGGCGGTGCGCCATCTTATTGAAAATGATGCGTGGATGCAGTGCTTCCAATTGCGGATATACAAAGTGTTGCAACATGTCCCGGTAGTATTGGAGGTCACTGTTGATTTACCGAAGAAAAATGGTCCAATCACGCGATCATGTAACGGCCACACCACACATTAACTTCAGGACTGTCTCTGATGTGCTCTTCTATGCAATGTGGATTTTGTGACCCCCATATGCGACATTTTGTTTGTTTACCTTGCCTGAAACATGAAAAGTTGCCTCGTCCGAAAACATGATTCTTGCCAAGAACGCATTGTCCTGGTCGACTCTGTCAATCAGAGTCATTGCAAATTCCTTACGGGAGACCTTATCTTCTTGCGTAATCTGTTGCAATTTGCAACTTGTAAGGATGCAACTTCAAACGTTTACGCAAGACATCATGCACTGTCGAACGAGGTATCTGTAACTCTCGTGATGCAATTCTTGTCGACTTGCGTGGACTGCGAACAAAAGCCTCTCGAATGCGCTCGACATTTTCAAAAGACGTTCGAGGCCGCCCTGCTCCTTTCTTATGCTCTACACTTCCAGTTTCCTTAAACCTTTCATACCAAGCTCGTATGGTTACTCTTGATGGAGGGTTTCTGTTGTAATTAGTTCTAAACCTTCGTTGAACTTGTGTATCTGATTTTGTTTCGATAAACCATTCACACACTGTGCTTTCTCCTGTGGATTCATTAAGGATGAGGGGTGTGTATGAATATCTTAAAAAGAAAAAACGTGTCAAAACTTGTTATCAGAAAAAACTTAATGAGTTTTCTCTGTAAAATGAGACAACACTGGAATTTCTACACTTCATGGTTGACTTTTAATAACAGCCAAAATTGTACAGATATTCTCGGACAACCTGTATATGTATTGTATAGTATTAAACAAAGTTCAAGCTCTATCATTTTAACGTATAAAATTCTCAAAGTTTTATAGACAATAATAGTACGAAGTTTTTTTTACATGAATAAGGGTCCAAGGACACCCTACGTTTGAAAGATTGGAGGTCATACACAAGGGGAAAGATTGTAGATCATAAACAAGGGGATAGACATGGATTTAGGAAGACTTCCCAGAGTTGTCTGGTTGAGTAAATGAAAGATTAAAAATACCGATTAACCCTTGCGTTAGAGAGTTGGGGAGAAAAGGAATGAGAATTTGTTGAAAGTTCGGTACTATGTGTTCTCCTTAAAGGAGGAGGCATGCAGTCAGAGAGTTCAGAAGAGCAGTGTCCGTTCCGTTATAATAACGATAGTAAAGAAAGAGTGAGGCAACATCGCGGAGAAGAGAGAGGGATTGAAGACAGTGAGTAAGAGGCGGGAATTGATGAGACGAAAAGCGTTTGATTCCATCCGGTTAAGTAGAGCTGTGGTTCTCGAGCGTACTTCCTACAGGGGCGGATGAGGGCCCTGTACAAAAATAGCAACTGAGTGGGGGTGAAGAAACTGCGGAGCCACTATAGCACACCTAATCTCTTAGAAGCTGTTTTAGAAAGGGAGTATATGTGATCTTTCCAGCAAAGACCATAAGAGAAGGAAACGCCAAGAATAGTAAGAGAATAGGAAGGATTGAGTTCTGTACTGTTGAAAATAAGAGGATGATCGTGCGGAAAATTATGACAAGTAGACATGAAGAAACTAAGTTTCTAATGAATTAAATGCTTTACTTTGCCCCACTCTGGGATAGTAGAATGATTAGAAGTTAGGTGTACCTTATCCATCCCACGCGAAACATTGAGTGTCTCTTCAGAGAGACACTTTTTCAAATGGGTGGAGATGTGAAGAGTGGAATGAAGGTAGAGATAGAAGAATAGAAACCGAAGGAGGGCAGTTTTGAAATTGAGGATTTGTGCCAGGCCCTATCAAAAGCTTTTGATATGTCAAACGCAATAGAAGAAGTTTCACCGACATACCGAAAAGAGGATGACCAAGAGTCAGAGAGATATAAAAGAAGAACGCCAGTAGAGTGACCCTTGCGGAACCTATAGTGACGATCTGAAAGAATATTGCGAGAAGAGAGGTTTATGAGAATTTTCCTATTCAGCTATTAAGGATAGATTAAAAAACTTTGGAAAGGCAAGCAATCAAAGGAATTGGACGATAGTTGGAGGCTTGAGAGAGGTCACCTTTCTTTGGGACAGGCTGCATTAAAGCAAAGTTCCAGCAGGAAGGAAAAGTACCAGATGAAAGACAGACGAAAGAGTTTGCCTCGGCAGGGTGTCAGCACAGAAGCACAGTTCATGAGAACGACAGGAGGGACACCATTAGGATCGTACGCCTTCGTAGAGTTGAGCCCAGATATTGGAGAAATAATACCTTTAGAAGAGATTCTACATAACTTCAGATATAATTAAGTCAGAGGGAGTCGGAGAGGGAGGAACAGCACCGGAAACGTCCATGGTTAAGTTGGACGCGAAAGTTTAAGCGAAGAGTTCAGCTTTTTCACGAGAAAAGATGGAAACTGAGCCGTCGGAAGAGAAAAGAGGAGTGAAAGAAAAAGTAAAGATGTTGGAGATGTTCAAAGCTAGATGCCAGAAAGAGCGAGAATAATTAGAATTCGATCGGTTTTCACATTTTTGTCGGATGAAGACATTTTTTTGCGAGTCGAAAAACAGATTTTGCACGATTCCGGAGAGAAATATAGGCTAAATGAGAGTCAGGAGTTGGATGGCGTGGGGACCTTCTGAAAGCCATATCTCTGTTGCGGATAGCACTAGAACAAGCAAAGGTAAACAAAGGATTTTGCATTAGTAGTAGGAACAGAATATGGAATGTACGCCTCCATGCCAGAGAGAACCACCTCCGTGATGCGCTTGCGCACTCGGAGAGGCCAAAACTACAGAAGTAGTGTTCATTCTATGGGAAATCAGGAAGTATTGCCTGAGGGCCTCCCAATCACCGCCGCCAAAGGGCCAAAGGTGTCTTCTCTTGGGAGGATCCAAAGACAGAACTGGAGCTATAGGGCAGGAAACAGATACAAGATTGTGGTCGGATCTCGGAGGAGCCCAATGGAAAAAAGAAGAATGAGAGATGTGAAATAAATCCAGAATGTTGGGCATATTGCCAAGGTGATCAGGGATACGAGTAGGATGCTGTACAATCTGATGTAGGTCATTCAGGATAAAAAAGTTGTAAGGAAGTTCATCAGGAATGTTAGTGAAATTGGCTGAAAGCCAAAGGTGATGGTGAACATATGAATCACCTAAATTAGAGATTTCAGCAGTAAAAGAGTGGGACAAAATGCAGTCCCCTCTGGAAGTGAGGTAATCAAGGAATTTTGGATATTAAGTAGAATTACGAGAAAGCAAGACAGCGGATATTTATCTAATTTGAGACTGGCATGTAAACTAAAGCCAAAGGGTACAGAATTTGGAGGCTTCAAATTAAGCAATACGAGAACAAGTTCGGTCATTGTGTACAGTACATTTTCACCACATCCTTTGGAGTGAAATGAGTATAGAGAAAGTAAGAGGGTACAGAAAAGGGGTTTATGTCAGTCGTTCCAGACACCTGAGTTTCAGTGAGGAAGAGACGCTGAGGTTTAGAGGAGACGTTCACCAGAATGAACGTTTGAGGAAAGGCCACGAATGTTGTAGAATTTTATGAAAAGCGAATTAGGCAGAGACCTAAAACATCTCGAATGGACAGTATTAGGTCCAGCCCTGCTGCCCAGGTCTGCGTTCCTGGTATCGGCAGCGGGAAGCTAGAAGTGGAGACATTTATGGTCCCCCCCAGGGAACCCGAGGCTCTTGAAGTTGTTGCCATTTTTTTTTTAATTTTGAAAAGATTATGTAATGTGTAAATTGGCATGTACGGGGCTCCAATAAACCTTAGCCCCCGCCCATGGCCTAAACCATTAGAGGTACAGTAAAACTAAACATACCTTACAAAAGAGAATTTAATCCTGCATTTAATGAGAAACAATTAAAACTTGGTGTTCCCGCCATTGGCTTCCAAGACAGCCTGAATTCGCTTTGGGTAGCTTGCCAAAAGTGACGTGAATAGATCTTGATTGTTACGCAAATTTGCTAAAACAGTTTCAATGTGTTGCGTCATTGTATCCTTCGAAAATCGATTTGCTGCAGATTCTTGAAACAAGAGACATTCAACCTTGTCCTTTATAACTGATCCAATGTGTTCACAGACGTTCAGGTCAGGAGAATTTTCTGGCCATTCTTCATTTCCAAAGAAATCGATCTCCTGGTTCCGCAACACTGTTGAGTGGCTAATGCCTTAAACCAGGGGCCTTATCGTGCAGAAGTGTGACCTGATCGACATCCATAACATTGTTTGGGTTTCTTAGAAAAGGAATGACATGCTGAGAGAGAATAATATCACGAAAATACTGTCCATCCCAACTCTGACCCTTTGGCTTCAGCACCCACATCAGCTTCTTTGCAGTGAACAAAACAAACACACCAACACAGTCTGGACTTTTTAATAATTCGCGATAATGTTCATTGTCATCGATTTCATCTGGTGTTGTGGCCCACACTCGATCATTTTGGTAGATAGGCCGACGTGTTACGTAAACAAAAAATTCATCGGAGACAGCTAAATGCATGAAATCATCCACATCCCAATCTTCAAGATAATGGGTAAACCACATTCTGTCATCGATGTTAAGTTGAGTTTTTCTTGGCTTTGGAAGTTCATGCCAAGGCTTTAAACCTTGCCTATGACGGTACAGTCGAATGATCTCACCACTAACGATCTTTCCTCTCAACACTTCGATCTCTCTAGAAAATTTAGCACAGCTGTTTTTCCGCTTACGCGTACCGCTTTCACTGATGTCCTTTGTTTCCTGATAGAGTGGCAAATTTGGGCGCCCAGATTTGGTTGTATCCATTTCACATTCATCCAAAGTTTTATTCCAATTTCTTTTGACGAAGTCCTCACTTCTTCGCAACTTTTTGGCAACCCATGAACGTGTTATAAAGGTGGCTCCAGCATCACGAGCTTGCTCTTATGCGACTATCACACGTTGCCTCTCCGAATCACCAATTAATTGAGAAGCCATTATATTATCACTTTATCAGCTACAGTAACTTTAATACCTGCAATAAATAAAGAATTTTATATATTTTTATAATCACTAAAAACTATTTCAATATAAGTAAACATGTAAGCTGCAAATGGGGGGGGGGCTAAGGTTTTTTGGAACCCATTATGTGTTGTGAAGAACAGGAAGAGAGGTGTGTATTTGAGAGGAAGCTGGACTGCACACAGGGTACATGATACACAGAAAAAGATCAGCGAAGGAGGACAGTGACAGGAAAAACGGGAATTCCAGCCCTCCCTGTCTTCAGCCTAACGACCCCTCGGAGTACTTCCCTGATTGATTGGTGTCTACAATCTCATTACAATATGTATATACAGTGGCCATCATAGGTATTCGTTCAGAGAAATATTTCGGTTATATTCGTCCTCATCTTTTGTGCCATGCATAGGATAGTTATGAGAAGTTTACCGTTCGTTTGGAAAATTTAAGAAATAAAAAAATTATTTTCACTCAAACAAGAATGTGAGGGAAATAAAGAATGATAAAATGCAAAAGTTTTCGTACATTTATTTAAAAAATTATTTAATACTTTATGTGTCTACCTTAGGTTTCAAGACTTCAAAAAAATGAGTAGTAGTTGGCTCTTCATTGATTAGAGACTGTTGACAATTCTGAATTAAAGAATTTTCTCTTTCAATCTTCAAGGAAGACTGATGACTGTACAAACCATTCGTAAGCAATGGGAAGTCGTGATAAATACCTGTCTACACATCTTAAGAGATCTGTTATTGCTGCACACGAGTCTGGAAAGTGTTAAGGAAGGAAGGAGAAGAACTTCGAACTCCATTTACGACGGTTATTGCAGTTATAAAGAAATGGAAATGCTTTGGAACAATCAAAATTCTACTAAGGTGTGGACGATCTTGCAAAATTTCAGAACGTACAGCTAGACGGATTGAAAAAATGGTTGCTGTGAATCCACGAGTGACTGCAGGTGATATTTGCCAAACATTAAGATGGTCTAAGATCGATGTCCATCCCTCTTCTGTATGTCGTACATTGAAAAAGCACAGTCTGCATGGAAGAGTTGCATGAAGAAAACTTTTGCTACGAGAAGCGCTCAAAGAAGCTCGTTTAAAATACAAGGTTCATCAAAATGATGGATTTACATTCTGGAAAAAGTTCTCTGAACAGATGAGACCAAAAACTGAATTATTCTCGAACAACGAGCAAAGGTATGCTTGTCAAAAATCAAGTACTGCATTCGAGAAAAAAAAACATCCTTCCTACAGTTAAACAAGGTTTGGTAGTTTGCTTCTTTGAGGATGCTTTAGTGCTTCTGGTCCATGAAAGCTTGTTGTCATGAACGGAATCTTGGTTGAATTTAAAGAAATATTAGGAAATTTTAGAAGAAAATGTATTGTCTTTAGTTCGGGAGTCGCAATTGAGTACTGCAACAAGATGATAATCCAAAACATGAAAGTAAGGGCACAATGAAATGGCTTCACCAAAAGAATTTAAAGCTTCTCGAGTGGCCCAGTCAAGGTCCAGATCTCATTTTCATTTAGAATTTATGAATTTATGAGAATTTATGAGAATTTATACAACAATATTCTGAACAAGAATAGGCTAAAATTTTAACTGGGAGATGACGAAACCTTGTAGAAAGATACCCAACACAAATCATTGAAGTCATTCAAGCCAAAGGTGGCTAAACAAAGTATTCAAAATTTTTGTAAATAAATGTACGAAAACTTTTGCGCTTTAACTTTATTATTTATTAAACGCAAAAACTGTACTTCATTAAGTATTTATATTTTTATTGAAATTATTTCGTTCAATATAAATATATATATATATATATATATATATATATATATATATATATATATATATATATATACACACACACACATATATATATATATATATATATATATATATATATATATATATATATAATCGATATATACAGGGTGTGTCATAACATGTGGGGACGCACTTTCAGGATGGATTCAGGACCTGAAGACAAAGAAAAAAGTTTATATAAACCTATGCCCGAAATCGCTTTGTTTCCGAGTTACAGCCCCTTTTATGTTCCGGCAATTCTTTCCGCAAACTGTTTACAAACACTGCTTGCCGATAATGTTTGTGAGTGTGTACGAGACTTATTTCATATATGGCCTTGCCGATTGTAATGTTTCGTACACTCTATGACATGCATCAATATCGTTGATTGTAGAGCCATCAGTCAGTCAGAGGTGCATCGCGGTGTTTCCCTGTTCGTATTCGTAACTTCTTACCATGAATAAGTGCAGTCCAATGAAATGAAAAAAAAAACCTTAAAAGTTTTTGTGCTATTCAGTGATAGTGTGTATTTGAAGTGAGAATGGAGGCTTATTCAAACAGAGAAATGACAGACATGCATCTCGTGTATGGACCTGCCGAGTGTAATGCGGCCGCAGCAAGACGTCTGAACGCGGAAAGGTTTCCGAATCGCAGTCTGCCAGATAAGAAGACCTTTCAGAGAATAGACGAGTCTTGGTGAAAGAGGATCATTCAACAAGCGAGTTTCAGATGGTGGTAAACCAATCAGCGCCAGAACTGTTGAGTTGGAGGAGCAGGTCCTGAATCGCGTGGAGAAACATCCTGGTGTCAGCACCCGAAGGATAGCAGCAGCAGAGGGTGTAAGATACACAACTGTGTGGAGAATTTTACGGGAACAACAGCTTTACCCATATCACATTCAGAGAGTACAAGGCCTAACTGAAGCTGATTTCCCACCACGAGAGGCTTTTTATACATGGT
The DNA here is from genome assembly GCA_023014485.1 of Bathynomus jamesi. Classification (NCBI taxonomy): domain Eukaryota; kingdom Metazoa; phylum Arthropoda; class Malacostraca; order Isopoda; family Cirolanidae; genus Bathynomus; species Bathynomus jamesi. Next base: position 187,573 of record JAJOZX010005389.1, on the reverse strand, counting down.
TCCTTCAAAAGTGTGCTCGCGATCCTCTTTTTCTATCCTCCGTGTTGTTTCCTGATGAGGCTGCCTTCACAAGAAATGGCGTGATCAATTTTCACAACACACATCACTGGGCCGGATAATCCGCATGCCATCATCCAGTCAAGGCACCAACAACAATTTAGTATCAATGTATGGGCAGGACTTATTGCCGAAAACTTAATCGGTCCTTTTGTTTTGCCTGGAAGATTAACCTATTCCAATTTTTTAAGGAATGATTTAAGCGATTTACTAGATGAAGTTCCTCTTGGTGTCCGACGTTGTATGTGGTTTATGCATGACGGCGCTCCGCCTCATTTTAGTTGAGTAGCCAGAGACTATTTGGATGACCATTTCCCTGATAAATGGCTAGGCCGTGGAGGACCCATTGCGTGGCCTGCTCGCTCCCCGGACCTAAATCCATTCGATTTTTACCTGTGGGATCATCTGAAATCCATCGTTTAAATGACATCCATTGACAACGTTGAAATGCTTCGCCAACGTGTAGACAAGGATGCCAGAAAATCCGAGCAATGCCTGGAATGTTTGAACGCGTCAGGCAGTCTGTGACGAGGCGTGTTCAGATGTGTATTCAAGCACAAGGCGGTCATTTTGAGCACTTCCTTTAAAGGTAAAGGTGGATACTTGCTGGAACACATAACGGGTTGTAACTCGGTAACAAAGCGATTTCAGGCATATGTTTATATAAACATTTTTTCATTGTTTTCAGGTCATGAATCCATCCTGAAACTGCATCCCACATGTTATGAAACACCGTATATATATATATATATATATATATATATATATATATATACACACACGAGGGTAATTCAATAAGTATCCGCACTTTTAATTTTCACAATTTTATTTTCACATCTGATAGATTATAGACACATCACTTCTCAACATAGTCTCCCTGTTTCTCAATACACTTAGTCCAGCGATCTACAAGCTTCCTAATGCCATCACAAAAGAATGTTTTTGGCTGTGTGCGTAGCCAGTCATACACCGCCTCCTTCAGGTCATCATCGCCTTGGAATCGCTGACCTCTCAAAGCGTCTTTTAGTGGTCCAAACAGGTAAAAATCCGAAGGTGTCAGGTCTGGACTGTAGGCTGGATGGTCGAGAACTTCAAATTTAAGTTTTTGAAAGCATTTTCTAGTCTGTGCAGCGGTATGAGGACGCGCATTGTCGTGTAACAGAATAACATCTTCCGACAATCATCCTCTCTGGTCTCTGGATTGTTTCCTAATCGCCTTTTTCATTCGTTTTTCGGTTTATAAGTTCTGTATAATAAACAACAATGTAATAACCAATGTAATAATAAATTTATAATTTCTGTAATAAATAATTATGCAATATTAAATGTAATAAATTTAATAATAAATGTAATAATTATGTAAAAAAATAAAAAAAATAATAGAATCTGTATGTTTAGAACAGGAAGATAGTTTTAAATTTGTGCGAATGTACTTAATGAAAATGCCCTTCCGGTGTCGGGAGAATGGGATCTAACCTAGGTGCGAATTTCTTAACGGTCGATCCCTGGACTGTTTTTCCCTCTTGTTTTGGTTCATTCGTTTTTCTGTATCCACCCGAGGAGGATGCCAGTGGGCGTCGAAACTGTTGTGGAAATAAACTCTGTCTATTAGAGTGGGTTTTTATTTTCATATTTTGACCTTCACGTAGAAAAAAGTGGAGTTTTTTGCGTGTAGTGGATAGCATATCTGACCGGCAATCGGAAGATCCCGGGTTCGATTCCCGGGTGGTTACCTCATTTTTCATTTGTTCGTTCTCCCTCCTCATCTTGTGCGGAACGTTCTTCTACACAAGCGTCGTTCTTTACATTAATTGTACTGTGTGTTGTTTGCAGTTAAAATGTATATATAGGTACGGCATGCGAAGGTGCCCCCACAGGGCATTGGTTTCTGCTCGTATGTAGGAGAATTACGACTTCTGATTAATCGAGGCCCATGGTGTAGTGTAGGGGATAGCATATCTGACCGTCAATCGGAAGATCCCGGGTTCGGTTTTATTTTGACTGGGTTCAGAATCCCAGCTGAGCCTTGAACAGCCACGCTCTGAGGAGCTACTTCAACTTATAGCCTACCTCAACTCAATTTTCAACGAAGTGTCTCATTTTTCAATAATGTCCTTCATTTTTCAACGTTGAAAATTGAGGTGCACTTCATTATTCAACATTGAAAAATGAGGTGCACCTCATTATTCAACATTGAAAAATGAGGTGCACCTCATTATTCAACGTTGAATAATGAGGTATACCTCATTTTTAAAAGACTTCATTTTTAAACGTTACACCGGCATCCTATAAAGCCAAAGCCGAATCGTCGTATGGTGGGTCGAACACTGGAAGTCTTGAAGGAGACAGTCAATGTTCATGACCGACCACGCAGTGGACGGCCTCGTACAAGTACAGATGAGGAGTCGTGTGTCGATGTACTAGCTAAAGTAACTTGTAGTCCACAGCGTTCATCCAGAAAAGTAGCAGAGGAAACAGGACTTTCTCAAACAGCTGTGGAGCGCATTCTGAAAAAGTACTGATTTCATCCATATAAACTACACCCAGTATATGAACTACTCCCCGTCGATGCTGATAGACGACTTCAGTTCTACCAATGGTTCGAAGAGTGTAGACGGCATCAGCCGACATCAGCAGCGGACATAATGTTCAGTGACGAAGCGTGCTTCCACTTGCATGGGCAGGATAACCGCCATAACACCGTTCACTGGGCAGCCGATAACCCACATATTGTCGACAAAGGCATCATCAAACAAATCCGCGGATGACCATGTGGTACGGAATCCACGGCGACAGGATCGTGAGGCCCGTGTTCTTTGACCATAGTGTAAATTCCGACATGTACCTAACTATGCTACAGGAAAAACGTGTAATACATGAACAATATTCCCATCCATGAAATGCACTGCATGTTTTTTCAACACAACGGCACGCCAATACATTTCTCCAGACCCGTGCGTGAATGGTTGGATACAACCCTTCCAATGAGAGGGATTGGACTCAGTGGACCTGTGGAATGGCTGCCATGGTCCCCTGATCTAACTTCTCTTGACGTTTTCTTGTGGGACTATTTAAAGGCGCGCGTTTACAAAGGACGCCCGAAAAGTTTGGAAGAGCTCAAACACAATGTGCGTACAGAATGTACAACAGTCACTACAAATCTTCCAGAATGTGAGAGAAAGCTTCGTCTGTCGTATTAACATTTGTTTTCGACTTCAAGGAGTATAATTTAAACACTTATTGTAAGAATTGAGAAAATATTGAAAATCCTATTGAATATGACATATGATTCAGCCTCTGGTAATAGTATTTGTCATTTACCATTATTTATTCGGACTTTTGTGGATTTAATTTTCCCAGAAGAGTTTCTTGTTCCATGCACTGTTTGTGTGTTACATAAAAGTTGTAACATATACTGTGTGAATATATATATATATATATATATATATAATATTTAGGAGAAATCCAATGACAAGGAGAAATGTAAATGCCATGAAAAGTCTTCTTTATTGCGCAACGTTTCGAGCAATACGCTCATCTTCAGGCTGTTTAATAACAATGTGAAATTAAAATCAATATTGAATGAAAAACAAAACAGAAAATTTCTATAACCTATTCGTAAAGACAAATTTTAAAAGACTGAGAAAAGAGGGTTAAATTCTAAGTTATACAGATTTACATATAAAAATTAAGAAGTTATTTTTAAATACATGTAGTAAATGTGAAATTAATACACTGGAAAAATTACCAATAGTACACTGGAACAATGGAGCTATCTACCTTACACAGCAGTATCCGAGGCCGACTAATTTGAGCAGAGGCAGAGGCAGAGGCAAGGAACGGGAAACACGAAAGATGGCGAGGGAGATAGGGAAGGAGGGATTATAAGGAATTGGGGAAGGAGGAGGGATCATAGCAAATTGAGAGGGACGGACGATGAGTCAACATTCAGACTAGGGGACAATGCTTTAATGAAAAGGGATTCTAAAATTCTTAGTGAGTTGGGACAAGTATTACAACCAAGAATTTTAAAATTGTCTAAAGTGACATCAATTTTGCATTTAATGCTATGTTCACGAATACTGGAGGCTTCCTTAGTTTTTAAAATTTTACCTGTTCGGCCACTTATTCCCATATGCGAATAAAATCTAGCCCTGAGAGAGCGAACAGTGCTGCAGATGTAATTCCCAAGGAGACACCTGGGGCAGGTAAATAAATATACAACACCGCTACGCAACGAGTCAGGGGTTCGATCCTTCGCTGAGAAAAAGCTACCTAAAGACGTTTTATTAATAAATATGATGCGGAAATCAGTATGATAAAAAATTTCCTTAACAATTTTGTAAATTTAAGCTTAAATTCCTATTCAAGGGACCCATTTCAGGTACCAAGAAATATTTTATATCCTTCGGCACAGTAATACATGGAAGTTGAGGGCTATAAACATTATTTAAGAAGGATCTAATTAGTTTGTCTACATATTGAACAGGAAAACTATTATTAGTAAAGTATGATCTTAGATTATTAATTCATCATTAAGTAAGGTAAAATTAGAGGTCAAATTATATCCTCTGAACAGGAGAGTTTTAATACAAGACATCTTATAGTTGAAATCAGTAAAACTAAAAAAATTCATGCCCAAACCAGTGAAAGTGGGTTTCCTATAAACTGATGTAGTAATAGAATCACCGTTTTTCGAAATTAAAAGATCTAAGAAGGGGAGGGAGCCATTTTGCTCAGTTTCCATTGTATACGTTATATTGGGGTGCAAAGAATTTAGGAAGTTAAAGAATTGTTGCGCTTGTACCGCATTATCAAAGACTGCTATCGAATCATCAACGAAGCGTCGATAGAAAATTGGCTTGAGATGAGTGGGAGATTGTCTAAAATTGCACTTTCTAAATGAGTCATAAAAAAGTCAGCTGCTAACGGTCCGACTGGTGATCCCATCCCTACCCCATCAATTTGTTGGTAAACCTTATTGTTGAAAGTGAAATAGCATTGTTTGAAGACCAATTCTAAAAGTTCCTTCAAATGAGACAATGAAAAACCATGAAAATTATCAACTGAGCTAAAAACCCTATCTAAAATAATGGCAATAGTTTCAGATACAGGTACATTTGTGAAAAGTGACTTTACATCAAACTGACAAAAAACTTTTTGAATCGAAGTTTTTACCAGGAGTTCTTTTTGGAATTCAAACGAGTTATTTATAGTGTAACATTTTTCGCAAAGGGGGACAGGAGACGAACAACAAATTTTGCCAATTGAAAGGTGGGTAAGTTATACGAAGCTAAAATAGGACGGAGAGGTGTTCCAGCTTTATGGATTTTAGGCAGACAGTATAATTGAGCAAGATTAGCACCAGATGCGAACAACTGAGTGTACAGTAAGTATCATTTTTTATTATCTTTAAGGACTTTAGTCGTGACAGAAATCTATTAACCTGGTCTTCTAACCTTACAATGACTTTATTTACAGGTTCTAGAATTTGTTTGAATTTAGTAAGATCACTTAGGATTTCATTAGTTTTGTTTATGTAGTCCGATTATTCAAAATAACCACTCCGTTACCCTTGTCTGGTCTAGTCACAACAATCTCCTAGTTCTTTGCCAAATTCTTAATACACTGCAAATCACTCTTCCTAAATATGAAAGATTGAAATTTAAGATTTCTAAGTTTTAGAAAAAATTCTTGAGTTAATATGAGAACTGACATTTGAAATTATTGAAATCCCCCACATGGGGAACATTTTTCAAGCCATTGAAAAATTTTTCAAAGTAAAGAAAAAACGAAGGCTTATATATTTGAAACAACGGAAGCTTAAATTGCAAACCAAGTGACAGTAAAAACTTTTCCCGAGGGGAGAGTGTGTAACTAGAAAGATTCGAAATTACCTTCTCTGAATTGAAAAAATTTGGTGAATTCATTCCCAAAGCCTTTAACTTACGTTCATGTGTTTCCAAGATGGTAGAGTGAAATTTTTCTAGTTCACGTTGTACAAGAGAAATTATTAATAAATAGTCCAACAACGACAAGGTATTTTTAAGAGTAGTTATATAATGCCCAAGAGACTTGTTATGCGAATCTGATATTTGATTTTATAATTAATTTCATTATTTAATAAATATTCCAGGGACGATTGAAAATTCAGAGTCATATAGATTATCACGGTAGAGTTTGAAGTAAACAAATTTCGGGAAAACCCTGCAAGTCCGACACATTTCAAGAAAATAACAGTCCAGTTTTGACTTGAGAAACTTTCGTGAAGTCTTCCAAACATGGCGATAAGCCCTGAGGCCATCTTGTCCATACCTTGAATATATATAATTATGCGGGTTGCTTCTACAGAGCTTCAATTTAATATTTAGGAGAAATCCAATGACAAGGAGAAATGTAAATGCCATGAAAAGTCTTCTTTATTGCGCAACGTTTCGAGCAATACGCTCATCTTCAGGCTGTTTAATAACAATGTGAAATTAAAATCAATATTGAATGAAAAACAAAACAGAAAATTTCTATAACTCCAGGTGTCTCCTTGGGAATTACATCGGCAGCACTGTTCGCTCTCTCAGGGCTAGATTTTATTCGCATATGGGAATAAGTGGCCGAACAGGTAAAATTTTAAAAACTAAGGAAGCCTCCAGTATTCGTGAACATAGCATTAAATGCAAAATTGATGTCACTTTAGACAATTTTAAAATTCTTGGTTGTAATACTTGTCCCAACTCACTAAGAATTTTAGAATCCCTTTTCATTAAAGCATTGTCCCCTAGTCTGAATGTTGACTCATCGTCCGTCCCTCTCAATTTGCTATGATCCCTCCTCCTTCCCCAATTCCTTATAATCCCTCCTTCCCCTATCTCCCTCGCCATCTTTCGTGTTTCCCGTTCCTTGCCTCTGCCTCTGCCTCTGCTCAAATTAGTCGGCCTCGGATACTGCTGTGTAAGGTAGATAGCTCCATTGTTCCAGTGTACTATTGGTAATTTTTCCAGTGTATTAATTTCACATTTACTACATGTATTTAAAAATAACTTCTTAATTTTTATATGTAAATCTGTATAACTTAGAATTTAACCCTCTTTTCTCAGTCTTTTAAAATTTGTCTTTACGAATAGGTTATAGAAATTTTCTGTTTTGTTTTTCATTCAATATTGATTTTAATTTCACATTGTTATTAAACAGCCTGAAGATGAGCGTATTGCTCGAAACGTTGCGCAATAAAGAAGACTTTTCATGGCATTTACATTTCTCCTTGTCATTGGATTTCTCCTAAATATTAAATTGAAGCTCTGTAGAAGCAACCCGCATAATTATATATATTCAAGGTATGGACAAGATGGCCTCAGGGCTTATCGCCATGTTTGGAAGACTTCACGAAAGTTTCTCAAGTCAAAACTGGACTGTTATTTTCTTGAAATGTGTCGGACTTGCAGGGTTTTCCCGAAATTTGTTTACTTCAAACTCTACCGTGATAATCTATATGACTCTGAATTTTATCAATCGTCCCTGGAATATTTATTAAATAATGAAATTAATTATAAAATCAAAATATCAGATTCGCATAACAAGTCTCTTGGGCATTATATAACTACTCTTAAAAATACCTTGTCGTTGTTGGACTATTTATTAATAATTTCTCTTGTACAACGTGAACTAGAAAAATTTCACTCTACCATCTTGGAAACACATGAACGTAAGTTAAAGGCTTTGGGAATGAATTCACCAAATTTTTTCAATTCAGAGAAGGTAATTTCGAATCTTTCTAGTTACACACTCTCCCCTCGGGAAAAGTTTTTACTGTCACTTGGTTTGCAATTTAAGCTTCCGTTGTTTCAAATATATAAGCCTTCGTTTTTTCTTTACTTTGAAAAATTTTTCAATGGCTTGAAAAATGTTCCCCATGTGGGGGATTTCAATAATTTCAAATGTCAGTTCTCATATTTAACTCAAGAATTTTTTCTAAAACTTAGAAATCTTAAATTTCAATCTTTCATATTTAGGAAGAGTGATTTGCAGTGTATTAAGAATTTGGCAAAGAACCAGGAGATTGTTGTGACTAGACCAGACAAGGGTAACGGAGTGGTTATTTTGAATAAATCGGACTACATAAACAAAACTAATGAAATCCTAAGTGATCTTACTAAATTCAAACAAATTCTAGAACCTGTAAATAAAGTCATTGTAAGGTTAGAAGACCAGGTTAATAGATTTCTGTCACGACTAAAGTCCTTAAAGATAATAAAAAATGATACTTACACTCAGTTGTTCGCATCTGGTGCTAATCTTGCTCAATTATACTGTCTGCCTAAAATCCATAAAGCTGGAACACCTCTCCGTCCTATTTTAGCTTCGTATAACTTACCCACCTTTCAATTGGCAAAATTTGTTGTTCGTCTCCTGTCCCCCTTTGCGAAAAATGTTTACACTATAAATAACTCGTTTGAATTCCAAAAAGAACTCCTGGGTAAAAACTTCGATTCAAAAAAGTTTTTTGTCAGTTTTGATGTAAAGTCACTTTTCACAAATGTACCTGTATCTGAAACTATTGCCATTATTTTAGATAGGGTTTTTAGCTCAGTTGATAATTTTCATGGTTTTCATTGTCTCATTTGAAGGAACTTTTAGAATTGGTCTTCAAACAATGCTATTTCACTTTCAATAATAAGGTTTACCAACAAATTGATGGGGTAGGGATGGGATCACCAGTCGGACCGTTAGCAGCTGACTTTTTTATGACTCATTTAGAAAGTGCAATTTTTAGACAATCTCCCACTCATCTCAAGCCAATTTTCTATCGACGCTTCGTTGATGATTCGATAGCAGTCTTTGATAATGCGGTACAAGCGCAACAATTCTTTAACTTCCTAAATTCTTTGCACCCCAATATAACGTATACAATGGAAACTGAGCAAAATGGCTCCCTCCCCTTCTTAGATCTTTTAATTTCGAAAAACGGTGATTCTATTACTACATCAGTTTATAGGAAACCCACTTTCACTGGTTTGGGCATGAATTTTTTTAGTTTTACTGATTTCAACTATAAGATGTCTTGTATTAAAACTCTCCTGTTCAGAGGATATAATTTGACCTCTAATTTTACCTTACTTAATGATGAATTTAATAATCTAAGATCATACTTTACTAATAATAGTTTTCCTGTTCAATATGTAGACAAACTAATTAGATCCTTCTTAAATAATGTTTATAGCCCTCAACTTCCATGTATTACTGTGCCGAAGGATATAAAATATTTCTTGGTACCTGAAATGGGTCCCTTGAATAAGGAATTTAAGCTTAAATTTACAAAATTGTTAAGGAAATTTTTTTATCATACTGATTTCCGCATCATATTTATTAATAAAACGTCTTTAGGTAGCTTTTTCTCAGCGAAGGATCGAACCCCTGACTCGTTGCGTAGCGGTGTTGTATATTTATTTACCTGCCCCAGGTGTCTCCTTGGGAATTACATCGGCAGCACTGTTCGCTCTCTCAGGGCTAGATTTTATTCGCATATGGGAATAAGTGGCCGAACAGGTAAAATTTTAAAAACTAAGGAAGCCTCCAGTATTCGTGAACATAGCATTAAATGCAAAATTGATGTCACTTTAGACAATTTTAAAATTCTTGGTTGTAATACTTGTCCCAACTCACTAAGAATTTTAGAATCCCTTTTCATTAAAGCATTGTCCCCTAGTCTGAATGTTGACTCATCGTCTGTCCCTCTCAATTTGCTATGATCCCTCCTCCTTCCCCAATTCCTTATAATCCCTCCTTCCCCTATCTCCCTCGCCATCTTTCGTGTTTCCCGTTCCTTGCCTCTGCCTCTGCCTCTGCTCAAATTAGTCGGCCTCGGATACTGCTGTGTAAGGTAGATAGCTCCATTGTTCCAGTGTACTATTGGTAATTTTTCCAGTGTATTAATTTCACATTTAGTACATGTATTTAAAAATAACTTCTTAATTTTTATATGTAAATCTGTATAACTTAGAATTGAACCCTCTTTTCTCAGTCTTTTAAAATTTGTCTTTACGAATAGGTTATAGAAATTTTCTGTTTTGTTTTTCATTCAATATTGATTTTAATTTCACATTGTTATTAAACAGCCTGAAGATGAGCGTATTGCTCGAAACGTTGCGCAATAAAGAAGACTTTTCATGGCATTTACATTTCTCCTTGTCATTGGATTTCTCCTAAATATTAAATTGAAGCTCTGTAGAAGCAACCCGCATAATTATATATATATATATATATGTATATATATACTGTATATATACTATGGGCACTCAATATATTTTTCCACACCATTTTTTCTTAGCTCAATAATAGGCCATGGGGCTAAAATGTCTTTTGGGCTGTAAGTTTGAACTTTCTGGCTTAACATAACCGGATTTTTCCAGTTTGAACTTCCCCTCCTTGTATAAAACAGCTTTTAAACGACTTTGTATGAAACCGATGATTAACGCAGTTTCGAAAATGGCGTCTGACAGTTATTTGTGTCGTAAACAGAGAGCTGTTATCGAGTTCTTGACCGCAGAGAAGGAAACAGTTGGTAATTTCACAAAGGTCTACAAAACGTTTACGGAGATGCTGTTGTTGATCGAAGTACAGTTGGACACTGGTCTAAATGTGTGAGATCATCGGAGAGAGGGAGATCCAGCATCGATGATAAGCGGTCGTCCGGCATCGGCTGTGACATCTCACACTGTGCAACATGCTAACACCATCATTCAATCAAATCGGCGCCTCACATACAAGGAGCTATCACTGGGGCTAAGAATTAATGAAGGAAGTGTGAATACGATAATTCAGCAACTGGGATACTCAAAAGTGTGCTCATGGTTTGTTCCTCGCGAACTGACTGAAGATCACAAATCCCAAAGAAAAGAAATTGCTTCTGAGTCGTTGATTCGATACAAGACAGAAGGGGATGACTTCCTTTCACGAATTGTGACTGGGGATGAGACTTGGGTACATCACTTTGAACCTGAAACAAAACGCCACTCCATAAAGTGGCATCACGCACACTCTCCACGCAAGAAAAAGTTCAAAATGATTCCCTCTGCAGGAAAGGTTATGGCCACCATGTTCTGGGACATGAAAAGGGTGATTCTGGTGGACATTATGAAGAAAGGACAAACAATCAACTCAGACGCATATATTGCTACCCTACAGAGACTCCAGAGACGTATAAAGCGAGTTCGACCGGAGAGAAAACTGGGAGACGTCCTTCTTTTGCACGATAAGGCAAGACCACACAACAGTTTGCAAACAAGAGAGGCCATCACAAAAATGCGTTTTACTGTGTTACCCCACCCTCCATACAGCCCGGATCTGGCAACTTCAAACTTCCATTTGTTTGGGCCAATGAAGGATGCTATTCGTGAAAGAAAGTTTCAGAGTGACGATAAGGTTGTTGAAGAGGTTAAGAGGTGGCTCCAGCGGAACCCAGCGGACTTTTACCAGCAAGGAATAAAGGCCCTTGTTTCGAGGTGGAGGAAAGCCGTAGAAAAGGATGGAGACTATGTGGAAAAATAAAAACTTGTTAAAAAGGTATGTAACTACTTGTGTACAAAATTTCTGGAACTTACAAGGAAACTTGGAAAGAAAAAAAAATGGGGCCAAATATATTGAGTGGCCCTCGTGTGTATATATATATATATATATATATATATATATATATATATATATATATAATATATATAAACCCACTGAATCATAAAATGAAAATGAAACATACTGTGTAACCCACAAGAAGAATGGAAATACATACAGTATATGTGTGGTTATTTTTATTTAAATTCAGTGCACTAGATATAAGCATTATAAAAGCTTCACAATTCAGGTGTCATCATATGGTATCAACCAATCACCCATAAAGGCGTGGAACAGCTGATCAGCTGAATGATGGTTTCAAACCTGTAAAGATGTTCATTATATTTACTGAAGAAATTGATGAGGAAAGATAACTATAAAGATTATAGACTATGAAGATAAATAAGTGTGAAGATTATTTTAAAATAATTTTAAAAATCTGAAAAAAGATACATTCATAACATATATATTAGCCTTTTAAAATATAATTCCTTGCACCAACCCCTTATATAAAATTTTATTAGAACGATTACTTCCCACGGCGTTATTTCCAGAGAGAATTCCAGATTTAGCAAAGGAATTTCCTGATTTGGAAGAGTGAAAGGATGGCTGTGATGCAACAGAAGGTTCAATGGGTATTTACTATGAAGAATTTAACTTAAAATGTGAAATCCTTCAGTGGGAATTGGAATGGATCGATTCGAGAATTGCCTCCTTTTATTTTCCTACTTTCGTATTTCAAATTCCTGGATGAAGGCTGAAATATGAATGGACGAGATTGGGAAGAAGTCTTCAAGAATTTGATCTGTGGTTAAAATGTTTTTTTCTTCAATTGGCCTCAGCGTTTTTTTATTTTTATGGTTCAGTCTACTTTTCACACGACTTTATCACACACACACACACACACACACACACACATATATATATATATATATATATAGGGGCCTACGGATCACCAGTTTCATGTGGCCAAGAAAGTAGGCTTACTATATTTTATGAATGATAGTGAAATAAATAATTAGGGGTCACCAGCTTGGGCCTACAGCCCAAACAAACAATATTTAATAAGGAGAGAGAAATTACTTTGTTGTTTTGTGTTTAATTAAGAAAATAAATCAATTATTTGTTCACAGTGATTAACAATTCTATAACAATATTTATAGTGATTAACAATTCTATAACAAATTTATAGTGATTAACAATTCTGTAACAATATTTATAGTGATTAACAATTCTATAACAATATTTATAGTGATTAACAATTCTATAACGGCATTTATGCTATGTTAAAGATTACTGATTAATAGCAATAAGAAATGGGTATATAATCTAATTGTTAAGTAAATACACTAATTCAGGTAGGCTAATGAGATATGCAGAGATGAACACGGAATAAGTAATTAAGCCAATAATAACTGAAATAATGAAAGTACGGTAAGTTACAGTAAATGGATTAGGTCGGTCGGTAAAACTGAAATGCATAAAAGAGCACATAAACAATCGGATGCAAAATAAGTAAGTTATATGAATGAACACAATAACAAGGTGATATAAAACTACGATATTGGTACAACATTTGAATAGGCCTACTGCGGTCTTAACGGGAGAGTTAGTTTGAAACGGTATTGAAGAGACTTTTAGAGCCTACACGATTAGGCTGAGTTTGTGGACTTTTCAGCTTTGAATCCTGGATAGTCTAGCACGACGCAACAAAACACTGTAGGCCGAGTGAGGGCCGACAAGAGGCTTATCGACCCGCGATTTCGACTTGGATAACTCTGGAGACTGAAGAAATCTACGTGAAGGTTTACCGTCCTGCGTTTCGACGTGGATAACTGAAGACTGACGAGGGCCTACGTGAAGTTTGACCGTATTGCGTTTCGCCGTAAATGACTCTGAAGACGTGTTGGCCTACCGAGAGGAGGATGTGCTGAGGGCCTGTTGAGATACTTTTTGAAGTGAAGCCAGGGCCAGAAGGATGACGACGGCAAAGTGATGAAATTGTAGGTCGCTTCAAGTGTTGATTCGCTTCGTGTATTGTTGAGATGCTGCTTGAGGGACTGAGGCCAGATGAGGTCGAACGACGCTACGTGAAAGAGGAGATTCACGAGGAGTAACGAGCAAAGTGCAGGTGAGTTTAGTGAACTATGGCTTACATCGGTTGGCCCAAAAAAAACGCCTTGAGATTTGAACACCAATAACTTCAAAAATATGTAGTTTACACTTCCAAAATTTACATAACCTTTACCTCAATCTATTAATTAGCCATCATAAAAATTTCAGACCTCTACATAAAATACTTTTTCCACAGCTGAGGGAACAATGACGTATGGTAAAAAAAACGAATATCATAAACTGAAAATTTTTTATTATTCACATCTTATCAACAAATATGATCAATATGTCCGCCGTCCTGCTTACAAACTAATCTTAACCTTTTCTTCCACGACATGATACATTTTCTGGCTTCTGCTAATGTTATTTTGGCCAACATTCGAGTATTTTTTTCTTTAATTGCATTTCTGTAAACTTTTTTGTTTGGCCTTCATAAATATTCTCTGCTAGAGTGTTCCTTGTGCAGTAATCCAATCAGGTGATTGCGGGGGCCAGTCGTTTTTACCATTGAAGTTGACTACATGCTGTTGCAGATAATCCTGTGTGAACTTGCTGGTATGAGCTGTAGCACCATCTTCTTGGAGTTTCCATAATACAGACGCCGACAATCAGGCAAAAGATTCTCCTCTAAAAGATTTACATAGGTTTCTGAATTAATTATTTTATTTTCTGAAATGAAATGAATTTTCGTCGTTCCATTCCACGATACACCTGCTAATAACATGATATTTTTGGAAAACCGACTTGTCTGGTGGTAAAGTCTTGATGGAGGAATGTTTTTCTTACGCCGACCATAAACAACATCGTTCCGGGAGTCTCGAGCAATCTCGATGGTGAAATCTTTTTCATCTGTAAAAACTTTTTTTTTAACATCATTGGACGAAAATCTATCAAGCAGTGTTCTACAACGAATTTTTCTGTCACGTCTTGAAACAGGGATCCTTTTAAATGCTTTAAGTCCTACCGTTCTCTGCATTCTTTGATACCTAAATTTCTTGCAATTTTCTTCTGAGAGCAGTGTGACCCAGGTCGATCCTCTTGAGATAAGCTCATCATTTCGATCATTGCTCTATTGTCTTGAGTGTAAACTGTTTTAGGCCGACCACTTCCACGCTTCCGTGCCGTCGAACCGGTTGCTTTAAGTTTTTTAATTACTCTATTCACACACGTAACATTACAAGTTATTTCTGGAAAACCCCTCAAAATTCTTCCCCCAGTCCATTTTTTTTCCAAGAAATACTTTTCAATCACCGCTTTTTCACCATTAGTTAAAACCATAATTTGAAGGGTAAGTTTAAAAAACAGTATTTAAGATGGGCGTAGCCTATAATTATCATCTGACGTTTTTCAGAGACTAACAGTTTATCCACAGGCTAAGGAAACTACTACAAGTCTTAGAATAGTTGCCAGGTACAGCTATACATATTTAGGATTTAGGATATTCGTTTTCTTCACCATGCCTCATTGTTCTCTCAGCTGTGAAAAAAGTATTTTATGTAGAGGTCTGAAATTTTTACGATGGCTTACGAATAGATTGAGGTAAAAGTTATGTAAATTTTGTAGGTGTGAACTTTACGCGGGGCTTTTGGGAGAAGACAAACATCCTTTTGTTTCTCTCTCTTTGAAAATCACGTGTGTTTTTCGATTTCTGATGATTCCCGGATGTTTGTGGACGTGAGGAAAGGAAATTTCAGGTCGGTCTCTACATATATTATAGGGTTAGCTGAGGAAAAAGAGAAATAGCAAGAGAGAGAGAGAGAGAGAGAGAGAGAGAGATGAATTACAGAAACCCCGATGGTTAAGTAGATGCGAGGAGAGGGAGATAAGGCGGGGAAGGCGCTTTTGCGAGCATTCGCCCTTGACCCCTCCTTCCTACCTAAAAAAAAGAACCTCAGTCTGCTAAAGGTAAACAATAGGGTGTCCCATTTTTGACCAACTTCATTTTTCCTGCATCCAACCTCCTAATATCATTATGCCTGTCGCTCTAAGTAAGAAAATAACAATTCGTTTCCATTTGATGAAAATATCGGACCCCCTAGGACTACAAAACCAATTTTTCCCTTTTCTTTATAAAAAATTGTCGAATTTTAGAAGTCTTTTAAGTTATAAATTTCTTGCATTTTATTATAACCTCAGACTATGTACAATTTTGGATATAAAATTAAAATAGCTATTGAATAATACCTATTTTGCACCAAAATAGAAAATTAAAAGGCAAAAATGTCTATTTTTTAACATTTTCTTCTACATTTTGACTTGAATGGGATTTAGAGAATAGGTGTTACTCCCACCTGTGAAGCATCATCCCAGTGCACCTTCGCAGCAATGGGCCTTGGAATATATTTGAGACTCGCAATATTTCCAAGGTGGGAACAACTCAAGAGATTGGACATTTCATGCCAGCTCTTGAACCCCCATCGTTTTTTTTTTATTCAACAAACATACAATACCTTGAAGAACAGAAAAAATATTTAGTAAAGCAAATGAATGTATGAAATAAAATGTGAATACTGATAATGTTTGAAGCTATTCCAGCAGTTGAACTAAGGAACTCTTTAATAGATGGCAACAAACTTCTTTGATATTCCACAACTTGCAGGAGTTGTTGTCTTTGTTCTTCATCTGTCATCTGTTGTGATGCAATTTGCGAAATCTTCAATTAATTATACTCCACGCTCGGCCGCATCATTAACAACCTTAACACTGTGTACAAAATTGGAGATTTGAATAAAATCTCTGCCCTCCTTCCATGTTTTAATAGGTTTATTTAACTATTTTCAATGATATGTAGAACATCAAAGAAAAACCAAGATTTTGGTGCAGCTAGGGAAGCTAGTTTGGTTGATTTATTGATCAAAGGAAATGCTGGTTTGCCACTTTGGTCATACGAGCTGTTTTTATCATTTCTATGTGATCTAATAATTTCTGTAGCAATGTTCCTTTTCTCTTCATTAGATATACGTAAAGAAAATAATGAAAATAGAATAAGCTCCTCAGTTAGGTACCAACAATGGCCTTCGAATATCTTGATAGTACGATGAGCTACATTTCTGTCCACTGTGTCACCATATATGTGAAGGTCACTATAGGAAGTCAAGCCCTGTTCTTTGGCGAACAGAAAGGTTAAGACGATCTGTTATATTTGAAACAATAGGATTCTGTACAATATTTTTTCTTTTGCATGAGGCTTTTGATGGAGGAGGCGTATACTCTTCATCTCTAGCATATGATATACTGTACTTGGAATAGGATTTGGTTCATTAGGAATCGCTATTTCTCCTTCAATATCTGTTTTCAAGGTCATGCTGAGTTTTTTCTGTCTCTCCAGTTCCTTTTCTTTAAGTAATTTTTCACGCTCCACTCTCTTCACCTGACTCTCAAACTTGTTTTGATAGCTTTTATCTATTGATCCTAAGCAAAGCTTTTCAGGTCCTCTTTAATCTATTAGTAGCTCTATATCTTGCTGCTTTGTTACGAAGTTCTTTATGGAAAAACTATACATGCTTACATATGGTATCATATATGGTACCTTTATTTCTTAATTAAATACAAATTATTAATTTATTGAATTAAATAACTTCAAAATTGCCTCGGGATTGGCGACATAGCCTATTGGGAATGAAATTAATTGCCATACGTAGACCCCATATGTAGGCATTGGGCCTGCATGACAACAAGCAAACCAAATTTATTATTTCGTATTCAAAATTCTCCATTGCTGACTCGTGAAAATTACTTCAAGAGAAGAGTCAACGAACTTTGAAGAATCAGCAAATTCCTAAGGAGACGATTTATATTGGCGGTGTTCTGAGCTTGCTTATGTTACAGCGATGTTTTAAGCAAGGGAGACCTACTTAATCTTCCTATAAGTTCTGAGTGAATACCTCATAATATAAAACTAATAACTCCAAAGGATAGGCCTATTCCTTCAGGTATTTAAGTGTAGTGAATGCCTATATTAATTAAACCGAATAAACTCGTTGTGTAACTCCATCGTACCGCGGCCCTACATCGAAACAGAAGCGAGGCCCAACGAAATAATAAGGTAAGGTGATTTCTTTCTTTACCATTAGGCAGCGCTAAAATACCGAAGGCAAATAAATTTAACGAGGTCCTTTGAAGATCTACACATACATAACTCTTTAACGAAAAAACGTAGGTTTAACTCTCCATTGAAATCTGCTGGAAATTTCTAACGAATGAGGATAACAGGCAATCAACCCATAGCTCTATATAGTTTTTTCAAATTCTTAATGGGTCTTTTTTTAATTATTTCTATGGCATTTTGAGAACAAATATCAAATAACTCCTTTAATTTCTTCAAGAAATATGGTCTCTTCTTATTTATTCTTTCTTCCTGCGTTTTGTTTTTCGAGAAGTATTCATATTGCTTTATCAATTGTTCTACTTTTATCCTCGGAGGCGGCTTTTTGAAGTATCTTGGCATGTGATACTGGCCCAATCCCAAATTTGTTTAACTTTTCTTAGTACTTCTTTGATCACATATGACTGTGATTTCTTTTTCAGAGGTCCTCATCATAAAAATAGATAGTAACGTAAAACGTCACTATTAGATGGCAAAAGAGACCCTTTCTGAGGTTCCAAATTGTGAATTAAGTTTATGAGAAGCCAATCTTCTGGCTTATCCGTGGTACGAGTTTCAACTTTTGCACAAGCCATTTTAGTCTAACTAATCTAATCCGAAATTTGTATCATAATCATATCATAAATCATATCATAATCATAAATCTGAAAGGGGAATCCAAAAAGTTTCCGGAAAAGTTTAATAATTCAATCATTTCAAATCAGAATTTAATGAATTCTTGTTTTGACATGAATTTGGACCTTCATACATATTAGGCCATGCTAAGACTTACACAACCTTGGTGACAGTACTTTAAGACGGAGTTAAAAAGAACCCTATTTTTCATGGCAACGGAAATCTCAAAATTCGAGTGGAGAGCTAACATTAAATTCCTAACAAAACTTAAATGGAAACCACCACAAAAACTTGATGCCTTACGTGAAGTTTATGGAGATGAAGCACCTAAGAAATCAGTCGTTTATGACTGGATCAAAAGATTCAAAACGGGTCAAGAGGTTCTTAATGATAACCAAAGGAGTGGAAGGCCATCAACATCAATTAATGAAGAAACTGTTGCTGCTGTTCGGTCACTAGTCGAAAAAGATCGTCGAATTTCCTGTGAAATAATAGCCAATGAGGTGGGTATCTCTCGTGGTTCTGCTCATTCCATTTTGGTGGATACCTTAGAACTTAGCAAACTTTCTGCTCGGTGGGTGCCTAAAGCGTTGCGCCAAGAACAGTTTGACCAAAGGGCTAGTCTTTCTGTTGATCTTTTGAATCGAATGGAAGTTCATGAAGATTGTTTTATGCATAGACTTGTAACAGGGGATGAAACCTGGATTTATCAGTATGATCCGGAAAGCAAAGTTCAGTCAAAACAATGGCTCCCAAGAGGATCAGATGGCCCAATCAAATTTAAAGCAGAAAGATCAGCTAAAAAGGTAATGGCTACAATTTTTTGGGATTGTGAAGGAATAATTTTAGTGGACTTTCTTGAAGGACAAAAAACAGTCACCGCCCAATATTATGAAAATGTTTTGAGGAAGCTGAAAGATAAGCTTGTTGAAAAAAGACCTGGTAAACTTCATCGCGGGGTGCTTTTCCATCACGACAATGCACCTGCTCACACTGCAAATGCCTCAAGAGCCGTGTTACGGGAATTTCGATGGGAAATCATACCTCACCCCCCCTACAGTCCGGATCTAGCCCCTTCCGACTTTTTTTTATTCCCAAAATTGAAGGATCACATAAAAGGAACGCGTTTCGACTCGATAGCAGATGCCAGAACAGCAGTTTTGAGATGGTTTCAGTCGAAAAACTGAATTTTATAAAAATGGATTGGAACGCTGGAAACATCGCTTAGAAAAGTGTATAGAGATAGGTGGGAATTATGTCGAACGTTGTTGAGCATTCCTAAACGTATATCCTCTTTTGTTTTCTTTTATTAAAGTTATTTGACCATTCTGGAACTTTTATTAAAGGGTTTTTGTATTAAAGCTTTTTGAATTTTCCGGAAACTTTTTGGATTCCCTACGTATATGGTTTTATACGGCTTTAGGGTCAGAAATGGAGAAGAAAATGTTAAAAAATGAATATTTTTGCCTTTTAATTTTCTATTTTGGTACAAAAGCATAATAAATTAGGTATCAATCGATAGCTATTTTAATTTATAATAAAAAATGTACATAGTCTGAGGTTATAATAAAATGCAAGAAATTTATAACCGAAAGACTTCCAAAAATCGACAATTTTTTATAAAGAAAAGGGGAAAATTGGGTTTGAAGGCCGAGGGGATCAGAAATTTTCATCAAATGGAAATTGCGATGTTCCTACTTAGAGCGACAGGCATAATGATATTAGGAGGTTGGACCCTGGAAAAAAAGAAGTTGAAGTTGGTCAGAAATGGGACAGTCTTGTAAACGAGACCTGTTTTGAAATTTTTTGATTAATTTATTAATTTGTAAGTGATTAACTATTTTGTCCCGAACGATCGTATCCAGAAGCTTACCAACTCCTGAAGTCAGGCTGATAGGATAATTTGCCGCGAGTGATTTGTCACCTTTTGTAAATATTGGCGTAATGTTTGCAAGTTTCCACTCGAACGGAACTTCTCCAGACTGTAACGATTTATTAAATGTATATATAAGAGGAGAAACTATTCACTTCTTTAAGTACCCTAGGGTAGAGCTTATCTGGACCGGGAGTTTTACTAGGATTAATTTTACCTATGGCAGAGAGCACTTCGCTTTCACTAACGGTAAAATCGTGAGGCTTCAACTGAACATCACTGAGCATGATTAGAACAGGAATGTTGCTCATATTTAAGTACGTGAAGATGAGTAGTATACCTGCAAAAATGTCGATTGGAAATAAATTGTATGCAGCATGATCAATAATTGCAACATTGCATGAAAAATTGCAACATGCCGTTCCAACATTCAAAATCATGAATGGGTTCGATAACTTAGATAGAGATAGCTTTTTCGAAATATCTCAATATAATAGGATCTTGAAATAACAGGTGTAATTTGACAAGTAGAAGGTTCGAGACAGAATAGTTTGCCGGTAGGAGTAATTAGTAGCACGTCTATAAACATGTTTAAAAATCGATTAGACGCATATGTTGATAGATTGGGTATAGTTTAAGGAAGTAAAATTAAGGGTTGGATAAGATAGATTTTGATTCTCTTTTCATTAAAGATCACAATAACCAGACTAGAGGTCATAGTATGAAATTATTTAAGCCAAGATGTAGAACAAATTTAAGAAAACATAGTTTTACAAACAGAGTAATTAAGTTTTGGAACAGTCTGACAGAAGAAGTGGTGACTTTAGATACAATTGATTCTTTCAAAAGAAGGTTGGGTAGTTTGATGTCTGCAAGGGACATCTGGTGATAGTGTTTAAACCCATTTTTATTGCATGAATGGTACTGGTTTATTCATATATATTATGTACATTTAGGTGATAGATCCCACAGCTCAACACAAGTGTTGTGGGATATAGGGAGGCAGCATCTTGGGTTAGGGGATACTCTCTGTCCTTACACACCCCATTTAAAGAGATTCCTCTGCCGAGCGGTGCCCCCCATAGTACTGTGAGGTATTGAAAAACTCATGATCTTCACTTTCCCCACAAACACCTTTAAATGGGAGACCTAAAATGGGTGCACACACATTTCTACATTACTGTACAGTCTTTACAGCCGCACCTACACTTTTCCTCCTAAGTATATATATTGTAATGTATGTGGTTATAAATTGTGACTTGGTCCGCAATTGATGTGGACCGTGACTTAATTTTGGTTGGCAAGGTACTGGTATTGATGGATACCGTAATGAAATTGACTGGATTCTTTGGATCTGATATATTTCCATGTCGGTTATACTGTAAATAGATATAGAGTGTAACATATTTATGGATAGTAGTCTATTATGACTTGATCCTCTGGATCCAGAGATTCTATCTTTAGTTTTAAATTGATAATTAATTATTTTTAAATTGATAATTATTTAGTTTTGTAAAAATTGGTCGTTGCCAATGTACGGGCAGTTTTTACATAGTGGAGCCACCTCGATGGGCCGAAGTGGCCCCTAGTGTGGCCACTATAAAAATTTATTATGTTCTTATGTTCTTGTGGTTCGGAACCCACGTAAAACTGTAGGTCCCCTCCGTCACCACGGAGGACATGCGCAATACACAATTACGAACACAGTTAGGTAGACCAGCCATGAGTGGATCCTATGGTCTTTGTTGGTCTGAAACATTATAACATTATAACATTGCATGAAACATTGCAAAATGCCGTTCCAACATTGCATGCAACAATGGGTGGGGGTTAGACCCTCCGAGGGGAAGAGAGGGTTATGCAACAAGTTGATGGGTAGAGGAGGGTTATGCATTAAGTGGACCGTGGCTAGACCCTCCAGGGGGGAGTGGGGTATCCTAACATAACAAGGGCAATAAAACACAAGGAGGAAAGGGAGAGGAGAGGAGGAGGAGGAGGAGGAGATTCTTTCCCTGGCATGTCTCGGAGCATTTTGAATTCTTCCCTAACATTCTTGGATGGCTTTAGAATAGAATAGAATAGAATAACCTTTATTAATAATAATAAAATAAATACATTTTTTCACTTTACAATGACATGAATAACTTCGAAGCTCGACTATTTATTTTATTTAATTTGGCCCTTAAGCTTTAGGCTTTACTGGGCTCTTATTAAAAATAAGCAGCTTCTTGTTATAAATTTATAATAATAAATAAATAAATAACTAAATAAGTATTATTTATAGTTAAAATATGTATTACAATATTAAACAATATTAATGGACAATATTAAACAATATTAATGGATATTAATCCTAGATTTTTGTTAGTATGCCATTATTAATCGGGATTTCAACTTGGTTTTAAACAAATTTACATTCACAATACTTTTTATAGCGGCATGCAAGTCATTCCATAGTTTCAATCCAATGAAAATGGGTAGGTTTTGAGATGAAGACAATCTAAATTGAGGTATAACAAGCTTTGATCTATTTCTGGTCTGATACGAGTGGATTTCTTGATGAGCTACAAAATATCTATTTACCCATTGCAAATTAATGATTTTGTTCTTACACTTGTAAATAAAAATAAAATGTGCCAGTTTGGTTATATCGTTGAGCTTTAGTAGGTTTAGCTCTTTAAATAATGCACTAGAGTGATCAAGGAAATCAGCAACAGATAATAACCTTATTGCTCGTTTTTGGATAACAAAGATACCATTTAATGCGTTGTTAGCGGAGTTTCCCCAAACAAGGGTGCAGTATGTTATATAAGGAAGAACAAGAGTATGATAAAGAGTCAATAAAACTTGTTTAGGGACTACATTTCTAAGTTTAAACATTATAGCAAGCTCCTTCAAATCTTTTTCGCGATATAATTTACATGATCACTCCATTGCAAATTATTATCTAGCATTACACCAAGAAATTTTGTTACAGTACAGTTCTTTATGGCGATTTCATTACCATTAAGTTCATCAAGATATACATTTCTTTTATTAGTAAAAATCATGAAATTTGTTTTGCTGGTATTTAGAAAGAGTTTATTGGTGGTCAACCATTTCATTACACTGATGAATTCTGAATGAAATATATTCTTAGCTGTATTAACATCTTTGCAAGAAAAAGAGACAGTTGTATCATGTAAAAACATTATGAAGTTCAGTATATCAGATGAACGTGGAAGGTCATTTATATATAATAAAAATAACAGTGGACCCAGAACTGAGCCCTGTGGCACACCATGTTTGACAAGCGCTTCAGTTGAGCAAACCTTATTTACAGATACAAAATGATATCTTTGGACAAATAACTTTTAAACCAATCACTGATTGCTCCTCTAAAGCCGTAACAATATAATTTATTAAGTAGAATATTATGGTCTATTACATCAAACGCCTTACTGAAATCCATAAATATTGATATCATTATTTCTTTGTTCTCCTTAGTTATATTTACATTTTCCATAAAATTTAAAATAGCCATTTCCGTTGTTTTATTATTATTAGAAGCACAGACGTTTGCCTTATAAGCCAGCCATCACACCGCCAGTTTGTTTAGAAGGTAAGCAGCCAAAAACAGCCAAGTCGCCTTAGTTTAGAGACTTATTTACATACGTATATAGGCTAACTGGAGCGGCACCTCCTCTCACATCAAATTCTTGAAGTAAATGTGCAATTCCTGAATTCTCTGGATTGCATCAGAACCCTGCCAGTCGGCGCAGCCAGTCGTATATGGCTTAGACACAAACACACACACACACACACACACACACACATGTGTGTGTGCATTAGGTACTAAACAGGAATAATACACACTGGAGTTATTTAACATATATAAAATAATGTTATAATGTTATAATGTTTCAATCCAACAAAAACCCTAGGATCCACACATGGCTGATCTACCTAACTGTGGTTGTAGTTGTGTATTACGCATGTCTTCCGTGGTGGCGCAGGGGACCTACATTTTTACGTGGGTTCCGAAACACAAAAACCTTAATTTTACTACTTTAAACTATACCCAATCTATCAACATGTGCATCTAATCGATTTTTAAACATGTTTATAGACGTACTGCTAATTACATCTACCGGCAAACTATTCTACCTATTTACTATTATATGCGTAAAAAAGTTTTTGGCAACTGCTGTCTCGAACCTTCTACTTGTCAATTTACATCCGTTATTTCTAGTTCTATTATATTGTGATATTTCGAAAAGCTATCTATTTACGTTATCGAACCCATTCATAATTTTAAAAACCTGGATTAGTCACCCCTTAGCCTCATAGTCTCGAGTGTAGTCAATTTTAACTCCTAAAGCCTATCCTCATACGACTTCGACCTAAGCGATGGAATAATCTTAGTTGCTCATGTTTGAACTCTTTCGATTTTGTCAATATCTTTTCGCATATGCGGATTCCAAAATTGGATCGCGTATTCCAAATGGGTTCTAACTAATGATTTATAAAAAGGAACAATAATATCGCGCGATTTGTACTCAAAATTCCTAGCTAAAAAACCTAGCACTTTGTTCGCCTTATTTACTGCTGATATACTTTGTTTCGCCACGTTTAAATCACCAGTGGCGATAACTCCTAAATCTTTTTCCTGTTCTACGCTTGCCAACTCCTTCCCTGACAAACTATTCGCAAAATCATCGTTACAAGAACTTATATTTTGTTCAGATCTTCTTGGATTTTACCTCTATCTTCATCATTAATTGCCCTACAACGCAACTTCCTGTCATCCGCAAACTTTGACACTGTACTGACTTGGCGGATATCTAAATCGTTAATATACAGGGTGAGTCAAAAGTAGCGCCCGATTTCTGTCAGTTGATTGTTTGTTTGCCATTTGTATTACAGTGTACAAGAAGGTAGAAATAAATGAATGACATGTTTATCTAACCATTTATTCGGGGAAAATTATTACGGAACTGTACCAAGCTGTTTTACTTGCAATTTTCAAAGTGCCCTCCCTCGTGATCGATGCACAATTACAATTGCAAAAAACAGAAATCGGGCGCTACTTTTGACTCACCCTGTATATAAGAAAAAGCAAGGGGCCAAATACAGAACCCTGAGGAACGCCGCTCGCTATATTAACCCAAGACGACTCCGCTCCATCAACAACCACCCTCTGTTTCTCACCTCGCAAGCACTCTTCTATCCAGTTTATTACCACACCCATGATTCCATGAGCCTTAGCTTTTTCAATGAGTCTTTTGTGCAGTACGGTGTCAAACTCTTTTTGAAAATATAAATACACTACATCTACCGCCCGATGACTATCGTAAACTTCAACCACGCTTTGAAAAAATTCTAAAAAATTAGTTAAGCAAGATTTGTTTCGCCTAAACACGTGCTGCGTATTTCTAATCAAGTTATGCAATTGCAAGTGGTCGACTATACGATCCGTAATTATTGATTCCAGTAGCTTACCTGCAACAGACGTTAAACTGATTGGCCTATAATTTCCCGCCGCACCTTTATCGCCTTTCTTAAAAATAGGTGTTACATTTGCTAACTTGAAATTATTTGGTACACATCAAAACAAATAATAATACAGCTAGTACAGAAGAATTCTATATACAGCAGCTGTAAAATCAGAATGTACGACACTTATTTAATATATATATATATATACTGTATATATAAGTAAAAAATGGGAAAAGGGAAATACAAGCTTTAAGATCAGTTTCTACCACGCTTAATTAAAATACTAAACTCACGTAATCGAATTCACATTTATATCCTCATTGCTTGTACCACTGAAAGTATGCGAGGATCTACATTCAATATAAAGGTTCTTCAGCTCGTTTAACACTATTTTTGTAACCACTTTACAATTGGGAGTAAAACTATCACACTCTTTAAACACGGATAAAATACAATCAAAAGCACGCTCAAAGATGACATCACTTGCTACAACATCACCTTTAAATTCAATTTTATAAATAGTCCTTTCCAAACGTGCATTTATTCTTTCCTCGCTGGCCTTTTCAACTGTAAAATCTTCACATCTCATACCAGCAACTGAAGTATGCTTCTACATCGTGCTAACTGCGCCTTATATAAAGATATAATTCTTCTGGGTGAACAGAGAAAGTGAGATCAGGCTTGTACCGCTCTAATCCTTTATACCAAAGTTCATGATATTTCGAGGAGCCTGTACCTTCTAAATACGTATCCAGTTCCAATCGATTCTCGCCTTGTTCGTCCCGACACTTGGTAAAATCATCCAGCAGAGCAGTGTACGAGTGTTCAAGTACCGTGTCAAAATAACGCATATTGGCAGCATGTGTGTCTAATATAGGTTTTAGTTTACAGAAACGGACGACTTCAAACAATCTGTCGAGAATGAAACGGTTTCGCGTGGGGATAAGGGTGTTATTGTCAGCAATATTCTTCCACATCAACCGTACATCAATGCATGGTTGATTTGTATCACGATCTATGCACAGCGTACAAATAATGGCGTATGAGGGGTCATCGCTAATCTGTTCTCTTTTTGTGCCTACACCTAGAGGTATTTCATAACCGTCCAAATACCACTTCTCAACTGCCATGAAGATTCTGTTTATCTCTTCAACTCTTAAATAAATAACATTGCGTTTACCAGAGATTGATTGGCGCCATTTCGTTTCTAGCACCAGCATTACGCCGTATATTGCATTGAGGATGCTGCTTAATGGAAGCTCCATCTTTTATCACTTCTCTAACGATTATACGAGGAGAGAACGTACAGTCGGGTCAAGCTCTGAGGCGCTGGGGCTGAGCAAGTATTGTGTCTGTTACTACGCGACGTCGAATTCTTGTACATAGTTGTTCCAACATGAAAACATCGATACGTCTAAATCATATAAGTGAATGTTTAAACCCGCGACCCATTATGCCGGGTAAATGATTAGAGAAATTTTCAATCTAGGATACATGAAGCAGCACAGGTTTCAAAGTTTTATCATACCCATTGCCTGGGATACGTCCCAACGACCTTTTATCATGCTTAGGGATAACAGGGTTCACCACATTTCTTTCACGAGTATGTACACATAAAGTGGTAAATGAAACACTAATTGGCTCTGTGGGCTCTATTTGATACGTGTCCGTACTGTTCAACTTTGGGTGATAAGCAATATTCGTCACTAAATTCTATTAAAACCTCACACAGCCCTTTAGCTATAATTTCACTACCCACCTCGTTGTGATGTACGTGGCTATAGTGATAGAAATATTTTCAGCTGTCCATGAACACAAGATTTGCGTTTAACATCACATTTGTGTACTCGGTGAAGTGTAACATAAAGTAATAGGCTGTCGTACCCCTCGTCAATGAGTTTCATGATCCACAATCTCAGTTTTTCTTCAGCAAACTTTGCCTCTTTCACGCCACATTGCACATACTCCTTAACACAGCGCAAACTCACAACATCCTCCATTACATCTTCTTGCATTAAGGAAGTTTGTAATGCTCTCATCAGAAAATCCATAAAGTATTTGAGCTTCCTGCTCGTACAACTTCAACCGATTTAGGCTGGTCTTAAATCTCTGAAAAGACATTTGTCTAGATCTTTGAGTGTTCACCACATCTGTAGACTTTGGTGAGTACCATTTCAGGAATGCTGAGCATGCAAAATCAGCGGCCGCCATCGTGATTTTTTTCCTCTACACGAGAATTTTTCAACAGCTGAAAGACAAGTCAGATAGCCAAGGTTTGTTATAGTCAACTGAACATGCCGAAGTGAGATATATTCCTCCATCTGGTTTAGTAGCCGGAGTCGTGTGACACTCTTTTTATTGGTGCGTACCATACAGTGGGCTGAGCTTAGATTTTTCTTGTACACACACACACAGAGGAGAAAATGAAACGCCACGTGAAACATAATTTATTTAAAACACACGTAATAAATAGAAAAATAAATAAACTGAAAAGTATCGTCAACAAGTAAATAGACTCAAATACAAAATATATATTTATACAATAAATATTCAGGCCTCACACTATCCAAAGGGAAGAGTGTCGTAGGTGCCAGGTAAATGATATCTTTTCCTGTAGGTGTTACGACACATCTTTCTCCCCCTAAGTTCCTTCACGCCCCCCTACTTCTGTGCCCGCAAGTTAGGCCCAGAGTTCCTACAACCAAGTGCAGTGGTTGGTCACCCTCATTTCCATCATCTTCCAAGCTCACTAGCACTTTGAACGAATTAACTTATCTGACAGTTTGCGCGGATAAGAGTGATGCCTCTAACCTTTACGATATAGTTCAACTCATCACAAACCCTCACACGTGCCCCGTAAGATTTTGGCCCAGTGGAGACAAAACAATCAGAGAAGGCGCTATCTTCATACTCATCCTTGATCTCGTCAGTCAACTGTCTGAGGAATTCGCCAATAGGAGGCATATATTCACGTTCTCTCTCCGTGAATATCACGTTATCTGTATCCGCGTACAGAACTCTCCGTCCAAGAGAATGCAACAGACTCCAAAGTTTGATGCGTGCGTAAGCTGTTGTAAGGCTTGTTATAGGTATGTTTGTGACACGTGACGTATCCTTAGCCAACTCGGTTCTGTTGTACCTTTTAATGTAAGTGTTGCCCACATTCACGATCTCCACGACTTCTTCATCAACTGCAATGGTTTAATCCCACACTTCGTTATAACTTTGAGCTAGATGGACGTTTTCCTTGTCTGTATTCTGTGCAAATTTGCCCCAAAGACTATTTAAACACAACTTTGAACTAAAGCACTTTCCAGGGTTTCGCACAATTTGGCCCCGTTCAAGCTGTATCCCTTCTCGATCACGGTATCGCTGAATATAGGCAGTTTTTTCGCCTTCGGTCTCACCTCCTCACGGGTATCCTGCTGCCTCAACTTTATCTTTCAAAAAGCATTTGTATACGGTGTGCGGTTGGGGAACTTCTGGAACCTCCAAATCTCATAAATCTTCAATATTCTGTACCCGCGACGAATGGTTAGGAACGGCTCAGGACTTGTATAAACGCCTTTAATCTTCCTCTGATTGATCGTTTGATTAGTCCCCATTGTCCTCCTCTGCACACTTCACGCACAGGGTAAACATGAGTTTATGATCAATAACAACGGGTAAGAGTTGCATCCATAAGTCGCGAGGGGGTGGAGCATATCTACGAAAGAAAGACCAAAGTAGTTCTTGTTCAAATTAGTTGAGAACCCTTCCATGGTAGATAGGGCCAGAACCACGAATTTTTCAGGTGCGCCTACGGGGTACGGATTGTTCTTTATCTCGTAAGGGTATGATGAGCAGAAATCGTAGTGATGAATCTTCACACCTTCCGTAGGTGGAAAGTATAGATTGACGGGGTTTGTATGTGAACCAAACAAACTATCGCCACATTTGAGGGGGTCAAACAACATTGCACATTTGATAGCCCTTATTTCTTCTCCATACTGCTCATCGGCCTCCACCCAGGCATCATATTCGTGTTCGTAGAAAAACTTGTGAATGAACTGGGAGCTAATAAGATGGTCACGGGTACGGGTCCATGCGAGACTATCGGCAGAGGATCTGCCATGGATATCTCCTATGATACCGCACTCAGGACGTGGGCATCCATGCCACCAGCAACCGTTAAAGGAGTACACCGTCTTCTCACAAGTAGTGGGGTCCTCGCTTAGACCATCCACCCAAAAAACACGCCCACTGATCTTAATTGCCGCTTCTCCCATGATGCGCGCATGTATTATGTATACACATGTCTGTTGTTTTATGTGTGTGAGCCAGTAAATAGCCTTATACCCATAACTGTGCGGAATGTTTCGGGAAATGACAGGTAGCGTGTTTTTAGACATGAAATTATTCTTGAATACGGCCAAACACGTAGTTCCTGCTTGTAGCGGATCTCAGTTCAAACGAGTTATCTACACCCTTCTAAAGACTTCGAAGCATACTCTAAGTGCGCGTACGTCATTCACACAATAGCGCTCACATTCATACGCTGTATTGTAAGGGTTATCTTCATTAACCCTGTTGTGGTGGCGCTCAAAGTCTTAAAGACTTAACCCTTTCATACCCAAATTAAGTCGAAAAGTAAAAAAAAAAATTGAGATATAAAAATCGTTTAATTGGACCCAAAATAACTGAAAAATATATTTTACAAAGTTTTATTGTTCATAATTAATAAAATACGAAATGTGTTAAATTTCACACATTGGGAACTGGAAGGTCTAAAATTGCTTCCAAAGTTAACGATGAAAATTTCACACACTGGGCATTAAAGGGTTAAATTTAAAGCATCGTGAGTGAGAAACATGTAAGGGAAGTACCTTTTGAAACTTCAGCATCTACCCCCATCGCCTTGGGTAGCTTAGCTAATTCGCAATGTGAGAATAACAAAGTGTCTTGAAACTGAACATTTCCTCTTATCTCCATCTGTATAAGCTTGTTTCCTCTTTCCGAATGATCACCTGTAAATATTTCTCAGAAATCTTGTTCAAGCTCCTTATAAAGAAACTGTGTGTCAAACTCTGCTGCGTTATGCGGTAGAATATACACGGTCATTATTTTGAATTGGTCCGCTAGCTTGACAATATATTCCACAAAGAGTTTCACGATGGTGTCGCTTGCAGTCGTCTTAAAAATGTTTGTTCGTTTGCCACATTTGCGGCACTCATCACACTCGGTGTTCATGCACTCGTCACAGATAGTCTGGCTTACGAGTAGGTAGGGAGTAACCTCTTTAGGTTCGGGTTGGCATCTTTCATATAACAAACATGCTTTATACCATCTGCCTTATATTTCTCATAGCATGTAGTACAGCGAATTTCACCACACCTGTGCTCGAATTTTACCCAACTGTCCATCATATGAAACATGCCGTATTCGCAAATTCTCATTTTCTTGCACGTCACATTTGATTTATGGGATTTAAACCAGTTATTATTGAAAAATGTTCGTCTACACACACTACAGTCCCTCTTCTCAGCTTCAACTACACGATTTTCACATTTGGGGTTTTTACACTCCTCGCATACCATGTGACAATCCTTACAATGTTTCACTATATCCGTAAACTCGAGGCACCCCTTTCACAAATCATGGTGCCTGCCATACTGACGGCTTTTATCATAACTCGCGTAAAGAGTCATTATATTGCAAATGGGGAGGTATATTGTCCCCGACAAACCTAAAATAAGTAGGGTCTTTGTACGGTCTCTCACACTACTTTTAAAAACATACACAATCCTACGATGATCATCCAATCCAAATACAACTATACGCATATCCATTTCCTATTCTACCATTCTCAGCTCTTCAGGCCCCATATCACAGTCAAATTCGAGCCTGCAGGCTGGGGCTAGTTTACGTGCACGCTGTACAACTGTCGGCAACAAAAATTTTTTTGGCAACTGTATTTAGGACAGTAAACATATGAGCCAAGACTATTACTATGAAGCCGAAACCGCGATCGAGATTTGTGTGGTTTCTGAATATTTGATAACTGTCAAAGTTAAGTGAATAAGGTGTGGCCGTATGTCCCGCAACACGGAAAAAGTGGTCTAAATCGATCGTGAAGTCATCCATGTTAACATCGGTGCTGCTTTGAGCGGCGTGAATTGTACGCCCCAAAATGTATTCTACATCTACTGCGGCCAGTCGTCTGTAAGGTATTTCTACCCAAATATCTTCTCTATATCCATCATCTGCCCCGAACCCGAGAAACAGCCTCGTCCTGGCTTCACGCCCCTCACTCTTCTGAGGGGCAAACTATACAATGCCCTCAACTACGCGCTGCAGATCATGTTCAATACTGTTGTTATAAATGCTTCGCGGGTTGACCCTGAGTACGTAGCGGTTTCTAGTCAGGGTCAGGGTGGTGGTGACGTTGCGCACCATCTCGAATTATATGCGACTGTCTACAGATTGAGGTGTTGCTGTCGAGGTTGAGGGTACAGCGAGGGATGGTATTGAATAGGGATAAGTGGGTACAGTTTTATTTGTAGAAGGAGCTACTGTAGGAGTTGTATCGTAAGCTGTAGATGGTTGAGGTTCCATTACATTTTCAGAACTTACTGAGGGTCTAACGGTAGACACGCTTGTAGAGAGTTTTATACGCTTTACACCTGACGTGGAAGGTGTTTCAACAATGAGACTGTTAGCATCCTCATGCACCCTCCCTTCTACATGCTTTATATCCGGTCCTAAAGGCTTCGGTAAAGCAGTATTTATGCTTAAAATCATTAAATATAAGCATGAGCTGTTCTCAAACTCTCTACATAAAGTTATATGGTGCTATTCAACGTGCCAAGCCGTATTCAATGAATACCAAGTTGATATTTTGTTCCATAAAGTGTTTATGATGCTAGTTATATAGAGGATAAAGAGCACACGGTTATTGTAATTAACGATCTCATGTTAGAAATGAATAAAACGTCTACCGAGACATTTACAGTATTCTTCCACCATCTTAATTCTTAACAAAAGCGTGTTCTTCATCAATCAGAATCTATTTTTTAAAATGAGATACATGCGCGATGTATCGCTAAACACAGTATCTAGTCTTATTCGCTCAGTATCGAGATATATTACAAATTGGGGTATTATCCAGCCAAATGTTCCCGAATCGCTGTAAAGAGCTTTTGGACGTTTATAAAGAACTACATGTCAGCATCACGGATATCTGGCTTGTGACCTACACCATCGAAACACGTTTAGGGTGCTTCTAAGCACGAATATATTCCCAATCGAGGCTGAAACGTTGTATATCTCAGAATTACAGAGATTGAAGAAATATCGTGAGTTAATAAAAATTTATCATCGACTGCCACGAACTCTCCAGAACCAGTTTTTTAAGAATATTGACTCCGACTTTTTAAAATGCATCTGCGAAATCTGTCTAAACGTTATTTACCAATTAAGCCCTCTCAGAAGTCTCGCTTCCGTCGTTACATGAACATAGTACACGCACTCGCTCGTTAAAGACAAACTGTGGGAAAGAAAAAGCGAATTATTGTTCATTCCTTCCCATCTCATTTTCAGTTTTGGGGCCTTTATTGTCTAGTTTAATATAATGAAGAAAGTAGTCGTGATTCCACACGAGGAGTATGCTTCACTACAAAACACAAAGAGTCAAGATTCGGTTCTACAACCCAGTAAAAACAGGCTTAAAAAAATGGAAAGAGAATGGGCGCGAAACTGATCATGGGTGCGATCATGGGCGCGAAACTGCTCATTGTCAACCTACAGACGAACAAGAAAAAGAAGAACGGTGAGAGTCGGCAACACCTCGAGCATGTATTAAAAAATAGTCTCCCTCATACATTGAGGAATAAAGGACTAAGTCTTTATAATCTACTGAGTGATGATCCCATTATACAACGGTCCGATACAGGTACAGGTTTCGAACATCATTGATATTGTACATGATTTGGTGAGAACGTGGGATAGGTCATCACCAGCATGCTGGGAACATATTAAAGCGAGACTACATCAAATAAACATTCCAAAAGCGCTGATAGGCAACCAGAACAAGCTAAAAGAGTTAGGGCAAGCATTGCTGGTACCACAGTAGAGCACGCCTTCGGCTACGGTAGAAACGTCTCTTAATAGGAAGAAGAAGAGGCCAGGCAGCAACTCATAACCCTACCTGCGCGCCTCTAAAATACGCAAATGGCTAACATATTAAGGAAGCACTATTACGATATTTCTAATCCAGCTTCTTAGGGGGAGCTAAAAGACTGTACAGAGGTACCTATACTGAAGGCTTAGAGACAAAAGATGTCGAGAGGTTTTTGCGTGAAAAGGACGCTTATACACTTCATAACCAGGTGAGAAGAATGTCAAAACTGCCAGTAGCCGCATCGATTGATTTTATTTGGCAGGCTGATTTAACTGACATGCAAAGTTATTCGGTGTATAATGACGGGTATCGATACATACTATTTATAATAGATGTATTCTCTAGATACTTGTGGCTAATACCTCTTAAAAGTAAATCGCGTGAAGCAGTCGCTAAATCTACAAAAGCGGTGATGTTAAAGGAAAACAGGATCCCCGACAATTTCTGTACAGACACGGGTAAAGAATTTATAGGCCGAGTTTTGCAGAACATGTTGGCAGAATTTAATATCAGTTGTTACAGTAGCAAATCTTTAGCCAAAAGAGTTCAATATACTATAAAGGAACGCATGCTTCGCTATTTCATACATAAAAACACGTACAGATATATAGACATTCTGGAATCGTAGGCGTCATCCTACAACCGTTCACCCCACCGTACGATTGGTACTTCACCTAACGAGATTTTAAAAAGAGGTACGCATACAGAGCCTGAGGTGAGAAAAGATAGTCGTAGAGCACCACCACGGTCTGTGCGCTTCAAAATCAATGATTCTGTAAGACTGTCGCTTTCGGGGAATAAATTCGCGAGAGGATTTGAGCAAAGAGGGACCCAGGAGATTTTTAAAGTTAGATATATGTACAGATCTACAGAAGGTAAGGCTAACAAAGACCCTAACATCCACTCTAAGGTTAGCCCGAGAGAAAGGAAACAGTAGGGGGTTAAGAGAAAAAATAAGGGGTTAAAAAAATAGCAACACCTATCACTCATGGGTTAACATTCATTCAGAAAAAGAGAAAAGAGACTCACCATCATCATCCGCCGGCCACTGCCGACAAGTCAGAAAAATAGTCGGAGAGAATAGGAAAGGGGTGAAAGATGAAAAGAAGTAAAATTAAGAACGCTTACAAATCATGCAAACACAGTCTTAACTCACAGTCATACCATGAAAACTACAGACATGCAAGTAAAGAGAGTTACAGACATGCAAGTAAGGAGAGGATAAGGAAAAAAAAAAGTTGGTAAAGTTAAACAAAAAGTGGGTTAGTTTACTCTATTAGCTACATCTACGTTCATGTTAGTCTAATTTTTTTTTATTTTATTGCTGGCATCACACGCTGGCATGTCACAAGCTGGCATTAATCGTCAACAGACTCATCCTCGACCACTACCCCGAGAGCTCCTGTTACTAATTTTTTTTTTTATTTTAAACAACGTTAATATTTTTAAAATGCCTATCTAAACGGTTCTTAAACATATTAACGCTGGTAGACTGAACGACTGACGCGGGAAGACTATTCCATTTATCAATTACTTTAAACGTAAAGAAGTTTTTAGCGATATTAGTAAGGAAAAGTCTGCCACGCAACTTAAATCCGTTATTACGAGTATTGCTATTATCGAAAGTGAACAGTTTGTCAAAATTTGCGTTATCAATGTTATCAACGATTTTGAAAACTTCAATAAGCTGCCCCCTTAATCTCCTAGTTTCGAGTGAATGCAAGTCTAACACTTTAATCCTATCTTCATAAGGCTTGTTGCGTAATGACGGAATTAGTTTCGTGGCACGACGTTGAACCCTTTCTAACCTATCAATATCCTCGCGCAAATACGGACACCAAAACTGAACGGCATATTCTAAATGAGGCCTGACTAGGGACTTGTAACGGGGCAATATAATATTCTTCGATTTAAATTCGAAATTACGCGCTATGAAGCCTAACATCCTATTAGCATTTGCGCAAGACTCCAGGCACTGGTTCCTAACTTTTAAATCTTTAGATACGCGTACGCCTAAATCTACTTCCTCGTCAACGCTCGCTAACTCTCTACCATCCATCGTGTACGTGTAATTATTGTTACGAGAACCTATATGCAAAACTTTAAATTTGTCTACGTTAAATTGCATATGTCACTTAACCGTCCACTCCATAATCCTATTTACATCGTCTTGGAGCCTATTTCTATCGTCCTCGTTAAGAACCCTACCGCCTATTTTAGTACCGTCCGCGAATTTTGACACGTTACTAGTTAATCCTACATCTATGTCGTTAATGTAGATTACGAATAGCAATGGGCCAAACGTTGAACCCTGTGGGACACAGCTACCTACATCCAACCACCCCGATTCACTACCATTAACAACGACCCTATGTCTCCTAGCACGAAGCCATTCCTCTAACCAGTTAGCTACCTGACCGCGTATATCGTGCGCTTTAACCTTCGCAATTAATCTTCTATGCGGAACTGTATCGAACACCTTTTTAAAATCTAAATAAATAACGTCAGCCGCTCTATGCCTATCGTATTCGCGCACTATTTCGTTATAAAATTATAACAAATTAGTTAAACAAGATCTATGGCGTCGAAACCCATGCTGACTACTATTAATCAAATCTCTACTTTCTAAGTGATTGATGATACGATCCCTAACTACGGATTAAAAACGTTTACCGACAATTGACCTTAAGCTAATGGGCCTATAATTACTAGCTAGTTTGCGGTCTCCTTTTTCAAAAATAGGCGTAACGTTAGCTAATTTGAAGTCTTCAAGAATAATCCCCGTTTCCAGTGACTGATTAAAAATCTTTGTTAAGGGGCCTACAATAACGTTTTTCAAATCTTTCAAATGCCTGGGATAAAAAGCGTCAGGGCCTGGAGCCTTGCTAACTATTAGCCTATCGATATAATGCGCAATCTCACCCTCGTAAACAGTTATTTCATCCAAAATAGTCTCGCTACTAAATGGAACGATATCGACCTCGTTGGGGACATTATTTACTTCTTCTACTGTAAAAACTCCCGCAAAAAAGTTATTGAAAATAACCGCCATCGCCTGAGCTTCAGAAGCCAAAGCGCCGTTAACATCCACTAGATGACCTATTTTATCTTTTATCGGCTTACGATTACTGACGTATTCAAAAAACTTTTTTGGATTATGTTTACTATCAGCAGCTATAAGTTTCTCTAAATTACGCTTAGCATTCCTAACTGATCTTTTAACATGACGTCTAAGCTCGATATATCTATTAAGTTAGCTGCCGTGCCATTGCGCTTATTAAATCTATACGCTTTGTTACGCTCGTTAATGAACTCGCCTATTTCCCTAGTCCACCATTTGGGCCTACCATGATTTCTAGCGCGCTTGTGCCTACGAGGAATAAACTCCCTTTCAATATTCATAAAACTTTCTTTAAACGTCTCCCAATGCAAATTTGTGTCATTACTCATAAATAGTTATCCCAGTCCACAACTCCCATCCTATCCGCAAAACTATCAAAATTAGCCCTACGAAAATCAGGGACTTCTATTACGTTACTATCCTTAGTGTTTTCTATCAATAACTTAAACCTAAGAATTTGATGATCACTACAGTACATCCTAAACTCTTACTTCTAAACCTTCGACTATATTTTCGCCGTTCGTCATCACCAAATCTAAAATATTGTCACCGCGCGTTGGTTCAGTAAACATCTGTCGTAAAAAATTATTCTCCATGAACTCAATCAATCTCAAACCCTCCTCATTACCGGTAAAAGTCTCGTAATTAACATTAGGGCAGTTAAAGTCTCCGACAATTATACTATTCCGATTGTGAATAAAGTTATCAAGAAGTGCGTAAAATCTAGTATCGGTATCGATGGGTTGAACGGGAGGTCTATAAACAACAACAAAATTAAAACTAATACTGCGCGCCCTAACTTCAACGCATATCGCATTAATTGCTGCCGGAAAATCTATCTTAACCTCGATAGCCCTAAGGGAATTACGAATGTACAGCAAAACGCCGCCACCAAACCTATGTAACCTATCATTAGTAAAGAGTTTCAAACCCGCTATATTAAGTTTCTCCAACAAGTCCCGAGTCACGGTATTTAACCACGTTTCAGTGATAGCAACTATATCGTAGTTGCCGGAATAAATTATCGCCTTAAATTCGTTTAATTTATTTCTAATACTACGCGCGTTACAATAAAAGACGTTTAAGTTATTTTTTACCACGGGCCGGCATTTTAAACTATTTTTCACGTCGGGCCCGCGTTCCCCGGACCCACAACGTTTAAAGAAGGCTTCGACCTATACAGCTTTCGCACGTTTTCGTCAATTAACCTACCTAGCCTAGGGTAGCACAAATCTCTTCTAATTTATTATACAAAAATATTGTTTTAGACTTAATCCTAAGACCCAAACCGTGCCCTGGGGTAATACCTAAAACTAAAGGTATTATTATAGTTTCAACCACAACTTGATTACTGCATATTTGATGTGTTGTTTAGCTGTATCTCTTCATTTCGGACAACTTTTTCTAATACCACTTCCTTCGCAAATGGATAATAACGGAGATAATAAATATAATAATTTTTGGTCCGCCATATTGTCTCAGTCTAGCCATGGGTACAGTGTGTGAAGGTTGTGCTCTTACTCCGTTCGAAGTGATTCATAAATTTTTTAAGAATAACACTGACTCGTTAGGTTAATTGAATGCCTGGTTAGGTCAACTGAATGCCCGGTTAGGTTAATTATATGCCCGGTTAGGGCAACTGTACACCCTTGACGATTGGTTAGGTTAAGTCTTGATATTTTCGTTAGTTTAACGATTTATTTTTTAAACTAATTTACGGCTGGATTCTGAAGGAATCGTTTTGTGGAACCGATTCTGAAGGAATCGTTTATCTTATCACTCTGTCATAACCCAACCCAATTCACTCCAGTGGATTGGATTGGGTTGGGTTATGAAACTTATGTTTTTCCTATGTTTTTTGAGATGATTCACTCGAATTTGACATCCATTTCCACCGCAAATCACTTGTTTTTGGCTTTTAATGTTGGGGGGGGGGGATCTCAAAAACGAGTGATTTGCGACGGAAACGGATGCCAAATTCGAATGAATCGCATGAAAAAAACATAGGAAAAACATAAGTTTCATGTTCAAAACGAATTGGGGCCGAAACTGCAAATTTACCAGGTTCGGTTCCTAGGTTTTCCGTTGGTTTCTGATGTGATTCATCTGAAAATGACATTCATTTCCGTCGCAAATCACTCGTTTTGATACCCCTACCCACAAAACCCGATTTCCCACGCATTCCCCCATATTGTGGGGGGGGGGGATCACAAAAACGAGTAATTTGCGACGGAAATGAATGTCATTTTCGAATGAATCACATCAGAAACCACCGGAAAACCTAATTTTTATTTTTCAAAACGAGTTGTGGTTGAAACTATAAATTTACCAAACTAAAGACCTATCTGACCTCGCCTTTAGGGACCTAATTAACTCCCTATATCTCCCCAAAAGGTCAGGCACTCTCATATCTTGCCTATAACAGTCGTTGCCCCTACCATCGTCACCAACATCGAGTGACGCGAGGCAACGTCAATCCTGTCCACCTCGTCTCTAACTCTGTCAACCCTGGCCCCTGGGAGACAGACCCTCCTCCTCTTGGTTGGATGCCGTTTAACGGCTTTATATAAGTGTTTAAGCTTTCTGGTTACCCTAGCCATTTTACCAGGTACATTTTTCTCTTTCTTGAACCTTTGCTTCCTATATTTTTTTTCAATTTAAAAAAAAATATTTTCTTCAAATTAAGTTTAGGTAAATTATAACTACACTTCTGTTTGTTAAAATCAGTTACATAAAATGTACCATACCTAGATTTTAATCAGAACCAAAAAAAATGTAAAAACATTCAGACTATATATATATATATATATATATATATATATA
Source organism: Bathynomus jamesi (assembly GCA_023014485.1). Lineage (NCBI taxonomy): Eukaryota > Metazoa > Arthropoda > Malacostraca > Isopoda > Cirolanidae > Bathynomus > Bathynomus jamesi. The sequence continues at coordinate 147,633 of JAJOZX010005389.1, read as the reverse complement.
TATATATACACACACTCACACAGTGGTCTCTCGGTTTACAATGCCATCGATTAACGATCCGCCACATAGGAGTTCCCATTGTTTCTATTAACGAAAAATTTTGGATTAACGACATGTTTAAGATATCACGCAGCCACCAATTTCACCCAAACGGAACATTCCTAATTGGACTCGGCAGGCCTCAGCCAATCAGCGACGCCCTTTCATGAGCGTTTCTTCAGAAAGAGAATAAGATTGGAGCCATCAACCCCTTAAGCCATCCATCTTCTTAGCCTAAGGTAAGAATTTTTATTTTATGCTCTATTTATTCATTATTTATCGAGGTTTCTATTAATATTAATGCTTTAATATGTTCTTATAACGTTTATTTATTAAAACTGCGTGTTTAAATATTATAAACTATGTTTCTAGGGTGAATAAGGTCAACTTCCGATCGTTTTCGAACGAATTAAGCCTTTAACGTGTATTTCCTATATTCGATTAACGATGATTTTCATGGAATCAATTAAAATCGTTAACCGAGGGATCACTGTATATGCATTTGTGTCTGATGGTATGATTGAGATTACATCCCTTACTTATACTTGTAATTATGCTTGTCAGGATTAAAATAAAAGCTGTGGTACGGATTGTCACACGACCTTCGACCTACAGAATGAAATCTCAACTACCTAGACCTGCCGTTCTAACATGATACTAAAAATTATACTGATACGATTTCTCGAATACCATAGAATACTTTTCTAAAATTCACCTTCCTCAAAATAAATAATTAGATCTGTAATTTAGCCAACAGATGCATAATAAAATGAAGTGGTGTCACAAAAAGTCACGGACACTGGACTATATATACACACACACACACACATTTTATATATACAGTAGACTCGCAACTTACGCGGGGGTTACGTTCCTGGGACCCCGCGTAAGGCCAAAAACCGCGTAAAGTCAGAAACCCCCCCAAAAAAATCCCTTAAATCGCCCTTAAATCACCATATATTGTAACTCTGTTATACGTATAACATACCTATAACACAAAAGTGACGCAATTGGCAATGTCGAATTCCTTCCAGCATGCCATAACACTCTTGTTAGTGCCGTCCTCCACATGGCGTTGCGAATGCGGACGAAGGTGAGACGTGTGAACGCTACCTTAAAGCACGAATTTGTAAAATTATAACCCGCGTATAGTTGAAACCGCGTAAGAAAAATCCGCGTAAGTTGTGAGTCTACTGATATATATATATATATATATTATAATATATATATATATATATAACATGTGAATCGATTAGATTCATTCAATGAAAATAAAACAATAATCTCTTTGGCTATTCAAGTCTTAGAGCAAGCTGGATTGCCTCCAGTTCCTGCTACGCTTTAAAAAAAAATTATTCACTTCAAATTAAGTTTACATAAATTATAACTACGCTTCTGTTCGCTAAAATCAGTTGGGTAAAATGTACCATACCTAGATTTTAAGTAGAACAAAGAAAAGTGTACAAATATCCGAATATATATATACAATATATATATATATATATATATATATATATATATATATATATATACTATATATGGAATATTTGTACACTTTTCTTTGTTCTACTTAAAATCTAGGTATGGTACATTTTAGCGAACTGAAGCGTAGTTATAATATATATATTATATATAAGCATTTATGGATCTGATGGTATGATCGAGATTACATCCCTGACTTAAACTTGTAATTACGTTTGTCAGGATCAAAATAAGCTACAAAAAAGAATGTCACTGACCTAGCCTGCACTTTAACATAATACTAAAAGTTATACTGACACGATTTCTCGAATATTATAGAATTCTTTTCTAAAATTCACCTTCCTCAAAAATAAATAATTAGTTCTGTAATTTAACTGACAGATATGTACATAATGAAATGAAGTGGTGTCACATAAAATCACTGACACTGGAATATATATATATATATAATATATATATATATTATACAGTATATGTACAGTATATAACGGGTGTGCCATAAAAAAGGGTACATTTTAAAAGGGCTATAAAATCAACCTTTTTATTTCTTGGCCGGAATTCATCTATGGCTCGATTTACTTGTTTCTGTGGAAGCTCTTCCCATTTTTTAATGATGATCTCGCGTAAATGAGCGACATCTTTTATCCTCGTCCTGTAGACTCGCTCTGCTAAGTTCTCCCATATTCCGGCCAAGAATAAAAAAAGTTCTTGAAATGGAAGGAAAGCATTTCGAACAATTTTTTTTATAATTTCAAGTAAATTTTGGGTTAAATGTTGATAGAATTTGAATTATTTGTTATTTTAGTCTGAAAACTTGTTTGTATATAGATAACTACATACGTTTTATTCTGTAGAAGTTTTATCAAAATTAAATGACAAATTTTGATTTTATAGCCTTTTTAAAATGTACGCTTTTTTATGGCACACCCGTTTTATATATATATATATATATATATATATATATATATATATATATATATATATATATATATATAGCGGGGGCCACCAGCTTGACCTCCGTGTGAAGAGAGACCAACGCATGAAACAACATAAGGTTCATAATGTAAGGTATAAATATATAAGCAAACAACCACAGGGAAAAGGAAAAAGAAACACGAAATCCGAGCGCTTTCGTGATATATTCACATCTTCATGGACAAGATAGGCTCATTACTTATTTCTTCTGTCCCTGAAGCTGTGAATATATCACGAAAGCGCTCGGATTTCGTGTTTCTTTTTCCTTTTCCCTGTGGTTGTTTGCTTATTAATAAGATCACGTGTTATTCTGTGATTTTAGTGCATATATATATATATATATATAACTTGGTTGAATGGTTTGTTCTTAGGGTAGCTTAGCGAGGAATAGGAGGACGAAAAGATGGTACATGTTTATTAACAGACGTTTCGGAAAAATTCAATTTCCATCATCAGTGCTAAAAAGTTTAAAAACAAATAGAAAAAAAAAGTATGATAAATAAAAACGAACAATAAATTAAAATGGCGCAACAATTAGCGAGAATTAATAGTAAGTTACAATATATTAAATTAAAAGATTAAAAATTAAATGATACAAAGTATAAAAATATGGACAATAAGTAAAATATAAAACGGTTTAGGTAAAACAGAATTGAAGGGTTTCTTACCAGATTGTTAATGTAATGGGAGACTAATTATACAGAAGATTGGGAATGGTTGCCTCTTGAAAGAATTCCATATTAGGAAGATGGAGCTGGGCGGAGTATGGTGGATTTCTTTTGAGAGTTTATTTTGCAATGTTTAAATTGAAAGCGGAACTGTAATCGTTGAGGGTTGGCTGGATACTGAGGATATAAAGGGACTCAAGTATGCGGAGGTCGATTAGTTGGTTGGCTGAATTAATGATTTTGAAGTGGGAGGAAAGTAACGGGTGGTTGTGGAGGTGGCAGTGATCGCTGCAAAGCGAACTATATTGGCAGTACCATCCGCCAATATCAAACAAGAGTGGACGAGCATCGTGGGATTTCTACAAGAACTTCACAGCCCTTGAAAACAAACCCTCCAATCAGCAATAAGGATCACTGCCATCCACAACCACCCGTTACTTTCCTCCCACTTCAAAATCATTAATTCAGTCAACCAACTAATCGACCTCCGCATACTTGAGTCCCTTTATATCCTCAGTATCCAGCCAACCCTCAACGATTACAGTTCCGCTTTCAATTTAAACATTGCAAAATAAACTCTCAAAAGAAATCACCAGCACTCCGCCCGGCTCCATCTTCCTAATATGGAATTCTTTCAAGAGGCAACCATTCCCAATCTTCTGTATAATTAGTCTCCCATTACATTAACAATCTGGCAAGAAACCCTTCAATTCTGTTTTACCTGAACCGTTTTATATTTTACTTATTGTCCATATTTTTATACTTTGTATCATTTAATTTTTAATCTTTTAATTTAATATATTGTAACTTGCTATTAATTCTCGCTAATTGTTGCGCCATTTTAATTTATTGTTCGTTTTTATTTATTATTACTTATTTATTTCTATTTGTTTTTAAACTTTTTAGCACTGATGATGGAAATTGAATTTTTCCGAAACGTCTGTTAATAAACATGTACCATCTTTTCGTCCTCCTATTCCTCGCTATATATATATATTATATATATATATATGTGTGTGTGTATATATATATGTCGGATATGACGATATTTTTTAAGGTATTTTCAGTATGTCGCTTCCTCGCATCAACAAGTAAGTTTATACCGTTTAATTAATCTGACTGCGAGATTCCGGGACAACACTTTATACCCTTGCCCAATTGCGTCCTCTCCCTCAGTCCGTTGAGAGTATGGAATGCCTTCCTCGGAAGGATATAAATTACGAGTTTTCCTTTGTCAGTCTTTATTACACAAGGTTGGAATCACTTTTATACTATTAGAATTCTTTTACAATACAGAGTAATTAAAAAATCAAATCCTTTTCACTACACTTGTTTAGAGAATTGTAAAACGAAAGAGAATCCAATTTGGTTGACTAACCTTTCAAAAGGTGCGGCACGAACTGCCTCCCTCGAGGAGCTTCTGTGGTGCCACGTTTACAAAAGATTATTAAATCGCAAAGTCCTATTATAATAATGATATTAGTCGAGAATTTATATAATTGTGGTTCGACACTTAACTCTTTTTAGCAAAAGAATTTATATAATTGTGATTTATAATAGTCGAAAAGAACATTTAGAATTTAGGAATTTCTGTTTAAGATTATAGACGTGGCAACACTGTTTTCGTTTGGTTAAAGAAAGGATGCAAGAGAATCCGCTAGGCATTGAGGCACTCTATACATACATTAAAAATTTAACGGATTCATATTTTAATTTATACGAACAGAATAATATTTTTAAATTTCAACGAAAATTTATTGTCCTGTGGAAACCCTTTTCCAAATGGCTCCCCTCCCAGAGTTGATACTAGGGGGTTAGTTTGAAAAATCCTCTCAATAAAAGTAGTTGGATGTAGTGTTACATAAGGACAAAAGAAATAGTTAAACAAAATACATATACTTAGTACTTAATCCACTATATTTATCAGTTAAATTTTACACTAAAATCAATACTTATGTACTAATGAACACTTATAATTAACGGTCATTTGTGTGTCCTTGAGCACTTGGAGTCTAATTTCTTTAAGTCCATTTTTTTTTACACTGGTCTAAGTTCATCGTGTGTATAAACTTTTAAATCATAAGCGACTTTTATAAAACTTTAAGAGAACAAAATTTTAGAGAAATGAATCTCAATGAATTATTGGAAAAAGTACTTAAGTGAAATTGATACGATTTCTGCAAGGTTTAGAACGGATATTGTCGTTTCGAGAACTTTTAGAACTTTGGAATTGACTCAACTCTATAGCTTGGAATGTATTAAATGTCAAGGGCTTGTGCAGTGAAAGGGTTACGTGTGGACATTGCTCAAATTTTTTGATGTACGCGTTGGTGGCTCATTGCCTCCGACATCAATCATTCCACGTCTCAATCGTAGTTCAATAAATTTGTACGTAGGGCATGAATATACGGGTATCGCCTAACATTTATATAGAGTACGTGTAGTGGTACCTCTGGAACTGGAAGTGCGGTTAAGGAAACAGTTTGTACATGGGGTAAACCGACGTTATGATTACTGTTCTTAGTTTCGTGTATTCAGTTCCTTTTGAGAGCGCGCGCGTAGCCTTTGGTTGTAAGTGTTTGTTGCGGTTGGTCGCTGCCCTTTTCGGCAGAAGTAAAGGAGGCCATGCCACTTGCTAGGCCAGGAAGAGGGAATGCTCGTCCCCTGAGACGGTTTTCCCCTGGCGGAGGAGGAGGCCTACATAACTGAAGCCGATAGGTAGAGTCCTTGCCCTCGTCATCCTTTGGTGACGGCGGGGAAAGTGTTCTGCCCCGCTGTCGGAAAGAAGGAGGAGAAAGAGTCCTCTGTTCCACTTCTGAATCCTGAACGGCTGGTGGCACGAGGATCTCGGCAAGAGGAGCGGAAGGAAGCTCCACATTCGGAGAACTGACTGAGTCTTCTCTGGTCTTTCTAGGCGGGTGATTCTCAGTCCATACCCTTGCAGGGGGGTTCGCGGGTGATATGCAGCTAGAGTAGTAGTAGTCATACAGATCGTCAGTTTTTCGAGATTCACATTTGGGGGCGGTTCTAGAGAATGCCCTTCCCTTGGGTTTGGCCTCCGAGGAGGTGGGAACTCCGCTTCGGGAACGATCTTGATGAGATCCTTGTGAATGACCTTACTTTTCTCGGTATGGAGGTGCGTCACCTCATACTTATTCTACTGCAGATCCTGCATGACGCGATACGAACCATCCCATCTACGATAAAATTTCTTGGGAGCGTGAGGGGGTTGCGATGTTGCTCCGCTTGCATCTGGTCTATGGACATTTCAAGGTGTTGTCTAGCTAACTTGAAGTTTTTCCAAGATCGATTTGTGAGTATGCGGTTATACTCATCCATCTGGTCCAGGGTTGGTAGTCCTTCCGTAGAGTCTTGGACCACCAAAATCAAAAGGAAGACGTTTATCATAGTGGTACAATATGAAGTGAGGGGGTATCTCCCAGAGTACGATTATACGCGTTGTTAATGGCAAGTTGTGCCAGCGGGAGGCACTCGTCCCAATTTTTACCGTCGGCGTCGGCATGTTTCAAATAGGAGGTGATTTTGCCATTTTTTCGTTCGATTAGCCCGTTCGCCTGAGTGTGGTAGGCTGTAATGTGAGTGTTTTTGATCCGGCATAATTTACACAGGGTATTCAGGGGTTTTGAACAAAACTTGATCCAGGATGAGCACAGAAAGGGTGTTATGATTCCGTATAACTCGACGTAAAAGAGCCTTGCAACTACTTCCGCAGTCCGATCGGGGATAGCTGCCAGCTCGTTGTAACGCGAGAAATGATCAGTGAACACCAAGATCCGTGTGTTTCTGGAGGCGGTCTTTGGTAAAGGTCCAATCATGTCCATGCCGACCCGATCCCAGGGTTTGATAGGTACGGGATATTGGTGCATGTGGACTGTTTGGTTAAGTGGACCTTTGCGCTCTAAACAGGACGGGCAGGCGCTGCAATAGTCTGAAACCTTTTTTGTCAAACTTGGGAAATGGAACCTCTCCTGGACTCGCTTTTGTGTGCGTTCTGGACCAAAATGGCCAAAAACTGGAGAGTCGTGGCATAATCGCAGAGCAAGGTCGAAGAGCTCGGCTAGGACCTCAATTACGTCTTTCCCTTGTGAGTCTCTGTAATACAAAATGCCGTCCTTTACTACGTGGTGAGAAGACGGACCCGACGGCGTTGTCTTTCCACTCAGTTCCCTGAGTAATTTCCCGGTGTAGGCATCTCTGACCTGGGCACGGCGAAGCATTTGTTCCTCCATGATGGGTAGAACTTTCATCCGGCATATTTCGGCCTCAGAATCTGCCCGGAGTCGGGATAGATAGTCTGGCAGAACGTGCGATTTTCCCGGATGATAGACTATAAAATGGGAAAATGTTTGGACTGATAGTGCCCATCGGCTGAGACGTCCCTCGAGGAGCTTGTTCTTGAATAGAGAGGTAAAGGGCTGATGGTCAGTCTTGACGGTGATGTCGTACCCGTAGATCATGTTCTTGAATTTCTTCAGACCCCACACTACTCCAAGGGCCTCCTTTTCGGTGACTGAATAGTTGCATTCAGGCTTTGACAACAAACGACTAGCATAAGCTATGGGCAATTCGACACCATTTACTTCTTGAAGCAGGACGGCGCCTAGACCATACTGTGACGCATCAGTCGCTAGAATGAAGGGTTTGGAATAGTTCGGGAAATGGAGGATGGGTTCTACGAGCAGTTTGTCCCGAAGGGTCTCGAAAGCGACCTGTTGAGTTTTTGTCCATTCATACACCACATTCTTTTTGAATAGATTGGTGAGGGGAGTAGCGATTTTGGAGAAATCAGAAATCATGTTCCTGTAGAACCCACAGAATCCAATGAAAGATCTTACTTCATCCGTGTCACGGGGAGCAGGGCGGTTCTTCAAGGTTCGAATTTTAGCGGGGTCAGGACGGATTCCATCCGGAGAGAGTAAGTACCCCAAATATACAAGTGAAGTCTGGAAGAAGTTACATTTCGAGAACTTGAGCATCAGATTGGCCTTCCGAAGTCGATCGAAAACGTTTTGGAGACGCTGAAAATGATCTTCCTTTGTCTCGCTGAAGACTATCAGGTCATCGAGGTAAACATGGACTTCTAAGCCGAGAATTCCCGTTAAAACGATGTCCATCAGTCTCGAAAAACACGCATGCCCGTTCTTGCACCCTAACGGCAAAACTTTCCATTCGTAGTGGCCGCGAGTTGTCGAAAAAGCTGTGTAGGGCTGGGATTCTGGGCTAACCTCCAGTTGCCAGTAACCTGAGGCAATGTCCAAGGTAGTGAAGTATTTAGATCCTCCAACATTTTGGATCACGTCTTGCATGTTGGGTACAGGGGAATCGATCAGGAATAGTTATCGCGTTTAATCGACGATAGTCTATACATGGACGGAAGTTGTTATCCTTTTTGGTGACCAAAATCATAGGAGCAGACCAAGGGCTTGTTGAGGGTTTTATTAGGTCTTGCTGAAGCATCTCCTGCACATGCTGTTCAACGATGGCTTGTTGCGAATGAGGGATGCGATACGGTTGAACGTATACCGGCCGAGTATGAGGTTCTAATTTAATGTGGAAAGGAGCTAATTTGGTTCGTCCTAAGGGATCAATTTTGAACGCAATCACGTCCTGATTAGCGACTAAAAATCTTAAAAGCTGATGGTACAGTTTAGAGTTTCGAAGCAAGGGGGAATCTGGAGAATTTTGTTCGATCCGCTGGTCTAAGATTTCCCGATATTCCGCGTGGAGCTCGTCCGTAGGCAGCTCGACTGAATCAAAAAATTTTCGAATATCTATCTGGACGTGGTCGGGGTCGAGAATTTCCTCATACGTCAGTACGGCTTCTCCAATCCGTTGTCCTGTTTCCAACCTGATCGGTTTCATTCCTCGGTTGATGCAAAGTATCGGAAGCTCAGAATTTCGGTAAGTTCCCAGCGTTTGTGCCACAAGCAAGTTTGCTCATGGACAGGTTTTTTTCGGTGACGAGATTGGTTCTGTCCGGAAGAGGGTTTCCTTGCCGGGACGTGACCCGAGCGGCAAAACAAATCTCTCAAACAGTTGAATAACGACTGGGTCTCTAGACGACAAAAAGAATTGCTCCTGGTCGAAAAAATTCGCTCAGTCGGAGATCTCGGAAAAAGTGTCAAAAACGGAGTCTGAATCAGAGAAGGCACAAACATCATGACTATACTCGGTAGGATGGTCTTCCGTGTCTCGTACGAAATCCGATCCAAGCTCGATGGCCATGTTGGTTATGTTTTCTGACGCATCATCGGCCTGTGTCGATGATGGTGACGCGTCTTGATCCTCAGGAAAATCACCAATGACAAAATTCGGATCGAGTTCGTTAGTACCGATGAAATAGGGTCCGGCAGTTGCTGAAACAATGGAACTTCCCAGTGTACGCGTCGAGTGTGTACCAAGGTAACTAGGTGGAAGCGTTACCGTTTTCACACTCAGTGAGGGTCTCTTACTCCGACAAGAGTCCTCCGAAATTTCACAAGAAGGTAGAACTTTTCGTGGGAACAGGAAGATACGTTCTCCGCTAGAACCGAGTCTCTCGGGTCATCCTTATGTCCCTTAGCCCCTTGGGGACTTCCCTCGTCGGCGCGTGGACATCGTTGCCCGTCGGCAATGAACCTCTGGACACATTTTCACAAGTGCGAGAGTGGACGGTCCTTAGTGGTGAAAGGCCAAAGCTTCCTCGCTAACCCACGTGGGTCTTCGCGTTGGTTCTGCTTCGTTAGAACCGGTATGGGAGCACATGAGCTCTTTCCAACGAACGCGTGGACCTCATGTACTAATTTCTCCAGTAAAACGTCTTTCGACACACGGGGGAAAAGATGCTCATACAACTCGACATCATCTAGCCAAGCTGTTCTAGGGGTAGGGGCTGCCTCCCCCACGAACGTACGGACTTCTTTCACTAATCTCGGTAGTGGCAAGTCCTTCGTCGCAAAAGGAAACTCTTTATACAAATTGAACCCTTTTTTTTCGGTCTGGGGCTCCTACCCCTTATGTCTTCCACAGGGGTCCCTGTACAAACTGGGCGGGGGCACACAGCTGCTGAAACGACATACGATCCTCGGGACCGTAATTCACCGAACTGGCATCTAATTTAAAGACGCCCGGACTCGTGGGACGACCACGTGACTATAAATAGGATGTAACCTATTCCCAAATTCGACGTGCTGGAATCCGATCACATTCCATGCGCTGGACGCCAAGAAATCCATTCCCAGCAAAATATCGGCCCGAAACTTGGTCGCTTCCGGCACATTGATGCCTGAAATCTCGAAACACGTGGATCCGAGGCACATTGATGCCTGAAATCTCGAAACACGTGGATCCGAGGCACATTGGTAACTTAATAACTCCCAACGAAGGGATACGATTGTCAGTAACTTCACGCAGGGTAACCCGGGCAGGCCTTATCCCCAATTGTTTGCGGTCTATTGACGTTTCCCCGCAAATCCGCTCCAAACTGGCCAGTTTAATGAGAGTTGCTTGGCTTTTGGTGTCTAGCAGTACGTTCCCAAACTTCCCAAAAACTGTGATATCGACAAGCAGGTCCTTGTTCGTGGCTCGGATGTGCCGAACAGGTAAAGAGTGATCATCCAATGTGGATGAAGGGTATAATGGCAAAGGCCTGGAGCCCTCACCATTTGTTTACTTAGTTCTAATACTTCGTACGAACGAAACTTTACCATCTAATTCTCTACTATTTACATAGTCAGTCACGTGAACGTTTCGGGAGGGGTTCACCCCGCTCCCTTCCATGCTGTTCTAAAAAAGTGTTGAACCCGGGATCCATTTCCAGTGGGTCTAGTACATCTCCACTTCAGTCGAAGTGGCGAGAGAGAGCTGTGCGGTAGCAACCCTTGCTTCCTCTTCGGGGTCCTCGCACTCCACTAGGTAGACCCGTTTATTCCCGACTCTAGTCAGGAACTTACTCCGTGTTGTTCGTTGGGTTTGGTCGTCCCTAAACTGCGGCCGTTGTTGCTTGCTCGTGGACGACCCTTTAGATCGGGCTGACGGCTAACGGTTCGTGAGGCCTGACGGTTTTTTCGGTAGCTCATTCTTACATGATTCCCGCTCCCCTCGTCGATGCCCTGCTTGCCACAGATCCCACAGTACGCGGCGCTCAGGCACCGCCTCGCAAAATGCCCCGATTTCTCACAATTGTAACACGTGGGCGGCGTGTTCTTCTGCATTGCCTGGTGTTGCTATGATCCGCTGGGAGTAAAAGGAGGGCCCGCACCGTTTGGATCCCCCTCACTTTCGCCTCTGCCTTCGACTGGTGTAGAGGCCCTGCCAAAGAAGGAACACTTTCCTGACCTTGTTTAGCTGGTCGATGGCAGTCTCCGAGGCCGTGACGTCGCATACCTCTTGAAATTTCGCTTGCTGAGGAGATCCCATATTTGCGTACCAAACACTCAGTGTGAGTATGAGTTGCATTTTTAGTAGCACCCGGTACCCCCCCATGCATCCCTGGACACTTTCGTAAACATCTGTACCCCTTCGTTGGTTCGGTTGATAAAATTTATGAAGTATTCTCCAGAATCGGGGTTCCACCTCATTCGATAAAGATTATTTATAGTCTCCAGTGGCTGCGAGTCCTAACATTCTCGAAAAAAAGCCAAAACGTTGGCCCGAAACTGGGTCCAGGTGGACGCATCGCAAAGCCCTTGGGAAGTTTCCACCGATTTTAGGGCGTTCCCCTCCGAAGGGTGAAGGAATCGCTTGAATTCGCTCAGTCGCTCCTGGTCGTACTGATTGACTCGTTCTGGAAGTATGTCTCGAGGTTCGTGATTCATTCTCTTGGGGTGGGTCCGGTCCTAACCCCAATTATGGTGCCACGGAAGATCGGAACCGCAGAAGGGACATTTGTAACCCGGTTGAGATTAAAAGTGGGGCAGGATGGCGTGGAGGCCTGATCAACTTCACCCCTTTGCATGTTTGGATCGGACTGGTCCAACGGAGACGAAGTTTCAGGGGTCGATGGTGGAGTTGCTGCATCGTTGACGTTCTCCGTGCCTTCGTCCGCGTCTCATAGAACGATATACGTGAAGAGAAAAAAAACGAGGGTGCGAACTGGGTTCTACTGAATAACTGTAAGGAACGGAACGGGACTGGCGCAACGAAGAGAGAAAAAAACAAAATATCCGACAACAATCTACAGTATATGCATTTCAACGCAATAACCGCAAAAAAAAAAGAAAAACGAAACTTTGCACATCAACGGAAAAAAAGTTTGCGTACTGACGCAAAAAAAACAAAGAAGAAGGGAAAAAAATCCGTTTTAACTAAATCAAATGCGCCGAAACGCGCCAAATTCGGGCGCTAAATGAATCAAACAAATACACGCAAGAACTGTATATATACGACAAATTAGGTACAATTAATTTAAGAGTCCACTATAAAATGAAAATCAATCCAAAATTCCGTTTTCTGTTAAAACAATACGAGAGACAATTCAAATTAAAAAAAATTAAATATTCACTTTAAGTTTTTTTTTCTCAAATTCCATAAATTACTCTCTACAGTACTTTGCAGAAACCGTTTCGTTAAAAACAAAAAAATATATAATTCCCTATATATTTAAATACACAAACACTGCATGAAAAAAAAACACAAACCTGTCAATTTTTCCCTCTTACAACAAAGCAGAAAAAAGAGAAAAATTGAATTAAATTGATTGTAAACACAGACAAACAAAAAAAATCGTTTTTAACTCACCAACAAAGAATTAAATTGTTTACAACAACAGATATAGTTCACCTAGCCATACATACACACATATAGATATATGCATACACACACACACATATATATATATATATATATATGTGTATACATATATATATATATATATATATATATATATATATATATATATATATACACACAGGGTGTCCGAGAATTATCTGTACAATTTTTGGCTGTTATTAAAGTCAACCATGAAGTGTAGAAATTCCAGTCGTGTCCCATTTTACAGAGAATCTCATTAAGTTTTTCTGATACCAAGTTTTGACCAGTTTTTTAAAAATTCCAGTGTGTCCGAACATTATCTGTACAATTTCATCTTTTAAAAAATTCTTGATAACACACGTAAAATTCTTAAACAAGATTATTTAGAATCTGTATTTTCAAAAGTTTTTTTATTAAGTAACGTTGTTACAAACATTCGATATGTGCACCATTAGTGATTCGCAAAACATCCAATCGATACTCCAAATGTTGCCATGTACGCTGCAGCATATCCACATCAATTCGCTCAATAGCAGCTGTGATTCTTGCTTTTAAATCATCAATGTCTGTCACCCGCGTACGTTTCTAAAAAACTTGTCAAAACGTAGTATCAGAAAAAACTTAATGAGATTCTCTGTAAAATGGGACACCACTGGAATTTCTACACTTCATGGTTGACTTTTAATAACAGCCAAAATTGTACAGATAATTCTAGGACACCTGTATATATATATATATATATACCCACAATACTGCAAGAGAAAAAAATCGTTTTACACTCGCAACGAAAAGTAAGTGAACTGTTTACGAACAATAAATATAGACTGCAATGCACCTATATATTTATGTATACACAAAACACTGATCTTCTTACAACAAAAAATAATAAAAAAAAGTTAATTTTTTTCTTCAAACCAATACGTTAAACACTTTTTTTCACGTAGTTTATTTATTGATTTATGTTAACCTTACTTGTCAAAAGCAACCTGATTTCCTTTTATTCCGTCTTGAAAGAGCCTTTGTTTTCGTGTTCTTCCGCTCTTCTCCAATTCCGTAGGACGGAGTCGAAATGCGTTCTTTCCTTCTTATTCCGTCTTGAAAGAGCGTTTGTTTTCTCTCAGTCTTCTCCAGTTCCGACGATTTTCGTTTGGCAGAGTCAAAAATGCGTTCGACTCTCCGCGATTATCTTTCTGTTTTTCAAGAACGTTTCGAAGTTTCTTTCAGTCTTCAATTTCGATATTTTCTCCACTCTTCGTTGTGGGAATTTACTTTATTGTTATACGTCGCATATGACGTCCAATTTTCGTAACCAATTCCAATGCGTTTCATCCGTTTTTCGTTGACGATCAAAGTCTGAAAATCTTCTCCAATTTCGATAATTCTTCCACTCTTCGTTGTGGAAATTTACATCAATGCTATGCGTCGCATATGACATTTCCAAGAGAAATTAAATTTGTGAAAATTCTCTCTGTGTGCCCAATACTAATTTTCGTCACGGTCCTCTCTTCTAAACAAGTGAGTGATTCCCGGCTGACTTCCTTGTAACGGGGTTTCTGACTGAACAAAGATTTTTTTCAAATGTTACTCCTCGGCGACAGTATCACAAAATGGCGGATGAATTATTTCTTCTAATCCTGATATAGGTAGCCAATGTCGGATATGACGATATCCTTTAAGGTATTCTCAGTATGTCGCTTCCTCGCATCAACAAGGAAGTTTATACCGTTTAATTAATCTGACTGCGAGATTCCGGGACAACACTTTATACCCTTGCCCAATTGCGTCCTCTCCCTCAGTCCGTTGAGAGTATGGAATGCCTTTCTCGGAAGGATATAAATTACGAGTTTTCCTTTGTCAGTCTTTATTACTTTTAAACTATTAGAATTCTTTTACAATACAGAGTAATTAAAAAATCAAATCCTTTCACTACACTTGTTTAGAGAATTGTAAAACGAAAGAGAACCTAATTTGGTTGGCTAACCACTCAAAAGGTGAAGCACGAACTGCCTCTCTCGAGGTATTTTTCCTCGAGGAGCTTCTGTGGTGCCACGTTTACAAAAGATTATTAAATCGCAAAGTCCTATTATAATAATGATATTAGTCGAGAATTTATATAATTGTGGTTCGACACTTAACTCTGTTTAGCAAAAGAATTTATAATTGTAGTTTATAATAGTCGAAAAGAACATTTAGAATTTAGGAATTTCTGTTTAAGATTATAGACGTGGCAACACTCTTTTCGTTTGGTTAAAGAAAGGATGCCAGAGAATCCGCTGGGCATCGAGGCACTCTATACAAACATTAAAAATTTAACGGATTTTAATTTATACGAACAGAATAATATTTCAAAATTTCAACAAAAATTTATTGTTCTGTGGAAAATCTTTTCCACACACACACACACACACCACACACACACACACATATATATATTCGATGGAAATAAATTTGCAGGAACGGCGGAATGCGTATATATTTTTTTAGTCACAATTCAAGAGCAAGCTGGTATATCCCCAGTTCCTGCTACTTCTACAGGCTGCCCCAGAGGACTGTTTCCGCAAATTGCATCGACTTCTAGTGTAGAGAAGAGTGCGTGATTATCTGCAGCCTCGAATAGCAATAATACACTGTAGTATATATATATATATATATATATATATATATATATACTGTACATACGAGGTGTGATAAAAAAGTTCGATAAATAGTCCGGTAACTAATGAACGCATGTCACGAGGTGATGTCAGTGTGTATGGTTGATGACATCACCTTGGCCACTTGCCAAATGCCAACAAACACCATTCAACTACGCACCAGTGCGCCGTGTCATTGCTTTGTGTGAGGGCGTTTTTGTGTCGTCTGGCGATTTTGCTAAAAATGTCGAAATTTGAGAAACGTGCAAACATCAAATTTTGTTTTAAACTTGGTAAGACGGCTTCAGAAACGTACGGAATGCTTGCAGCTGTCTACGGAGATGAAGTTGTTAAAAACAAGACGGACGGGCGACCACTTCTTTCATCATCTTCCAAGACTCATTTCCTTCTCGAAACCTTCCAACCCATTTGTAAACAGTCTTGTTTGTAAGAATTTCATCTCCGTGTGTTTCTGTAGCCTTCTTACCAAGTTTAAAACAAAATTTCGACAAAATTTCGCCATTTTCTGCAAAATCGCCAGACGCCACAAAAACGCCCTTGCACAAAGCAATGACACGGCGCACTGGTGCGCAGTTGAATGGTGTTTGTTGGCATTTGGCAAGTGGCCAAGGTGACGTCATCAGCCATACACACTGATACCACCTAGTGACACGCGTTCATTAGTTGCGGGACTATTTACAGAACTTTTTGATCACACCTCGTATATATATATATATTCTTGTAAAATTATTGTGTTTGCATGAAACCCCACTTACACATGATTTCCAGCTTGTAAAACATCAGGAGATATCTATTCGCTTAACTGATCACGGACCTCCCTCTCGAACCTGATAAAATAAAAAAAAACACATATCAATATTCAGTAAGTTATACTGTACAAAAACGTTACACTTGCGAATAAATTTAACTATATAAACCCGCCAATACACAATTATTTCAAGAAAAAATGCACCGTAGAATATGAGAGAAGCCTACTTACGAGGATATTTCGTCACAGCTGTTAGAACTCATGCTAGACTGTAATCAAGGAAGCGCACACTGGAAATGACTAGAGAATGAGAATGAGGCTTAGGGACAGAAACGATTCTTTTATATGCGGGGATAAACGCCCCTTTCAGGCAATGCCGAGTAAGAAGGATCCTCCCTCAGATTCTGGCCACATTCAGAACGAGATGTTCTCATTGTGCACTGAGGTGGGCGTGGCTTGAGGAAGTACCTAACCACTTGTTTCAAGGTTACGGAATTTAAAGCTGCTGATTGGCCTTTGACCCTTTGGAGGCTCATTAATTTCTCCTTTATTATACAGTATATATATATATATATATGATGAATAAACCACGAAGGAAAGGGAACACAGAATGGTGCTCAAGCGCTTTCGTCTAATGACATCCTCAGGAACATATATATATATTATATAATATTATAATATACGTAATGGAATAAGAGGGAGGAGATGGTACAGGTTTTTGGTAGAGTTTTTTCGGAATTTCAATTTCCATCATAAGTGCTAAAAATTTAAAATCAAATATAAAGAATGAATAAATATAATGAACAGAACATACTATATATTTCAATAAACCTGTGATAATTAATAGTATAATTACAGTATATATTCAATTAAAATTAAAAATAAAATAATATGTGGTCAACAGTCAAAATATAAAAGAGTAAAAAGGTGAATCACTATTAAGAAGTGTCTTACGAGGTTATTATCGGGGTGAGGGATTAATTGAACAGAAGTTTGGGAATGATTGGTTGTTGTAAGAATCCATATTAGAAAAGTTGGAGCCAGACGGAGTGATACTGGATTTCTTTTCGATGGTAAGGTATGAGAGTTTATCTGGCAATGTTTAAGTTAATGACGGAACTATAGTCTTTGAGGGTTTGTTTAATTAATACTGAGGATGTAAAGGGACTCTAGAATGCGAAGGTCGGTTAGGTGGTTGGTTGAGTTAATAATTTTGATGTTGGCGGGAAGTAGTAGGTGGTAGTGATCCCTTATTACTGATTTGGAAGGTTTATTTATGGGCAAAGGTGTTTTAGTAAAACATTTCTGTAGACACTTCGGCATTAAAAACTCCTTCCCAAAACATCTATTACAATCTTTAACCATAAATTTTCTTAATATTTATCAACCCCCACTTAAAGTACTCACTGTTAAAAAAGACATATCATATCAGCAACAAAATACTCTCAAAATTCCGCCTCTTACTTACCCCTCTTTACCCCGAAATTAATATTCAATTCATTTTCACCAACAATAACAGCATCAAATCATACCTCAACCACAAAGTAAAAACACCCCAGGCCCTTGCTTAGTCCACTATCTACGTTTTCAACTATGTTCGCTGCAAAGCGAACTAAGGTCATCCCATAAGTAATGCGGCATTTTTTAATTTTTTTTTTTTTCATTTTTATCATTATTTTACAGATAGAAATCAAACAACTCTTTGAAGTTATTTATATTTAAATAAATATTTATTTAAATATAAATAACTTCAAAGAGTTGTTTGATTTCTATCCGTAAAATAATGATAAAAATGGAAAAAAAAAATTAAAAATGCCGCATTACTTATGGGATGACCTATATATTAGCAGCACGATTCGCCAATATCAAACAAGAGTAAACGAGCATCTCAGTATTTCTACTAGAACATCTCAACCCTTAAATAAATCTTTCAAAACAGCAATAAGGGATCATTCCCACCTTCACAACCAACCACTACCCACTACATATTATATATATTTATATATATATATATATATTAAATTACTCGTGCCTCGGAACCAGCATTGAAAGGTTCGTAGTGTTAATTATTCCATTGTATTAGTGTTAATTATTCCAGTGTACTAATTTCAAATTTACTATATGTAATTTAAAAATAGCTTTTTAAATTTCTTGTAATTTTATATGTAAATTTTTATAACTTTGAATTTAACCCTCTTCTTTTAGTCTTTTTAAAATTTGCTTTTAATGAATAGGTTTTATAGAAATTATTTTGTCTTGTTCACATTTATTTATTGATTCTAATTTCATATTGTTATTATCTAGCCTGATGATGAGCGTATTGCTCGAAACGTTGCGCATTAAAGAAGACTTTTCATGGCATTTACATTCCTCCTTGTCATTGGATTTCTCCTAAATATTAAATTGAAGCTTTGTAGAAGCAACCCGCATGACTATATATATATATATGTATGTATGTGTGTGTGAAAGAGAGAGAGAGAGAGACAAAAATGGAATGTTAATTCCTTAGGATTTTTTTAAATGAATAAGCACCACGTGGCGATCCAATAAATATATCATAGATGAGTTGTTAACTGCTTTATTGCAAAGATATTGAAATCACATGATTAATTTAAACATGTATATATAATAATAACACTGTACAACAAATTTTCGGTACAGAAAAAAAACGGGAATAACATTCGGTCATTCTTAGTATTTCGAGTGTGCTGATTCCAAATCTGAAAATAATTTTTTTCTATCACGTCACGTTTTTTTGTAATGACTGCTTAAAATCTTCATACCAAAAAATAAGAATATATTGATAAATAGATAGGCTTTATCATATGGAACAGTTTAATTATTGCTATACTTCAACATATATGCACAAAATTAACATAAAACTCTCGTATTATACTGTTTTCAACTCATTATTTGTATTTATGCTGGCGTTTGTGTGATGCTTCTGGTTGGTCACGCTTTAAATTCCAGCAGGCCTCCACTTCCCTTTGTATCGGCTTTCCATTGTAGCTATATCCTGGTGGAATCTCTCTCCGTGTTCGTCGCTAACAGCAGATGCGTTTTCCGGAAAGAATGAGAGATGTGAATGCAAACAATGAATTTTCAATGACATCTTACATCCGAGACGTTGGTATGAGTTGATAAGTTGATCCACAAGTGCAGCATAGTTGTCGTATTTAGTCTTTCCTAGTAGACCGCTGCACACGTTTTTGAATGCACGCCAGGCTGCCAACTCAATCTCATCCATCACCACTTCAAAGTGTTCGTCTAGCATGAGTTGGCGAATTTGAGGGCCGACGAATATGCCTTCTTTAATCTTGGCATCACTTATTTTTTGGGAATTTTTCCTTTAGATATTTGAAGGCAGGCTTATCCTGTTTCAACGCCTTTGCAAATTGTTTCATCAGCCCTAGTTTTATGTGAAGTGGCGGCGAGATAACCTTTTCCTTTCGTACTAGTGGTTCGTGAATAACAATGTGAGATCCAGGTGAGGAATTGTCTCGCAGCGGCCATACTGAGCGTGTGTAGTATTCAGACCTTGCTCGGCTATCACACTTGCATAGAAAACACATGTATTTCGTATAGCCAATTTGCAATCCATTGAGAATAGCCACAACCTTCAAATCTGCGCAGATAAGCCATTCATGTTCATTGTATTTTATACAGTCCAGAATAAAAGCAACATTGTCATACGCTTCACTCAAGACGACTGAATGAGCGATCGGAACAGAAGGCATTGTGTTCCCATTTTGTAGCAGTACACCCTTAACACTGTACAGATGCATCAATGAACAATATCCACTGATTCGGTTCATAGCACAAACCCAGAGCATCGAACAGACCATATATCAATGCAATAGCAAAGATTGTTCTTCATTGTGAAATATTCCTGCAAATCCAAGGAGCTCTTTCCGAATGCTATAATTCGTACGTCTTCCACCAGCAGATTCCATTCTTGTAGACGTGAGGCCAGCAATTCACTTTGTTGCTTGGTAAGTATTAATAACCTTTATTAATAGAACAGAATAACCTTTATTAATAATAATAAAAAAAAAAAAATTATCAATTTGCAATGACATGAATAATTGTGAAGCTCGACTGTTTATTTTATTTAATTTGGCCCTTAAACTTCATGCTTTACTGGACTCTTATTAAAAATAAGCCGCTAGTTGTTATAAATTAATAATACTAAATAAATAAATAAGTAAATAAGTATTATTAATAGTTAAAACATGTATTACAATATTAAACAAAATTAATCACGGACCAAACCATTGAGTTCAGGCTGCGTGATGAGATGTTGTTCTTTCTTCGACTCGACTTGAGCTTCATAGCATTCGCCGTCTGAGTCCGATTTGTCAGAGTCTGTGTTATCGGTAGGCATTTCAGCTGGAGGACAAGAGATGGGTATATCTGCAGAATGTTCCACAGGACGCATAGCAGAACGAAGATTTGGGTAGATATAGCCTTTTTCCCTTTTCTGTTGCAACCTGTAATGTGAAACAATAGACATTGTTGACAACTTAAGATAGCATAATTGTGTAATACATTATGCAGAGCAGGATATGCTAAAATGTGCTAAAAACACCAAATTTGACGTATGTTCAGAAAAATAAAAGATTCAAACCTGTGATGCTCGTTAAGCAGAAATAGCAATCAGTTGAATGGTCCAGCGGCTCTCTCCATACCATTGGGACACCGAATCCCAGACCAGGACCGGTGCCTTTGAACCATGCAGATAACGAGCTTGTACATCTCACACAGCAGATATGAGGCGCCCAGTGCTTGTCCTGATCATACCAACTTGCATGCGAAGTATAATTCATAAAGCTTTTTCGCATGAGAAGTCAACTTCCTTTTATACTGTTTTAACGTTAATGTCCCACAAATATAACAAAAACTGTCTGGCGAATTTTTGCACACTCTAGGCATTGTAGCATAACATCAATAAAAACCTGTAAAATAAGAAAATGATAGATCAATTTGCAATTTCACACAATATAGACGTTGTTGGTGAAATATACATAATTTGATAGCTGTTATTCAATAATACTCACTTATAGCACCGATTTATGATAAAATATGGCTGCAATTTTGTTTTAAATGATTAATGAAAGAAATTTTCATAAAATCAAAATGGAAACAGAGCCGAACACCACCACCACAGCATATGCATGACTGAACAAAATGTAAAAGATGCGTTCAAAGAACCAGTGGTTCTCAAAAAGATACAATGAAATAGGGTCATTTTCATAAAATCGGTGGGTAATACAAATAAATGAGTATTATTTTCGCAATCTACACATATAATTAGCCATAAAAATGACGATCTCATTTCCGTTTTTTTTTCACTGTTGTACAGTGTTATTATCTCAGTCCACAATATATTCGCGTTATCAACAAATATGGCAATAACTTTAAAAGACAATACATATACGGAAGGGAGAAGCAAATTTAGGGCTTTTAACTTAAACTCCAAGGCCATAAAATGGGGAGAAATCAGATCACACATGGCCCAAATAGAGTGGAGAACAGTTTTAGAGAATAAAACAACTGAGGAAACGCTAAAAAACTTGGAAGAAAAGACGTTGAGAATTTGGGAAAAATATGCTCCGAAAGCACAGCCAAAACGAAAGAGGAACCGGCTAGAGAGGCAAAAGAGAAGAATATTCCGCAAAAGAAAGAGAGTAGTCACGAAGTTAGCAAATTGCCGAGACAACAATGCCAGGAAAGAAATACAAGAAAAACTAGAGAGTATCGATAGGGAAATACAAACTCTGATAAAAGGCCATAGAGAGAGGGAAGAGGAAAAGGCGGTAGAAGCAATAAATGAAAATCCAAAATACATCTACAGCTATGCGAAAAGGAAAGCATGAACGCGCACTACTATCGGGCCCTTAAGGAAAGAAATTAATGAACTAACAGACGATCTAAAAGAAATATCTGAAACATTGAGAGCACAGTATGAACCGGCCTTCAGTACCCCAAAAAGTGACAGAGCGATACCGAACAAACATGCGTTCTTCGAAGAGAATTTGCAAGGAAAATGTATAACAGACTTTGATTCTACCCCAGAAGATGTAGCGAGAAATGTAGGACAAATGAAATCACATTCAGCTGCAGGTCCGGACAAATGGAACGCACTATTAATTAAAAACTGTAAAAATGAAATAGCTACACCCTTATACTGGATATAGAGAAGATCCCCAGACACTGGGGAAATACCGAGCATCTTGAAAAGAGCAAACATTGTCCCTATATATAAAGGAGGGGATAGATCTTAAGCAAAGAACTGTAGACCACTGTCATTGACGTCCCACCTCACCAAAATATTTGAAAGAATAGTCAGAGAGAAAATCTATGACTTCTTGGAGACACTGGAAAGATTCAACGAAAATCAGCATGGATTCCGATCAGGAAGATCATGCCTATCACAATTTATAGAGCATTATAACAATATCCTAGATGCACTTGAAGGAAATGAAAACTATGATGTCATATACATGGATTTTGCTAAAGCTTTCGACAAATGCGATTATGGTAAAATAACACCTAAAATGAAATATATGGAAATACTGTAACTGGCAAAGTGGGAAAATGGATCTAAAACTTCCTCAGAGAACGACTACAGGTCATCAAAATTCAAGGTGTATCATCATCAGAATCAAAAGTACGCAGCTCGGTACCATAAGGTACAGTGCTGGCCCTACTCCTGTTCATTGTCATGCTAACAGACATAGACAGTGGAGTAAGCAGCAACAGTATAGTAACATCATTTGCAGACGATACAAAGATCAGCAGAAAAATCAGCGATGCAAATGAAGTGGAGGCCTTGCAGTGGGACACAAACAAAATATACAAATGGTCAGAAGACAAAAATATGACAGTTAACACCGAGAAATTTCAGCTCTTGAGATATGGTAGAAATGGTCTTTAAACAGACTGCATATCATGCTCCAGATAGACAGGAAATTCAGAGAAGCACAAAAGCGGTCGACTTGGCGGTAATAATGACCGATGATGCCAAATTCGAGACACAAAATCAGATAGCAATAAACAAAGCAAAAAGAGTCGGTGGACAGGTACTAAGAACGTTCAAAAGGAGGGACAAGACAGTAATGATTCCCCTGCTGAGAACACTGATCATACCAAAACTTGAATACTGCTCAGTTTTGACGTCCCCATATAAAAAGGAAGAAATTAGTAAAGTAGAAGAAACGCAGAGACATTTCACAGCAAATATTGATGGCTGCAAAGAACTCAACTACTGGGAAAGATTACATAAACTAAATCTGAACTCCCTTGGAAAGAAGAAGAGAGAGGTACACCATGATCTACATATGGAAAATGGTCGAAAAACTGGTACCAAACCTCAAACTAAACCCAGTTACCATCCAAATAACACTGGAAAATAGGAAAGGCAGAATGTATCCCAAATTAAAGGCCCAACAAGGGACCTCCTCAATACTGAAGGAAAACACCTTGGTTGTTAGGGGGCCAAAACTTTTTAATCAGGTTCCTAAGGACCTCAGAAACGTTACTGGGGTCAAAGTTGAAGTCTTCAAGAGGAGACTAAATGCCTGGCTCAGGACGGTACCAGATGAGACGGGTGTACCTGGCTATGTGCGGTGGAGCGCGCAAGAGAGCAACTCGCTTCTCCACCAAGTCAGATCTGGAGGAGGGGCCACCAGCTTGACCTTCGTGTGTAGAGAGACCGACGCACGGAACTGCAACGAGGTTGACGAGTTGTGTGTGTATATAACCTTTGGTTAGCTTCCGCCCGAATTGTTCATTCTGACGAAGGTCAAGCTTTTCACTCCACCTTAGACCTACAGTTTAACGTGGAATCCGAACCACGCCCCATCAGCCCGCATCTAACCACTACACCACCGAGGCGAAAATTATATATATATATATATATATATATATATATATATATTATATTATGCGCCTCGGTGGTGTAGTGGTTAGCGTCGCTGACTACGAATCCATCGGCCCCTGGTTCGAGACCCGACGGCAGCCGGCGCGCAGCAAAACCCAGCTGTTTATCCTTCCACACAATAAAGAAAGTGGTTGGTAGATAAATGGGTACCCTAGGTGGCCTAGTGGTTAAGACGCTGGGCTGCTGATGCGTGGTTCGGATTCCACGTTAAACTGTAGGTCTAAGGTGGAGTGAAAAGCTTGACCTTCGTCAGAATGAACAATTCGGGCGGAAGCTAACCAAAGGTTATATATATATAAAGAGAGAGAGAGAGAGAGATAAATTAAAGTTCATGCACCACTTAATGAGCTAAATAAAACACATCGCAGCATATTTAAGAGGATGAGAAGTCCGAAAGCAGCAAAATATTTGAAGGAATGGATCAGTTAAAAGCTATGAATTTTCTCTGAGAATTAATCTGCTGAAAAAAAAGTTTGCATCTTTATAAACTCACATTCACAAAATTTTTTCAAAGTTTAAAGAGAACCGCAAATATAAATATTTTAAAATCTTTCACTTTGAAATGAATCTTTTCAAGTAGAATTTTAAAGGAATATTTTCAGAATTTTTTCCCCGTTCTGAAACTCTTATGGAGCAAATGAAAATTATTGGAATGTGCGGCAAATTATATATATATATATTATAATATATATATGTACTGTATATATATATATATATATATATATATATATATATATATATATATATATATCGTAAAGAACGACGCTTGTATAGGAGAACATTCCGCGCAAGATGAGGAGAGAGAACGAACAAATGAAAAAATGAGGTAACCACCCGGGAATCGAACCTGGGATCTTCCGATTGCCGGTAAGATATGATAACCACTACACCATGGTCCTCACTCGATCAGAAGTCGTAATTCTCCTACATACGCGCAGAAACCAATGCCCCGAGGGGGGCACCTCCCGCATGCCGCACCTATATATACATTTCAACTGCAAAGAACACGCAGTATAATTAACGTTCTCCCTCCTCATCTTGCGCGGAATGTTCTCCTATACAAGCGTCGTTCTTTACGTTAATTATACTGCGTGTTCTTTGCAGTTGAAATGTATATATAGGTGCGGCATGCGGGAGGTGCCCCCCTC
The DNA here is from genome assembly GCA_023014485.1 of Bathynomus jamesi. Taxonomy (NCBI): domain Eukaryota; kingdom Metazoa; phylum Arthropoda; class Malacostraca; order Isopoda; family Cirolanidae; genus Bathynomus; species Bathynomus jamesi. The sequence goes on along the minus strand of JAJOZX010005389.1, from coordinate 122,227 downwards.
GGGGCATTGGTTTCTGCGCGTACGTAGGAGAATTACGACTTCTGATCGAGTGAGGACCATGGGGTAGTGGTTATCATATCTGACCGGCAGTCGGAAGATCCCGGGTTCGATTCCCGGGTGGTTACCTCATTTTTTCATTTGTTCGTTCTCCTTCCTCATCTTGCGCGGAATGTTCTCCTATACAAGCGTCGTTCTTTACGTTAATTATACTGCGTGTTCTTTGCAGTTGAAATGTATATATATATACAGGATGTACATAAAGTCAGGCTCTATTTTTGTGAAGCACTTGGAAATTATATGGAATTCAATCATAAAATGATAAAGTGGTAACATTTATTAAATAATTAAGAGTAGGATTCGACGTGACGCCCATCAGTATCCCTGCACAGCTCAAATCGTTCCGCAGCATTTCTAAACACATTCTGGAGCATTTGCGGGGTTATGTTATCTGCAGCAGTTCGTATACGTGTACGTAAGTTTTCAAGACTCGTAATCTTCGTCTGATAGACGTGCGACTCGATAAAGCCCCATGCAAAGAAATCTAAAGGGGTTAAATCTGGTCATCTCGCTGGCCAAGGTCTGTTGCTTCCGCGTCCGATCCAGCGATTTGGAAAACGTCCATTTAGATAATCCTGAACAATTTTGGCATAGTGACAAGGAGCACCATCATGTATTATTAAAATCAATTAATATTTAAGGGGACCTCATAAGCAACCATCCCTACTAGGACAAATTTACTATGCTTTCAGTCCTAAAATGTTTAGTTCAATTCAGTTTCTAATTAATCAGTAGTCAATGCCTATTTTAGTTTATGCTGTTCTTTAACTGCTGTTATTTGCCCTTATAATGGAACGCTAATAAAAAATTCGTGTATTTATGTTTCAATAATTAACTAAATTTGAGTTCTTGTGCGGGACCAATAAGAATATTTATAATTGAGATTTTGCATATTTTGTTTTTTGTCAAATTGAATATATTGAGGGGGTGAGACGGTGAAATTTGCAATTTCGAAAAATAAGGGCCACCCTAGTGTACGTATATACTCGAAGATGCTTGGTTTCCGACCAGATGTTCGTTTTAATAATAATAATTTCAATTATTCTTTTGTACTAAGCAATGGTCGATTGAAAATTAAATAAATCGAAATACTTAAGTGTTATGTCCGCTAATATACCTTAAATGTAATTGTAAGGACATGCTACACTGTGAAAATGGTTTTCATCGTCATTTCGAATAACCTTGCTCGTAAAGTCTTACTTAAGAGTTTATGGCGCTAATTTATGGTATAATAATAACGACGGCTGTTTGCGTGTATAAAGAAATATCTCTGTTGCTATCTTAAAGCACTTAGAATAATTTTAGTTGTTTCATTAATACAGAGCAATTGCGAAGTTTGTTTAATTTCTAGATTTTTATACTTTTAAAAATTACAAAAGAATCCTTTTGCCAAAAATATATTTCATACATTTATCGGTATGAAATGCATGTTTGAGTTTTCTCATTTATTTAAAACCATTGACCAAAGTTCGAATTCTTTCCATGTAGTTAATGGTTCTGTATTCAGTAATGATTTAGATGTAGACTTAGGTATGGATTACTAATTATGTACAAAAAGGCTGCGCTAAAACAATTTTCGCTCACAATTATGGCACAATAATACATACAATTAACGTTTTAGCTTCGATTTACTCAAACATTTTGTGTGTATATGTATGCGTTTAATGTTTATACAGTACTCGGTACTCAATCAGTTATCCGTGACTGAGGAATGGTCCCTAATCATGGATAACCCGATTTCACGTTTAATTCAGTATATTACAATAGAATTCTCTCACAATTATAATAGTATTATTCAATTACAATATAATGTATAGTTGCCCGCATATGTAGTGTTCCTCGCCTCACAGGCGACTCCGACATGTGGCAACGCCGCAGCGATAATCAAGGTACCCCAACTGGGGCAAGGTGGGGTGGAGGGGGGACAACCGAGGCCAACAACATATAACATTGACATACAGGTAAGGCGCCGTTCAAAATTAATTAACGCTATTTTTGCTAAAACCTGACCCCTCCCCTGTAACGTCCCGTAACGTGTGGGGAGTGGGGTGGGGGAAGTGTTACATAAAATCTTAAGGGTTACCTGGTCTAGTGTTACACAACGTTCCTGGGGGATCTGGGGTGTCAAGTTTTAGCAAAAATAGCGTAACGTAATTTTTGAACGGCCCCTAATTATAATGTAATGTCTCTGTTCATAAAGATAAACGATTAATATGATCGTGAGCAGCGTTGAACTCCATGTTTACTAATCTTATACAGTATTAAGGTTCCATTATGATTACTGCAAGTCTATATAAACAGATACCACAATACAACTTTTTATATACAAGTGAATTTGAACCAAAAATAGACATTACACAACCATCCTCTGCACTCCCTCATTCCCCTTCCCCACCCACCAGTCTCGCGTATATTAAATCACTATGTAACAATACTAATAAAGCTGTTTGTAGAGTCCGTGTGCACTGTGCAGCTTTAAACCTTTACGAATCTACACGATTATATATACTGTATGTGTATTGACATTGAGCGAGAAAAGATTGAGACAGTGTGAGAGAGAGCGAGGTAGAGGGGCAGAGAGAGAGTTAGTGGGAAATGGTTTATCGATTGTTACACAAACTTGTTAACATTTTCAATTTGAATAACAGAAAATGATTATCAAAATCACATAAGGATAATCCACGGTTATACTAGCTTAAACATATTTATATAATTCATACAATATTATACTAATGATTGTGAAATGACGTTCATGGGCCAAACCGTGGTGTTGACATGGGTACTCCTGTCGCCGTCCAGGAGAGACTATATACGGGCGTGTCAGTAAAAGCGGTAAGGTGACGCTGCATGAAGCAGGATATCACCACCGGTTTGTGGCTGATGCCTGTTATATTAATAGTGTTTTGCAGATTGTATTTGTATTATCACTGTGTGGAAATAATGATTTAACCCTTCATTAGTACCGTGGGGTGTTTGAACACCCTTAAAAATTTTTTTTGCTCATATTTCTCAATTGGCAACACTAATATTCCTGGTCTTCCCAGTACCTTCCTGAATCTGTCAGTGGAGGGAGCACCAAGAGTCCTGCAGTCCTGCCCCCTGCTTGTGTGAGAAGTAGACGAGATTTTGTCCTCGTCGGGTGTGCAGTCACCCCTCGATACTAACCAAGTAAGTTTTCATGATTAATAAATTTGTTTTTAAATTTTCTTTTCAATGGAAAATAATATATATAAAATATAAGTAAAATAATATAAGTTTATCTAAGATAATAATGCAGATTATCAATAATATTTGCTTTATGGAAGATTTCTAATGGATTGGAGCTATAAAATTCATGTTAACTTTCAGATACAAGACGGCCGACGACGAAAAACAGATCTACAGAAGCTAAGGCTAACAAAGACCCTAAGATCCACTCTAAGGTTAGCCCGAGAGAAAGGAAAGAGTAGGGGGTTAAGAGAAGAAAATAAGGGGTTAAGTAAGTAGCAACACCTATCACTCATGGGTTAACATTCATTCAGAAAAGAGAAAAAAGACTCACCATCATCATCCGCCGGCCACTGCCGACAAGTCAGAAAAATAGTCGGAGAAATAGGAAAGGGGTGAAAGATGAAAAGAAGTAAAATAAGAACGCTTACAAACCATGCAAACACAGTCTTAACTCAGTCATACCATGCAACTAAGGAGAGGATAAGAAAAAAAAAAAAGTAGGTAAAGTTAAACAAAAAGTGGGTTAGTTTACGCTACGAGCTACATCTACGTTCGTGTTAGTCTATTTTTTTTTTTTTTTTTTATTGCTGGCATCACACGCTGGCATGTCACAAGCTGGCATTATCGTCCAGACTCATCCTCGACCACCACCCACAGAGCTCCTGTTGCTAATTGTTTTTTTTATTTTAAACAACGTTAATATTTTTAAAATGCCTATCTAAACGGTTCTTAAACATATTAACGCTGGTAGAGTTACGACTGCGCGGGAAGATTATTCCATTTATCAATTACTTTAAACGTAAAGAAGTTTTTAGCGATATTAGTAATGAAACGTCTGCCACGCAACTTAAATCCGTTATTACGAGTATTGCTATTATCGAAAGTGAACAGTTTGTCAAAATTTACGTTATCGATGTTATTAACGATTTTGAAAACTTCAATAAGCTCCCCCTTAATCTCCTAGTTTCGAGTGAATGCAAGTCTAACTCTTTAATCCTATCTTCATAAGGCTTGTTGCGCAATGACGGAATTAGTTTCGTGGCACGACGCTGAACCCTTTCTAACCTATCAATATCCTCACGCAAATACGGGCACCAAAACTGAACGGCATATTCTAAATGAGGCCTGACTAGGGACTTGTAAAGGGGCAATATATCCTTCGATTTAAATTCGAAATTACGCGCTATGAAGCCTAACATCCTATTAGCTTTTGCGCAAGACTCCAGGCACTGGTTCCTAACTTTTAAATCCTTAGATACGCGTACGCCTAAATCTACTTCCTCGTCAACGCTCGCTAACTCTCTATCATCCATCGTGTACGTGTAATTATTGTTACGAGAACCTATATGCAAAACTTTACATTTGTCTACGTTAAATTGCATCTGCCACTTATCCGTCCACTCCATAATCCTATTTACATCGTCTTGGAGCCTATTTCTATCGTCCTCGTTAACAACCTTACACCTATTTTAGTATCGTCCGCGAATTTTGACACGTTACTAGTCAATCCTACATCTATGTCGTTAATGTGAATTACGAATAGCAATGGGCCTAACACTGAACCCTGTGGGACACCGCTACTACATCTAACAACCCCGATTCACTACCATTAACAACGACCCTATGTCTCCTAGCACGAAGCCATTCCTCTAACCAGTTAGCTACCTGACCGCGTATACCGTGCGCTTTAACCTTCGCAATTAATCTTCTATGCGGAACTGTATCGAACGCCTTTTAAAATCTAAATAAATAACGTCAGCCGCTCTATGCCTATCGTATTCGCGCACTATTTCGTTATAAAATTTTAACAAATTAGTTAAACAAGATCTTTGGGCGTTGAAACCCATGCTGACTACTATTACTCAAATCTGTACTTTCTAAGTGATCGATGAACGAACCCTAACTACGGATTCCAAAAGTTTACCTACAATTGACCTTAAGCTAATGGACCTATAATTACTAGGTACCGTGCGGTCGCCTTTTTTTAAAAATGGCGTGACGTTAGCTAATTTTGAAATCTTCAGGATAATCCCGTTTCCAGTGACTGATTAAAAATCTTCGTTAAGGGGCCTACGATAACGTCTTTCAAATGTCTGGGATAAAAAGCGTCAGGGCCTGGAGCCTTGCTAACTTTTAGCCTATCAATATAATGCGCAATCTCACCCTCGTAAACTGTTATTTCATCCAAAATAGTCTCGCTACTAAATAGAACGATATCGTCCACGTCGGGACATTATTTACATCTTCTACGGTAAAAACTGTCGCAAAAAAGTTATTGAAAATACCCGCCATCGCCTGAGCGTCAGAAGCCAAAGCGCCGTTAACATCCACTAGAGGGCCTATGTTATCTTTTATCGGCTTATGATTATTGACGTACTCAAAATCTTTTTTAGATTAAGTTTACTATCCGCAGCTATAAGTATCTCTAAATTACGCTTAGCATTCCTAACTGATCTTTTAACCTGACGTCTAAGCTCGATTATCTATTAAAGTTAGCTGCCGTGCCATTGCGCTTATTAAGTCAATAAGCTCTGTTAAGCTTGTTTATGAACTCGCCTATTTCCCTAGTCCACCATTTGGGCCTACCATGATTTCTAGCGCGCTTGGGCCTACGAGGAATAAACTCCCTTTCAATATTCATAAAACTTTCTTTAAACGCCTCCCAACGCAAATTTGTGTCATTACCCATAAATAGGTTATCCCAGTCCACAACTCTCTTCCTATCCGCAAAACTATCAAATTTAGCCCTACGAAAATCAGGGCTTCTATTACGTTACTATCCTTAGTGTTTTTCTATCGATAACTTAAACCTAAGAATTTGATGATCACTACATCCTAAACTCTCGCCTACTTCTAAACTATCAACTATATTTTCGCTGTTCGTCATCACCAAATCTAAAATATTGTCACCGCGTGTTGGTTCGGTAACTATCTGTCGTAAAAATTATCCTCCATGAACTCAATCAATCTCAAACCCTCCTCATTACCAGTAAAAGTCTCGTAATTAACATTAGGGCAGTTAAAGTCTCCCACAATTATACTATTCCGATTGTCAATAAAGTTATCAAGAAGTGAGTAAAATCTAGTATCGGTGTCGAAGGGTTGAACGGGAGGTCTATAAACAACATTAAAATTATACTACGCGCCCTAACTTCAAGGCATATCGCATTATTTGCTGCCGGAAAATCTATCTTAAACCTCGATAGCCTAAGGGAATTACGAATGTACAGCAAAACGCCGCCACCAAACCTATGTAACCTATCATTAGTAAGAGTTTAAAACCAGGTATATCAAGTTCCCCCAACAAGTCCCGAGTCACGGTATTTAACCACGTTTCAGTGATAGCAACTATTCGTCGTTGCCGGAATAAATTATCGCCTTAAATTCGTTTAATTTATTTCTAATACTACGCGCGTTACAATAAAATACCTTGGTTATTTTTACCACGGGCCGGCGTTTTAAACTATTTTCACGTCGGGCCCGCTTTTCCCGGACCCACAACGTTTAAAGAAGCCTTCGACCTATACAGCTTTCGCACGTTTTTCGTCTATTAACCTAACTAGCCTAGCATTACCTATTTCATTAAATGCACCCCCATCTTTTATAAAAAGGCTAGGATCACTGAATTCGGACCCCAGCTTTACGAAGGGTACATTTTCCTCAGCACAAATCTCTTAATTTATTATTCAAAAATATTGTTTTCGACGTAATTCTAAGACCCAACCCGTGCCTAGGAGTAATACTTAGAACTAAAGACCTATCTGACCTCACGTTCAGGGACCTAATTAACCCCCTTTATCTCTCCAAAAGGTCAGGCACTCTTGTATCGGGCCTATATGAGTCGTTGCCTCCTACCATCGTCACCAACATCGAGTGACGGGAAGCAACGTCAATCCTATCCACTTCGTCTCTAACTCTGTCAACCCTGGCCCCTGGACGACAGACCCTCCTCCTCTTGGTTGGCTGCCGTGCAACGAACTCTTTGTCCATGTGGCGCACTAAAGAGTCCCCAATTAAAATAGTTTCCCCCCTCATTCACGTCCCTTTCCAAATGGGCGAAAGGGTTCGAAACCTCGGTAGGGGGGGATTCCTATCCCCTAACGTACGCGGCCTAGCTCCATCCTTAACTTCTCTAAATCCCTCCCCATCTACTACTCTCGGACCATTCTTAACCCCTTCCTCAACTCTATCCAACCTTCCCGACAAGCTACCTAAACTAGAAATTTGGTTACGCACCTCACCCTTCAAATTACTAACGTCTTCAACGTTAGTATTGGTTCAGCTTTCGTCAACCGTAGCCCTACCTCTGCCCTCATCAAGCGTTGCAAGTCTTCCTGTTACCTCACGTACACTGCGTTTTATTTCAATTATTTCCTCCATTAACTCGCAAAAGAAACAAACTGATCTCTCGTTATCGCCATAGGACCGCCGTTATAATCTTTAAATTCCGAATACCACCGGTTTACCCCACACCTAACACACGACGCTTTCTGCGACGGCATCGGGCAGTTAAAAATTAGTTTATAACCGTCACAAGTTTAAGTTAAATTAAGCCGGCACGCTATGAAAACTTCTAAATCGCTAAAAACCACTACTATTCAATTACTTAACTATAACAATGTGAATATAAACGCAAGTATATAAAATTCAAAACTTTCCAAAAGTAAAATTCTTAGCAACATGCAAAAGTAGATGCAACATCAGAGAGCTCAGGAAATGCGTCCGTTCAGTACAGAGTCTGGCTGACGAATGGAGAGGATTCGGAGAGGATTCAGAAGTTGTTGGACGAATGTGACGTTGCAAGTGATCCAGAAGATGACAGTGAAGGTGAATCAGATTTCGTGGAGGAGGATGAGCATATTCCTGACTCTGATTGCTATGAATCGGAGCCAGATGATCCACCACAAGAGCCCCAACGAAAACAGCCCAGACGTGATGGGTGGCTGGGAAAAGACAAGAAAACGTGGTGGGAAAAGAAAGTACGTAATGTAACAGTTCGTACCCATTCTCATAATGTCTTCCGAAAGAGAGAAGGACCAAGAGGACTAGCCCTAAATGCACAGTCACCTACTGACTTCTGGGGACTCTTCATCACTCCTGAAATAGTGGATTTATTGGTTGACAAGACTAACCAGTTCATCAGTGACAAGAGACAGAATTATGCTCAGACTAGCAAGGCAAGTGACACTGACATTGTAGAAATCAAAGCCTTTCTTGGCCTACTACTTTCAGCTGGTCTTTATCATAGCAACAGAATGAACCTTGATGATCTGTGGAATTCTGATGGCACTGGTGTAGAGGTATTCAGAATGACAATGTCATTGTATCGCTTTCGTTTTCTCCTATGTTGCATACGATTCGATGACAAAGCAACACGCCGTGCAAGAAGGCAAGTGGATAAGCTTGCCCCAATCAGAGACCTCTTTGAGATGTTTGTTGAAAACTGTCTGAGGAACTATTCCCCATCAGAGCTTCTGACAATTGATGAGATGCTTGCAGCCTTCAGGGGCAAATGTCCCTTCAGACAATATATACTCAACAAACCAGCCAAGTATGGAATAAAGATACAGGCAATGACTGATGCAAAAACTTACTATGTATGTAAAATGGAAATATATGCAGGAAAACAGCCTGATGGTCCACTCAAGGTAGACAATTCATCCATTGCTGTGGTCACAAGGCTTACCTCACAGATCTCAGGATCAGGCAGAAATGTCACGTTTGACAACTGGTATACCACTTACCCACTACTCCAAAAGCTGCTTGATGACCATCAATTGAGTGCGGTGGGCACACTCCGAAAAAACAAACCTGAGATCCCTAAGGAATTCTTAGAGGTGAAGAACAGAGCTAGGTATGACAGTATGTTCGGCTTTACAGATAAAGTGACACTATCTCATACACGCCAGACAGTAAGAAGAAAAATGATGTTCTCGTCAGCAGCATGCACTATGATGACAGAATTGACCCAAATTCTGGTGATAAGAAGAAACCTGAAATTATCACCTACAATTCAACTAAAGGAGGCGTTGATATGGTCGACCAGATGGCAGGGGAGTATGACACTTCAAGAAATAGCCGTCGTTGGCCCATGACTGTTTTCTTCACTCTCCTGAACATCTCAAACATAAATTCCTACATCATATACTGTCACAACCCTCAGAACAAGCTAAAGCGCCGCTTGTTCATCAAGAATGTAGCTATGCAGCTTATAGAGGACACTCTGAAGAGGAGAATGCAGAACATACATCTGAAGAAGGACCTCAGAGAAGGAATTAGAATAATGTTGCCAAGAGCTGTAGATTCCTCAACACCCTCCCAGCCGCAGACATCACGGGGGCAAAGAGATGTACATTCTGTGACAGGTTACGTGATCGTAAGGTGAAAACAGTGTTTAACAATTGTGATAAACATGTGTGTAGAGAACACAGCAAGTTGCTTGTCAGTTGCATTGAGTGCGAAGGTACAATATCAGGTGATGAATCAGAGTGATAGGTAATGGTGAGGATGTTTGGCAGAAAAAAGCTTCTCCTTCATGGTTTTGTAATGACCTCACTTATATTTTTCTTGCCATTTCATTTTATTGGAACAGTTTGCGATTATTTTGCCGAGTTTTCTATTATTTTTTGTTTTCTATTATTGTCTTGGTGTACTTTGGCAGGAATACACAACATATTTTTTATAGAGAATCGGTAACAGAACTTTTTGCTATTTTTATGTCACAACATTGACAGATCTCTTTAGTTAGAATTGTAGTAAAGAATGAGAAAATTAAACTCAATTATGCTTTTATATATTTATGTTTATAATTTTATAATTACAATTTATAATGATACTGAGAAAAAATCATATAATGTATAATCCTGCACGCCTTTACCTAATAAATGAGTATTTAGAATCAAAACTTTATTTTATTTATGTTCGACCAGTTTTTTTTACACAAAAATTAAAAATTTCAGCTACATTGAAATTAATCTGTTCATTTGTGAGTGGAGGAATATGTTGAAGCAGCTATATGAATATATTAGAAATGTTAGTAATTTTTTTGAATTTTTTGAATTTGGGGTGTTCAAACACCACATGGTACTAACGGTGTTTGACCACTCCACGGTACTACCGTAAGGTTAATCACGATGGACAGATAAACCCATTAATGTTTTCCAGATTTCCTGTTGCATTATCAATATGGAGATGTTATTAGATCTTAACAAGGAATATATCTATAAAATAAAATATCAATTCTTTATTACAACAAATATGCAATGGTTGAGAAGGTTTTGCAAAATAATTTATCATACAAAATACTCACAATTTGCCATAGATTAACTTAAGTGGCACAGCTATACCCGGTTCATAGTTAGTATTTGGTCCATCCTCCATTATTGTCTATTACATCTTGTTATCTGTGTGGCATAGATGCGACATGGTTAGGTATGATGTGTAGGTTCCTTCGGAACATCTCCCACTTAGCCATAGTGTGATTTAGCAGCTGGCGGCCGGTCCGCTCCTGCCCAGGCTCCCACGAGTTCACCACATTTCCCCACACGTTCTCAATGGGGTTAAGGTCACATACCTTACTAGGCCAGTCCAGTAGTTCTAGATTTCGCTGCTCCTTGAACCACCTTCTAACAATCCTGGCGGTGTGAATGGGAGAGTTTTCCTACAAATGGATTTTGAATATTAAAATTAGAATTACATCTCATCCATACGCTTCATCAGTAACCCACTATTCGAGATAGGCTTTAACCCCTATGTAGTAGGGGTTTCTCTCAGCTAATTGTAATTGTGCGCCGTTATACAAATAATATAATCTGCAGTTATCCAGAATAAAATCCTAAAGTGTTGTCATAGTACTGAAAGAGATAAAGAACAATTTTTTGACCATTATTCGTCTCGTGTAAATGTGGAAACCGGACTTACAAGTGCGTGTAATACATAAATCTTACTCTAGTAATAGTATAATATTGTATAACACACAAATACAACATACCTGCATAAAGATAATCTGCTCAGGATAGGGCAAGGCCTACGCACGTACAGAAGGCAGCATCACCTCCTCCATGATCTATATATATTGATTTGTCATAAACCTCCCGTGGATCTCAGCTCTCCTAGTCCTTACAGGTGCATCCATCCCCACACATTCGCCGTCACGTGCCCACTCCGTGCCAGTTGGTAGATATTTTGGCGGGCATATCTTGTGCTCTCCTGTCGCCAACACTGAAAACGGCCATGAGTTGTGGACGCAAACGTCTTCTCGTCAGAGAAGATAACTGCTCCTGTATGCGAGATCATCATTCATATGCTTGCGAGCAAACGAGAGCCTGGCCTGACGCTGACGATGTCTTTCCTCGATTCTCTCTTTTATGGAAGGAGTACGGTGGTGATATCCTGTTTCTTGCAACCGTCTCCTTACGGTGTCCAATGACACGCCCATATGTAGTGTCTCCCGGATGGCGACTGCATTTTTGATTGGATCGTTCTGCACTTCATTCATTACTCTCCGGTCTTCTTCTGGGGTGGTCTTTCTTGGTGCCCCACACTTAGGACGATCTAGCAGAATTCCAGTCTCCTGCCATCTCTGCACCTAGCGTCGAACAGTAGGCTTCGAAATTCTCAGTTCCATGGCTATGTCAGCTACAGGGAGGCCTGCTTCCTGCATACCAATTATCCGGCCTCGCTGTGCAATTTTATCTTGAGCTGGATTAATTTTCAGAGTCGGTGTTCGTCATACGGTGTAGAAATATGATATGAGCATAGATCATGCCAGTAACTATGTCAACACCTCGGTTTGGCCCATCAACGTCATTTCACAAACATTAGTATAATATTGTATGAGGTTATAAATATATATACTGTAAACTAGGTTAATTTCGCGGCAGCAAATTTTCGCTCTTTCATATCCTTGGACGAGTTCGCGGCATCATAATTTCGCGGTCAACAGTTGCTAGTTATAATCTTACAGATTAAAATGACGTTATGAATGACGACATTTGTTCTGGACTGTGATTGGTCGAGGTTGAGGTCGTATATGAAGGCAAGTTTTACCGCTTGGTATGCGGATAAAGTTTCAGCAGCATTCAACGTAAATGAATCTATCATTAAGATAGATTTGAAGCTCTCCACACTGAAATCTATTCATGCTAAATTAGTGGATCCCAAACTTTTTGAGTCATTACCCTATTTTCACATGGATTCCTTCATAATGACCCACACCCTACCTGTACCCCACGTAAAGCCAGTCTCACTGTTGCCATGTCGTTTATTTATGCACTTACTGTACTTCAGAAGTACTTGCAGAGTACCAAATTACCCCACTGAAAAAGCCAAATTACCCCGATGGGGTAATTTACCCATAGTTTGGGAAACGCTGTGCTAAATGGATTGTCTCTGCATGGGATAACCTACACAAAATGATGGAGACAATTCGGAAGGGTTGGGAAATTAGCGGCATTCATGACATTTTTGTCATACAGTAATAATACAGTATAATTTAAAATGTTTTTACTGCTTTTACTTTAAAATGTTTGGATCACCTGAAGATCAGGGCCCCCAGCCTTCTTTAGTTAGCTTTATAAGGCTAACTAACGAAAATATCACGACCTAACCTAATCAATCGTCAAGGGCGTACAGTTGACCTAACGATTGGTTAAGTTAGGGCGTGATATTTTTGTTAGTTAGCCTTATAAGACTAACTAAAGAAAGCTGGGGGCCCTGATCTTCAGGTGATCCCAATGTTTTATAACAATATACTGAATTTACTTTTCAAATAAAGTATTTTAATGATCTAAGTTTTATTTTCTTACTATCTTCCAAAGATTAGTTTAAATTGTCAAATTTTCGACTGCTGGATATTTTCGCTTAAACTATAGCCTATGCGAAAAACGCGAAAATTTCCTGCAGGCGAACATTTCGCATTCAGAAGTATATAAAAAGTTCTACTGTAGTAGCTGTTCATATAGATTTGCAGTAATCATAATGGAACCTTATTACTGTATAAGACTAGTAATCTACATGGAGTTCAACGCTGTTTCACGATCATATTAACTGTTTATCTTTATGAACACAGACATTACGTTATGAATACCTGTATGTCAATGATTGCACATTCAATTGTCCTTTAGATATATATGTCTGTGTTATATGTTGTTGGACTCTCTTGAACCCCTCCACCCCACCTTCCCCCAGTTGGGGTACCTCGACTAACACTGCGGCGTTCCCACATGTACAGAGTCGCCTGTGAGGCGAGGAGCATTGCATATGCGGGTAACTGTACAATTAATATGACATTTTATGGTATCCCACCGCCGCCGCCTCCATAAAATGTCGTCAATGTTTTATTAATTATTTAATTTGCTTATTCCACGTTATTGCTACTTTGTACTCCTTTTTAATGCTTTATACTGATATTCTGAATTCTATAGATCGGAAGTTTGGTAGGCGTGACCGAGATGATTGTAACACAAAGCTCGCATGGCGGAGTAGTATGAGTGCAAAGTGCGAGAGTGGGGAAAGGGGGATAGGTGTGCTACTGCCAGTGCAAGAGTCGGGGTAGGGGGATAGGTGTGCCACTGCCAGAGGGGAAAAGATGGGAAAATTTGGAAGAGTCATGTGACGCCATAATATAAGCTTTATTGGGTCACCGTTTTAACGTTAAAAATTTTTAAATTTTATAATACATATATAGTAGGCTACGGATCACCAATTTATAGTGGCCTAGAAACGAAACTTAAGGTCACCAGCTCAGGCACAGCCCAAACAAACAATATTTAATAAGGACAGAGAAATTACTTTGGATGTTTTGTATTTAATTAGAAAAATAAATTAATTATTTTTTCACAGTGATTAACACTCATGTATACCGTAATTGTGCTATATTACAATGACTGATTATTAGCAATGAGAAATGATTTATACAGTATAAGCGTTAAGTGAATACAATAATGACAAGAAACATTAATTTAGGTTGGCTAATGAGTTATGCGGCAGTGAACACACAATAATAAGTAATTAAGCCAATAATAACTGAGGTAATGAGAATACTGTTGGTACAGTAAACTGAATAGGCAAGTAAAAATAAAATGCATAAGTGAGCACGTAAACAAGGGGATACAAATACGATAAGGTAATTGAATACGGTAAAATAATTGAACAGGCCTACTGTAGTCGTAATGGGAAAGTTAGTTTGCCGGTATTGAGGACACTTTTGGGCCTGCTCGATTAAGCAGAGTTTGTGCACGTTTCAGCTTCGAATCCGAAATAGTTTATCTCGACGAAACAAAACACTGTAGGCCGAGTGACGGTCTACAAGAGGTTTACCGACCTGCGATTTGACTTAGATAACTCTGAAGACTGAAGAAGCCTATGTGAAGGTTACCGTCCTACGTCTCGACGTGGATAACTCTGAAGACTGAAGGAGCCTACGTGAGGGTTCACCCTACTGCGTTTCGACGGAGATGGTCTGAGGACGTACAGGTCTACCAGCGGGGAGAATGTGTTGAGGGCCCGGCCCGTTGTAAGATTTGCTGAAAGGGCGCCGATAGAATTGTGGTGAAGGATGAGTGAAACCAGGGCCAGAAGGATGACGCCGGTAAAGTGATGTTTACTTCCGGCTGGATGAAATTGAAGGTCGCCTCAAGTGGTGATTCACTTCGTGTATTGGTGAACTGTTGCTTGAAGGACTGAGGCCAGCTGAGATCGAATGGCGCTACGTGAAAGTGGAGATTCACGAGAAAGAACAACGAGCAAAGTGAGATCGAATTTTAGTGAGCTCGAAAGACGCATAGTTTTTCTTGGTCCTTTTCGGAAAAACCCATTAAAATTTTCTTCTTTCTCCTTAGGCCCACGTTTGTTTTTATTGCACCCGATGCAGTACGATGCAGTATCACAACAGCACAAGGCGGTAGAACCGTGACACACACACACACACACACACTCGGTGCAGTACGGTGACATACACCAGTGTCAAATAATAATAAAACAGAACCGCGACACAGTGCCAAATAATAATACAAATATATAGTGGCCTATAAAGTAAGCTTACTATAATTTATGAATTAAAACTGAAACGAATGCTTTGGGTCAGCAATTTGCTTACCAAACCAAATACACAATATTTAATAAAGGAGATAGAAATGACTGTGGTTTTTGTTTAAAAAATAAATGAATTACTTGTTCACAGTGATTAACAATTATTTATACGGTAATTGTGTTATATTACAATGACTGATTACACTGTACAACAGTGAAAAAAAAACGGAAAGAGATCGTCATTTTTATGGCTAAATATATGCGGAGATTGCAAAAAAACACTCATTTATTTGTATCACCCACCGATTTTATGAAAATGACCCTATTTCATTGTATCATTTAGAGAACCACTGGTTCTTTGAACGCATCTTTTACATTTTGTTCAGTCATGCATATGCTGTGGTGGTGGTGGTGGTGGTGTTCGGCTCTGTGTTTCCACTTTGATTTTATGAAAAATTTCTTTCATTAATCATTTAAAACAAAATTGTCAACCATATTTTATCATAAATCGGTGCTATAAGTGAGTATTATTGAATAACAGCTATCAAATTATGTATATTTCACCAACAACGTCTATATTGTGTGAAATTGCAAATTGATCTATCATTTTCTTATTTTACAGGTTTCTATTGATGTTATGCAACAATGCCTAGAGAGTGCAAAAATTCGCCAGACAGTTTTTGTTATGTTTATGGGACATTAACGTTAAAACGGTATAAAAGGAAGTTGACTTCTCATGTGAAAAAGCTTTATGAATTATACTTCGCATGCAAAGTTGGTGAGCAGGACAAGCACTGGGCGCCTCATATCTGCCATGTGGGATGTACAAGCTCGTTATCTGCATGGTTCAAAGGCACCGGTCCTGGTCTGGGATTCGGTGTCCCAATGGTATGGAGAGAGCCGCTGGACCATTCAACTGATTGCTATTTCTGCTTAACGAGCATCACAGGTTTGAATCTTTTATTTTTCTGAATATACGTTAAATTTGGTGTTTTTAGCACATTTTAGCATATCCTGCTCTGCATAATGTATTACACAATTATGCTATCTTAAGTAGTCAACAATGTCTATTGTCTCTCATTACAGGTTGCAACAGAAAAGGGAAAAAAGGCTATAGTCTACCCAAATCTTCGTTCTGCTATGCGTCCTGTGGAACATTCTGCAGATATACCCATCCCTTCTCCTCCAGCTGAAATGCCTACCGATAACACAGACTGACAAAGCGGAATCAGACGGCGAATGCTATGAAGCTCAAGTCGAGTCCAAGAAAGAACAACATCTCATCACGCAGCCTGAACTCAATGATTTAGTCCGTGATTTAATACTTACCAAGCAACAAAGTGAACTGCTGGCCTCACGTCTACAAGAATGGAATCTGCTGGTGGAAGACATACGAATTATAACATTCCGAAAGCGCTCCTTGGATTTGCAGGAATATTTCACAATGAAGAACAATCTTTGTTATTGCATTGATATACATGGTCTGTTCGATGCTCTGGGTTTGTGCTATGAACCAAATCAGTGAAAATTGTTCATTGATGCATCTCTGTAGAGTGTTAAGGGTGTACTGCTACACAATGGGAACACAATGCCTTCTGTTCCGATCGCTCATTCAGTCGTCTAGAGAGAAACGTATGACAATGTTGCTATTATTCTGGACTGTATGAAATACAATGAACATGAATGGCTTATCTGTGCAGATTTGAAGGCTGTGGCTATTCTCAATGGATTGCAAACTGGCTATACGAAATGCATGTGTTTCCTATGCAAGTGTGATGGCCGAGCAAGGTCTGAATGCTACACAAGCTCAGTATGGCCGCTGCGAGACAATTCCTCACCTGGATCTCACAATGTTATTTACGAACCACTAGTACGAAAGGAAAAGGTTATCTCGCCACCACTTCACATAAAACTAGGGCTGATGAAACAATTTGCAAAGACGTTGAAACAGGATAAGCTTGCCTTCAAATATCTAAAGGAAAAATTCCCAAAAATAAGTGATGCCAAGATTAAAGAAGGCATATTCGTCGGCCCTCAAATTCACCAACTCATGCTAGACGAACACTTTGAAGCGATGATGGATGAGGTTGAGTTGGCAGCCTGGCGTGCATTCAAAAACGTGTGCAGCGGTCTACTAGGAAAGACTAAATACGACAACTATGCTGCATTTGTGGATCAACTTATTAGCTCATACCAACGTCTCGGATGTAAGATGTCATTGAAAATTCATTTTTTGCATTCATATCTCTCATTCTTTCCGGAAAACGCATCTGCTGTTAGCGACAAACACGGAGAGAGATTCCACCAAGATATAGCCACAATGGAAAGCCGATACAAAGGGAAGTGGAGTCCTGCTATGCTGGGCGATTTCTACTGAAATTTAAAGCGTGACCAACCAGAAGCATCACACAAACGCCAGCATAAATACAAATAATGAGTTGAAAACAGTATAATACGAGAGTTTTATGTTAATTTTGTGCTATATAAACTGTCCCATATGATATAGCCTCTGTTTATCAATATATTCTTATTTTTTGGTATGAAAATTTTAAGCAGTCATTACAAAAAACGTGACTGATAGAAAAAAACTATTTTCAGACTTGGAATCAGCACACTCGAAATATTAAGAATGACCGAATGTTATTCCCGTTTTTTTTTTTTAACCGAAAATTTGTTGTACAGTGTAATTGGAGTTATTTTTATATCGGCAATGAAGTTCGTGTTATTTGTGAATACCAGATCTAGCCAGTTATTTTTCCTGGTATTTTCTGCTATCTGCTGTGTCAGCATAAACTCACTTGTGAGAACCATCAGCATTTATGCTTTGCTCCTGGTCCTCTCTTTTGCACCCCCTTATCTTGCTATATAAATATATTTCTACCCACCTTTATTCATTTTATAAATGGGAAATTAAAATCGCAGCAGAGTATTATATTAGGGGATAGAGTTTACCGACTTTATTAGAGTTCTCATATCATCAATGGCATCCGAAAATTTTTCCTTTGGAGAATTTGGAGGTCTAAGATGACTATCAATACTACGTTTAGTTTCTCTATTTTCACTGCATGGGTTTCCACGAAGCTGTTGGATTTACTTATTACCGTCTCTGTCATATGCCTCTCATGTATATAAATAGTACAGCCACCTTTACGTCTCGCTGTTTTATCTGCTCTTAGTAAGTTGAATCCATCGATATGCAATTCTTTCTTATCGATACAGTGTTCGCAGTTCTCGCAGTTTATGTGAGGCATGCGATGTCCCTACTTGTTTCGTCCATAAAACCTTTCAGGTACGAAACTTTGTTTAGAGAATTGTTCGGTTTTATTCCTTGAATATTTGCCAGGACAATGTTTCTGTTCTTTGTTTTGCATTGCCCCTTCTGCCTTTTAAGTTCGTTGTCCTTTGGTTTCGCATGTTTTGTAGCCTTGTGGTCCTCCGAGATGGATCCGTTCCCGTCTATCTGTTATGGTAGCTTCTTGCCATGAAGCGGTCCGACTCGAGGGTTCCCATCTGTGTCAGCTGCATTTCCTGCATAAGACTTAGCAGCCGTATTATGTTCGATTTGTTGAAAGAATTTTGTCTGCTATTTGTGTTTTGTTTGCTATTTGGGTAAATATTTTTTTCTCACATTCCTTCTGTTGTCATTTGAAGTTTGTCCTTTGTCCTTTGAACTTGTCGGGAGATGATGGTAGTAGCATTTTCTCCCGCACTGGCAGGTTCCATATGTTGCGTAGTTCTTGAAAATGACCGGATGGTAAAATTTGCATTTTCCACCAAATTTGCAGTAACCATTATTGTAGAAATAGTTCCACACTGGAGGGTGTTCGTAAATACATTCTCCTCTCTTATATCTGCAAATTCCTTTCACATAGTATTTACATACAGTTTCTTCCCCATTTTTACTTGGGGCCTTTGTTTTTGGTGGTTTCAGTATGGTTTCAGCATGATTTCAGTATGGTATATATATATATATATATATATATATATATATATATATATACTGAAATCATGCTGAAACCACCAAAAACAAAGGCCCCAAGTAAAAATGGGGAAGAAACTGTATGTAAATACTATGTGAAAGGAATTTGCAGATATAAGAGAGGAGAATGTATTTACGAACACCCTCCAGTGTGGAACTATTTCTACAATAATGGTTACTGCAAATTTGGTGGAAAATGCAAATTTTACCATCCGGTCATTTTCAAGAACTACGCAACATATGGAACCTGCCAGTGCGGGAGAAAATGCTACTACCATCATCTCCCGACAAGTTCAAAGGACAAACTTCAAATAACAACAGAAGGAATGTGAGAAAAATATATATATATATATTATTATTATTATTATTATTATTATTATTTGTTGTAAAAAACGAACCCACTAAATTGTCAGCATTCAAAACCAACCAGCTGGGTTGAATCAAAAAGGAAGTGATCAAAACAACGGTGTGGGTGCTTGTTAATTTTAGAAGAGTTTAGATCATTTGATATTGTCAAGTTTATTCCAGATTCTATGGTTGGAATTAATTATTATAACTTAGGATTTATATGTTTATTTAAATATCAATATGTGTTATACCAACTTAAAGAACCAGTATTAACTCAACTTCGTCTGAATATGATAAGTTTTTCTTTAATTAAATACTACCAGCAGGACTACCTTAAAAATTCTGAATATGCAAGATAATAGGGTTGAAGAAATGTAAATAACCTTTACAAACCATGAAATGATAAATCTCCTTTAAAATAATTTGTTATAATTTTGCACAATTCTAATTGTAGTTAATAAAACAAAATTTAGTGATTTAAAGTTGAACATTTGTTACCTTACTTTAAGACAAATTTCAAAATAAATAAGTAATAAATATTTCTAAAATACTGTAAAAAAGGATTTATAGGGTGCTAAAATTAAAATTACCGTTTCATGGTTTTTTGCTCTGGGTTTACTTAAAGTTTGTCCTTTTATCCACTCTTACAGAAGTGGTTATCTAATTGACACCATTTAAGCTTAACCATGTCTGTCAGAATTTAATGAAGGGTCGCTTATTGACAGCAGCACTCGTATTAACGAATTTACTTCAAACCTCTCTAAAGAGGAAATTGATAATTTAGTTAAAATTGTTAAGTTAGCCACAAAGCGGTTAATAATTAAACATAGTAGTTTCAAACGTCAGATAACCTACGCCCCAAGGAAGTTAGATAGCCTTGACGAAATTTCTAGTCAAACTTCCGAAAGTAGGATTGAATTTTTAAAACTTCCCTTCTTAGAAAGCATTATTGCTTTAAATCAGCAAATACTTCAAATTTCTAACTCGTGAAATTTCTAGCCTTGCTCCCCAATTTTCTGGTTCGGAACTAATTTCTCAGATGGAGTACCATTTTAAAATTAAAAGATCATGTTACACAGTTAAAAAACCTTGTGAAGAGAGACTTGTCTCTAATAAAAATCAGGCCGAATCAATCCCAAATGTAACTTCTCAAAATGTTGGCTCCCTTTCCATAAATGAATTGACCCTTCTAATGAGTCAACTAACTCCTCAAAAGCTAGAAGCGGTTCCTCCTAAATTAACATGCATGAATTTTAGTTGCTCGAGCGAAGATAGACTTGAATTTGCGTCATTTCTTTCTCAATTTGAAAACTTAATTCGTTGTCAACCACAATTAACAGAACACGGTAAATTAATTTATTTAGAAAGCTAAAACGGATCTAGCCTTTTGATAATTAGGCATTTGTTCAAAACAAAGGAAAATTATTAAGTAGCTCTGAAT
The DNA here is from genome assembly GCA_023014485.1 of Bathynomus jamesi. NCBI lineage: Eukaryota > Metazoa > Arthropoda > Malacostraca > Isopoda > Cirolanidae > Bathynomus > Bathynomus jamesi. The sequence continues at coordinate 101,162 of JAJOZX010005389.1, read as the reverse complement.
CTCCTTATAAAGGAATATTTAGATATAAACTTTACTGCTGAACAAATAATTAAAGTAATTGGACCTGGGCCTTTCCTCGACCTTGAGCTTCAAAGCCTTGGATCTTACTTACACAATACAAGAGCTCATTTGCTCGAAATGAGGAATTTCAATTTCAATTTTTTTTTTTTTTGCCTAAAAAACACGGAAATTTACTTATTAGCAACATTTTATTAAATTGCCCCAATCCTTTAAGATGGAATTAATTAGGCGGGCTAATTCCCATTACCCTTCCGTGAATTTGTGGTCACAATCAGTTTTATTTTATTATTCTTTACAATATAATGTCAAATGAAGTATAAAATCTTCAAATAATTTTACTAAAAATGACATTAAAAATTTCTACTTTCCAGAAAGTTGCCTTTCTCATGTTTTAAACCGAATTTTCTACATAAATGTTAGACAAGTTATTTAAACGAATAGAGGGGACGCTTATGCGTAAGCTTAATTTGAAGCGTGATAAATTCGCTCTTTTTTCTCTTAAAGTAATGGAACAGAGATGGAGCGTTACACCGAGGTGTTCCGGGAGGGTCTTGAGGAAATTCATCGTAGCGTCAATGATGTGGAAGAGGGACCAGAAACTTTACAAAACACTCGACACTCCTGTAGTGAGCCACAAAGCGAGTATGTGTATATATGTATATATATATATATATATATGTGTATGTGTATATATGTATATATATATATATATGTGTGTGTGTATATATGTATATTAATATATATTATATATGTGTATGTGTATATATATATATATATATATATATATTATATATATATTATATATATGTGTATGTGTATTATATATATATATTATATATATTATATATATATTATATATATATATTATATATATATGTGTATGTGTATATATGTTATATATATATATGTGTATGTGTATATATGTATATATATATGTGTATGTGTATGTGTATATATGTATATATATATATATATATATATATATATATATGAGTATGTGTATATATGTATATATATATGTGTATATATGTATATATATATATATATGTGTATGTGTATATATGTATATATATATATGTGTATGTGTATATATGTATATATATATATATGTATGTATATATATGTATATATATATATATATATATGTGTGTGTGTATATGTATATATATATGTGTGTGTGTATATATGTATATATATATGTGTGTGTGTGTGTATATATGTATATATATATTATATATATATGTGTGTGTGTGTATATGTATATATATATATATATATGTGTATGTGTGTATATGTATATATATATATATATATATGTGTATGTTATATATATATATATATATATATATATATATATATATATATATGTATATTATATATATATTGTATGTGTATATATGTATATATATGTATGTGTATATATGTATATATACAGGGCTATTCAAACTGATTCACCTGATTTCAAATGAGAATATTTTTTAATGTTACAAATACAGTGATTTGTTATACATCAACCAAAAGAAAAACTGTCCAAATTTTGTCTCTCCCTCAAATGCTCTCTGTGCCTTCACCTCTTACACGCGCACATCGCACGATAGTCGATTCCTCCCATACTCGCTCCAGCATGTCCGTTGTCACTGACTCTACGGCAGTAACTGCGAGTTCAGAGCTCATCCAAAGATGTGGGCAACGGTGGCACGTACCAGTATCCTTAACGTACCCCCAAAGGAAGAAGTCGCACGGTGTAAGATCCGGCGACCTAGGAGGCCAGCTGTGGAGCACCAGTCATGGGGCCCACTGCGAACGCCATTTTCACATTGACTGTTTTGTTGCTAGGCTAGGCCACGGCGCGGTGACTTTGGAGCCCTCTCGCGTGATCTTGTAAAACGCGGAGATTTCCTCTTTCATGTGGTGTATGCCCAGTTGATGCACGGTTGATAGGTACGGAAGTATTCTCATTTGAAATCGGATGAATTATTTTGAATAGCCCTGTATATATATATGTGTATGTGTATATATATATATTGTGTTAGTGTATATGTGTATGTATATATATATGTGTGTATTGTATATATGTGTATATATATATATATGTGTGTATTTGTGTATATGTATATATATATATATATATATATATGTGTTGTGTATATATGTATATACATATATATGCATATAACTGCAATGACCGCGCAGTTATATATATATATATATAATGTGTGTGTATATATGTATATATATCTAGTGTGTGTGTGTATATATGTGTATATACAGAACCTAACCATTATGAACATCTACAGACCACCAAACACCACAAAAAGTGAATTCCAATTTGCTACAAATGAAATAGAAAACATATTAAAATTACTTGAAACTCCAGCAACAAATATTCTAATTTTCGGAGATTTTATTTCCCATTCATATCATGGAAGAAAAATGACGAACTTATATATGTTGAGAAGTTTCATGGCAACATTACTAAAGATGACAGAACCCAAGCAACAATGCTTTTAGATATTATGGAACATTACGCCCTTACCCAGGAAATCTGTGAAGCCACGAGAAAGGAAACGTTTTGGATTTAATGTGGACAAATAACAACGAGATAATAATAAATAAAAAAGTAACGCACACAAAGTTCTCCGACCATAACCTCATCGATATACAATTGAAGTTAGCACCTAGAGGTCCGAAAACGCATCCCAGAGAGGCAGATGGAATATTTGAAGGCTTAAACATAAATTCAAAGAAAGTAAATTGGGAAAACGTAAATAAAGATTTAAAGGAGTAAATTGGGAATTGCTACTACACGAGAAGCCACAAGAAATACTATGTATAATAGAGACGGAACCAAACCTATAATACTGAAACATATTCCAGAGAGACAGGAAAGAAAACGTAGCAAGCTCGAAAGGAAAATCAGGACTCTATTCAGGCAACGAAGACAAACAGTAAAACAACTCCACAGATGCAAACTGATGCAAAGACTCAAACTAAGAGGAAACTTGGCGAAATAGAAATGGACCTAAAGCAAACATTCATACATAAGACAAACGAGGAGGAAAACAAGGTAGCAGAAAACATAAAAATAACCCAAAATACTTCTACACTTTTGCGAAAAGGAAAATGCAGTGTAAAGAGAGTATTGGACCGTTGATAGACGGGGAGGCCGAATACACAAATGACCCGAAAGAATAAGTGAACTGCTTAGGGAACATTTAAATCTGTGTTTAGCACCCCTAAGTCCCGAGATGGAATGGAAAACCCGAGACGAGTTTTTTCGACATTGAAACGGATCAACCAAGAACAAATCCCGGCACAAACCTATTAATGGACTTCGAGTTCACGGAAGGAGATGTAATTACGGCCTTATCACAGATGCGAGACAATTCAGCGCCAGGGCCAGACACATGGAGTGCCACATTTCTGAAGAAATGCAGAGAGAGTATTGCAAAACCGCTATACTTACTATGGAGGAAATCACTCGACACAGGACAAATTCCACTCCCCTTAAAGAACGCGAATATTGCCCCCTATTTAAGGTGGTAACAGAGCAATGGCCAAAAATTATCGGCCAGTGGCTCTCACCTCACAGTGTTTTGAACGCATAATTAGAGCCAAATTACCTACTACCTACAAGAAAA
>JAJOZX010005389.1:60000-92500 GCA_023014485.1 Bathynomus jamesi | reverse complement strand
TATACGTGATTGCGTATACGTAGGAAAAAATATGGGTAATACGCTGTGTCTATGTACTGTGTGTAGAATATGAAAGTAATTGGTTCATCCCGGGAAGAACTGAATCCTTAGTGGTCAATGGTAAATCATGAAATTTTGAAGAACGGATTAGCTTAGAGGTTGGTTAAAATTAACTTAATAAAACAACAGGCAAGATTATATATTGTAAGCAGCAATTAAGTTTAAATAAATTCAAATAATCCAGAGTAAACATCAATCAGTTAACTGCAATTAAATATACTTTATCGTGATAGCCAATGATTTTAGAATAAGATTTATATGATAAAAATAAGATATGCGTAGTGAATTTCCTTTCCACTAAGTACGCCAATGATTTCAAGAGTGTTTCAAAGTGTGGGTAAGCGTAATTGGGTGAAAGTGTAATCAGTAGGAAAGTGAATTCAAATAGGTGTCGAAAGTAATAAAATTCAATCGGGATTATAGATTTTACGTAATTAACTCAGTTGCACGTATGAAGGTAATTAAAATGAATACGCACTCAAAAAGACTTTAAATTAGTTAAAGTACATTGAGCGGCATTGGGAACTGAATTTAGGCACAGAATTCAATTCGATTAGTAACCTTCATAGCGTTATATTAGCAGTATCTCACCATTAATATTGACCAGAAGTATCAGTAGGACAATTGAATTTTATTTGACGAGTTGATGGGGCATAGATAATAACAGGTTTTAGTGGAATTCATGGTAGGGGCGCAGTTATGTTGTTATCAATATTGACATGGTGTAATAGAATTATTAGAAGGGGAAAAGGAATGGCATCCTGGTATAGTGTGTCAAAATTGGCTATAATTTTGGTTGATACCTTAACAACCGATATAAGAACATCTTAATGACAATTACTCAAGACTAATTTGAATAAAAAAAAATCAAAAATAAAAAGTTGAAAATAGAACTCAATTATGAGCTATTCTGAACTGAACACTTGTAGGTTATAAGTTCCGTATAATTAAGATTAATTTAAAAATTAAAACAAAAAACAACTTAACCTAAATTGAGGGTATGTTCGGTCATACGGGTGAATTTCACGAACATACGAAGCCAGACAAATCAGCTGCATGGTTAGGTTGTCTTGCGATCGGGCATGTGGGTCATTGGTTAAAGGTTTTCGCAACATGCCGGGAAGCAATGGACTGACCATACGAGCCTTGCTCACTCAAGAGGAGGTGGTGTATCGGGATTAAGAAGAATGACTTTCACTGGTTTCAGAAAAGGATCCAGGAACAGCCAAAGAGAAAGATTTGCAAAGTAGAAGGCAAGAAGGGCGAAAACATGAATTCGGAAGAAAAATGAAAATGATCGATGGAACGATCATATTATGGTAGTGAGGAATATTCCGCGCTTGCCCTTCCGCGCGTACAACTTCCGACGGAGGAGTAGGTTCGGGTTCGCTCCCGGCACCTATGGGCTTAGCCTCGGAATTAGGTGTAAATTCCTCTACCTTTGAAAACAGAATCAAGTCATCTTCCTTAAATAGGGATTTAAGCGAAATGACCAAATCGGAACTTAAGGGAAATGAGTTTTCAAATTTATTTGGAATAGCCAGAACACTGGGAACTTCAAGTTCCGGCCTAACTGTCACTGAAGGAGGTGACTCGCTCTCGATGGAGTCACAGGGGTTTACTGTGAAGACATTCGAGTCTTCGTACTCAAAATTATCAAAAGTATGTTGGTTTTCTAGTTCTTCGTTCGTCGGAACTAGAACGGAACAATTGACAATTGATGAAGAATCTTCCCCATCTGGTAGCAGTTCCTTTTTATTTTGAACTGGTTCCAGGGAGTCCGTCGGGCTCTCTGAAACGAGTCTTTCACCCTCAGCTGAAAAGACCGAAGAATAGGGGTGACAAACATATTCGAAAAGTGAGTTCTTTCCTCGAATTAGGCCTGCTTCTCTATCGGCCCAATAAAAATCGTGCGTAATAAGGAAATTCATCCCCAGGAGTAAGTCTCCATCCCAATTCAGTTCAGATACGACCACAAATGGGGTCAGATAAGGGACTGAATCAAACTCAATAGGAAGGATGATTTCTCCGGTACTGTATTCTTCCCAGTCATCATCAATGCAGGACAAACGAGAATGCAAATCGAATTTTTCCGTAGCCACCTTGAGTAACTTCTCGCATACATCGTGGTTAATGTAATTCGCCTGACAGCCAGTTTCAACAAGAGCCAAAACTGCTTGGTTGTTAACAGAAGTTTTCATGAAAATTTGTGGGCGTCTTCATGAGCTCCATTTCAAGAGTCCAGAAGGCGTCTCCGAAACATGTGAACATGCTTCGTCTGCATCAGCGATGGTTTCGCACGAGGTTGGGGATTGGGAGGAAAACCAAAATTTGGAATATCGCAATCAGGGGAATCGGGTGACCAACTGGAAAGACCTGATGTCGGCAATTGACAATACGCCTCTACGTGAGCACTTTGCTCTTTAGGAAAAGATTGCTTGACACTGCTCCGAACACGAATTAACGGAGTTAAAACAAAACGGAGGGACGGCTTGGTCCTCACTATAGTAATTTAAAAAGAAGTCACTGGGACATGATCGATTCGTTACGAAACTGTTACTGTCATCATAAACATCACAATGCTTATGAAAATCATAAAAACTGACTCGCCTACAGGACCTTGTGGGGCATTCTCCCCAGCTGCTACTACAGCAGAAAAAGCATCATCTGAAGCAAGATGATGGTCATCATGACCAAAAAAATCAAAAACAGGGTCATCTTTCAGACCACTTAAACGAGGCGGCATTGCCGATTGATCAAAAACAGGGTCATCTTTCAGACCACTTAAACGAGGCGGCATTGCCGATTGATCAAAAACAGGGTCATCTTTCAGACCACTTAAACGAGGCGGCATTGCCGATTGGCCGTTGGCCGAAGTAAACTCAAACAATTCGGGTCCTGGGAGAAAAGTTATCATAAACATGGTCATCCTGACCATCTAACGCGTCCTCTTTGGGACATGCATCATCTAAACCAAAAACAACATCAGTAACAGAATTCGCGTCCTTTTTGGGACATGCATGGATATCTGATCCATCTGAATCAAAAACGAGGTCTTCTCGACCAAAGTTCACTGAATGAACTATGTCAACTGAACTAACTGAATCAGTTGAGATCAATGTCCGAATGACAAAAATTACTGACAATTTGAGGAGCAGTGTCTAAATCATCGTACAAGTCATGGCCATCGGACCAACACGGTTGTCCTGACCATGGCGAGAAGATAAATTCTGATTTTCAACATCGGTTTCACAGCAATCATCCAAGTTGTCTGAATTCACATTTAACAAAGAATTGGTCACATCCCCATTTACATTACAACAATTATTAACGTAGTATTACACTTACTTTCAACGGAAGTTTCATTATAAAGACTTCCAACAGAAGTACCTTTATAATTATATAAATCAACAATTTCATTGTTGTCGTTACTGTTTTCAACATTAGCATCACAAACACTGTCACAAGATGCTTCACAAAAAATCATCATCAGGAGAGGCTGTGAGTTCTAGCCTAGAAGGGAATTCATTTGATGAACAAGCTGGAACCAACGGTTCAAAGACAACTGAGTCAGAGAAGAAAGTTGGGTCAGGATTACCCAAATCTTCCAAGGTTGACGTTTCATCGTCACTATCCAGGTTCTGCTCGGGTGCCTCGCACCAGAGAAGGAAATAACGTCTTTTATCCCATTTAGCGACGAAGCATCCATCCGAAAAGTCGAAATGGAATCCGTAGGGTCGTAGGGATTCTGGGCCAATAATTAAATCACAATCGGGACAATATTCTGACGGCACTAACGAGACATCTATACTAAAAAAAACAATAATCAATCCACAAGTCAGTTTGGTTTCCGCAAGGACGGGAATAAGGTTACCCTCGGAATCCCGAACGTATGAAACGGATGGCGGTTCCTTAAAGAGAGGACACGCAATTTATCCGCTAAAGACGCAGGAACAATACTGGACGAACATTCGGATCAAAACGACCTAAAAGGGTTTCCTCTGGGCAACGGAGTTTGAAACCGATTTCGAGAAAAAAGTATTCACTTTCTGGGGATTCCGAATGTACAGACCTCAAAGAGGAAGTGGATTGGGAAGTGAGTCAGAATAAGGTGCACTCAACGCCTTTCTACCCAGACCAGAAGGGTCAACGGAATCACTCCGATTCTCTACCGAAACATTATCGGGAGATGCGTTTTCGCGCATCTCTGAAGGATAATGACATGATCCATGAATAAAGGAATGAAGGGAAGTCAATAACTGGCGTGTATCGTTGTTTAAACCTTTAACGTCAACGTCCCATTTGACGGATCCGCTGCCTGTCACAGTACTTCGTGATTACCTGCAGACCGTTATATATATCCTGCCAAAAAACTTTTAAATTCTACCCAAGACCATTGATATATTTGCCCATTGGACCATCGATAAGAAAGGTACGGACGCGCGCGGCGTCACCGAAATTTGGGTCACAAGTGTCAAAAGCAAAACTGATTTTATCCGCATCTGTAGTTAGACAACCTCTAAACGAATCGTCAATTTTACCGAACCAATTACAAAAGGAGGGTTCTACCAATCTATTATTAACGTGACCGCGAAAGTGAGGGACATCAACTGTACGTTTCAGTACGGAAAAGGGAGTTATAAGATTAACAGTAGTGCATGTCAGGGGGTGTAATGGTTTGGACATCGTTAATCATAACACGTGTCGTTGACACGGAAGTGTGTGTGTAAAACAAAAATAACCACGTAAGAGACAAGCAATAAAAAAAATAAATGGAACAAAGTCTAAGTATTTTGTATAGTTACGAAATAACGTAGAACAAAATGGGCGACTCTGCGTTTACTCCGGATGCCGTAATCGACGAGTAATTTTCGAATCTCCCAACGCTGAAGTTTCGTTGGCAAGGGTCGAAATTCCGTCAAAATCACACACTAGAAAAAAAGGGTTACATTATTATAACAATAACATGAATTTTCACTAAAATTAATGAAAAAGGTTTAAATTGAAAAGAATAAAAAAAAGGAACCTAACCGGGTTCAACTAAATAAAAATGTGAGTTATGGGTATAAATATCAGAATTATGACTGATCGCATTTATGTCCCACAACAAAATCTAAAATGATATTATTTAATATCCTCAATAAAAAAAACAATACAGATAATTTTATAAAAAGAATTTAAAAATAATTCAGATTTATAATCTGTTGGGAAAAATAAATACGTGAATACTGAATCAATGACAACGTATGATTAGTACTGTATTTCGTATCACTATCGAACAGTTAATTAAAATCAATTAGTTAAAAAAAATGATTAAGTGTTTATAAAGTCACTTCACTGTTTCACACTAAAAAGGGAAAAATAAAAGTGAATTAAAATTACTAAAATTAAAGAAAATGATAATTAAGGAAATGATTTAAAAGTAATAATTAATAATTAAAGTTCATCACATAAACGAAGAAAAACGTTTTGGTGAGCTGCTGCCTCGGAGCCTCCACGAAGCTTTGGTGTGCCGCTCGTGACGTCATCTGATCGCCACGACGGAGCATACAAACGTTGAAGGAAGATCGTAGACAGGAAGACGGTCGAACGGTTGATTGGAGAAAAATACGAACAATAATTCGAAAGTTGATTGAAGATAAGTTCTATTTGGGGTTGAAGATGGTGGGGTTGGAGTCCAAGTTGAAGAGGTTGCGGTCGACGTCGAATGAGTGAATCCATGAAGTGTTTCAAAAATTGTTCAAAGTAGGGACATCCATTGATGGACGACGGTTTTTTCGGTGGGGGACTGAAACAGTCTCGGTGTTGGGGAACTAAAGCAGTCTCGGTGGGGGACCTCCAGTGTCGCGCATAGGTTGTGCGGGCCTCCAGTGTCGCGCATACGTTGTGCGAGCCTCCAGTGTCGCGCATACGTGCGAGCCTCTGCCCGCTTGCGACTTTTTAGGGTTAATGCACTTTGGACAATCCAACGAAGGTGGTCCTTTGTTGGGTAAGCTCGGCCTTGGCCGAGAGTTTCCGAGTATCAATATAAATAGTTTCTACCAAGTTTGTTTTTTTCCCGAAGGGATGAATGGAAACACTTCACTTCAAAAATTGGAGTTTTAGTTCACTCATAAATTCTTTTATTTACAAAGTTTATACAGAACGAGCACTGATAAATAATCAGAAGTTTACAGGGGGAGGGTTTTACCTCTTACAACAACAGCTCAAGCAGGAATTTACAGGGGTAGAGGTTCGACCCCATTTCACAATAGTTAAGGTGGGGATTGAAAGCGAGGAGGCTTGTCCTCCTCGAGTAAGAGTTACGGCAGGAATTTAAAGTGAGGGGCTTGGCCTCCTCGGGTGAAGGTTCAGGCAGGAATTTAAGATGAGAGAGGAGCCACCTCTGGTAACAACGGCTCAGGGAGGAAATTTAAAGTGAGGGAGGTGCAACCTCTGGTATCAAGAACTCAGGCAGGAATGATTTAATTTACAATACAAGAAATAAATAAGCCTCAATTTTGGGGGAATGCAGTCGAAGGTTAAGCTCCCACTTTAGCTGGAGAGCAAGAATTCTGACGTTAAGCATAATTTAAGCAAAAAGTTAACAAAAAAAGATACTAATTTTTGTAAGGTATACACTTTTGGGTGGCGACATAATGTCGGGGGACCGACATGTACAGAGTACATTAAGTACATAAATTACATTATATTACATACATTAATTACCGTTAATTACAATTTTAGCAATTTGTTAATTGACATATCTAATACTGAAGTAATCTGAATAGGTAACACAATTTAAACAATGAAGGAGAGTTCTCCGTTGTTTTATAATTTAAGGGGATTAACAACAATGTTATATATTTAGTTAACAGTGATTACGCCAAATTATGTCTAATATTATTAGAGGAATGGTTGGTTATCATGATTTGAAAGTCTAATTAGCCAGCGATGAGGAAAGCGGAGAAGATATGGTGTACTTTTCATTTGAAAGTACACGGACATTAATGATAACGTAAGACATAAGTAACGGAATTTGAATGACAATTAGGTAGAAGTAGTAAGTACAGATAATGAGAACGTGGGTAACTATGTAGAGATTAACCAGTAGCCTGGCAGGGAACAATATGGTATATTATAATAATATAACATCACATCTTAACGTTATAAATTGGTAGCAGAGGCAAGAGAGAAGAGTTCGAATTCAGAGGCTCGCTTTTGACGACGTAATCGGAATTCGAGCCTTCGTCTCAGCAATAATAGACAACTTGCGAGTGGTGAAATAATAAAAAGAAAATAAAACAAAAAAGAATACATGTACGTATCATGATCGTCAATAGACATGTACGACTGCACACGGTAGTGTACACATATCATTCGTCACACAATAGGTTGTGCGCGTAATATAGACACGAGTAAACATAGACTGATAAGTTGATAGAGAATAACTAGACAATGGGTAATAGGTAATAAAATAGGTAATAGGTGATAAAATGAATAAAGGACAACGGTCAAGAAGGAACATGGATGTATGAATGAGTATGGTTGCATAACATTTATATTGCGTAACACCAGACAGGACACAACATATAAATAATGACTCATAGAGAGTGAAGTTATTATTATTATTATTATTAAAGAATTTACCATACATTGAATACGAAAGATATCCACATACTGAACACGTGATTCAGTATTCAAGGTATGGAAGGAAATTAAGTTACTTTATGACGTCAGAGTGATTCACTCTGTACGTACAATATAAGGGAGGGACATTCGCTGTTTACAGCGAACTTCTAATGGCACAAACATGGATACTGTTCAACCATAGAAATGGTAAATCGCATGGTAGTGACATATATATATATATATATATGTGTATGTGTATAGTATATATATATTGTGTGTGTATATATATATATATATGTGTGTACGTGTATATATATGTATATATGTGTGTACGTGTATATATATATATATATATATATATATTATATATATATATATATATATATATGTGTGTGTACGTGTATATATATATATGTACGTGTATATATTGGTATATATATATATATATATATGTGTATGTGTATATATATATGTATATATATATATATGTGTATGTGTATATATGTGTATATATATGTGTATATATGTGTATGTATATATATATATGTGTATGTGTATATATGTGTATATATATATATATGTGTATATATATGTGTGTATGGGTATATATGTGTGTGTATATATATATACATATATATACACGTATGTGTATATATGTATGTATATATATATATATATATATATATGTATATATGTAATTATGTATGTATATATATATATATATATATATGTGTATGTGTATATATGTATGTATATATATATATGTATATATGTATATATGTATGTATATATATATATGTATATGTGTATGTGTATATATGTATGTATATATATATGTGTATGTGTATATATGTATATATTATATATATATTTGTATGGGTATATATGTATGTATATATATATATATATATATATATATATATATATATATATATATATATATATATATGTGTATGTGTATATATGTAGTGTATACATATATATATATATATATATATATATATATCTATATATATATATATATATATATACATATATATATATGTATGTGTATATATGTATATATATAAATTATATATATATATATATATATATGTATGTGTATATATGTATGTGTATATATATTATTATATATATATATATATATATTTATATATATGTGTGTGTATGTGTATTAGGGTTATGACTTTTTAATTTTTTGTCATAAATATTGTTTCCTGTATCATCAATCGATGAACTTTGCTTGAGAAGAATAAAAAAGGGCCTAATTCTTCAGAATTAAAAAAAATGTCACCCCGAAAGCAAATATAGTATATTAGTATATTCGAGACAGCTGCATTGCACCATTCTAGATTGGTTACCTGATGATTATCATAAATTGTCCAATATCTTGCAACAATACCGAAAAGCACTAAATACTCTGGAAAATCACTGGAACAGAGACCCATCTGCAATAGCTATACCAAGGAGCAACCAATATTTATTATTTTATTAATTTTTTATTTTTTATTTTGGGGTGAAGTTTTTTCAAAATATATCGAAAAAACTGTTATTTTCATTGTCAGGCGGCAAAAGTTCATCGATTTATGATACAGGAACATGGTTATAAAAATGTCATAACCCTAATGTGTATATTATGGTGTACCATTTTTGGGTCATTTTCAAAAAGTCAAGGTCCAGGAGTCTAATGTTGTGCCAAATGATGTCCTAAACACGAATTTAACAATCATTTTCTAATCCAACAAATTTTGAATCCCCCACCCCCTTTGAAATTTTGCCCATCCCCTTTTCCTAAAAACCCCATATATCTAAAAAATATCAACTTTATCGAAAAATATTATAGAATAAAAATGATTTAGAATCAAACGTTCTATTAGAAAAGTTCATTAAGATAGAAAGTTACGTAATTTTGAAAATTTTCATTTTCTTTTGTCCAAGAGCACCTTATTGTATTAATATATAATAAGGTGCTTAAGTTACATTATTTATGAGTATATTGTGAGTATAAGCCAAATTTAAAAATCCTTTTTTACATTGAATTTTAATAAACAAGCATTGTTTTTACTCTTATTGTTTCTTTTCAGACTGCTTTATTTGAAAAATAAATAAAAAATGAGTCAAACAGCTACAAAACAGCATGACTTTATTCTTGGTCGCTTGCAGGCTGATAGTATGAGTTCATCTAAAATTGTTTTACCATCCAATAAAGATGTTCTAAGCCATTTTATTTATTTACGGAGAATGCAGTATAAGGGTCCAAAAATTACAAAAGATTCTACTGTTAATGAAGTTCTACAGAAGCTACTAATAATATGGCAAAAAGCATGCATTCCTACTATAGATATTAGTAAAAACCTTAAAGGCAGGAAGATGCTGTTAAATCTAGAAGAAATGCATACTAATTTAATCAAGCACAAGAAAAGAGCAAGCTTTGAAAATGAACTCTCTAATTTCATGAAAATTGTGGATTCCCTTTTTGACATCTCTTCTCAAAATGCCGTTGAATTAATCCAAAAAGACCGCATGAGAACTGAGCCTCAGAAAGCATATGATATTTCATTCTTAGAAGATCAAAGAACAAAACGAGAAACATGTTTAGGTTTGCTAGATGCAGATTATGCATCAAAAGTACAGCGCAAGTACATTAGATTAGAGAAAGAGAAGAAACGCAAAGAGAAACATAAATCAGTGAAGCAAGTGAGTGCTACAGCCAGAACATCAGAGACCCTTCTTTCTAGCACGACCAGTTCTGAGACACAGCTATGAAGAGTTTCCGACAGAACCTACAGCAGGACCTTCAAATGCTTCCAGCCCCAAAAATATTCTTGCCTCGCCATTGGTTTCCTCCACTGCAGACAGACTTAATCTCTCTATTGGACAACGGACTGTTTTTGCTACTGCAGTAGCCATTAGGTGTGGCAAGGATATTGAAAAACTGTCTCTCTCCAGGACCACATCTGCAAGAGCCGCTCGAAAGACAAGAAAACGAAAATATGAAACTTGCATCAAGGATTTTACTCCTCCTGATCACTACCTAGTACATTGGGATAGCAAGCTGCTTACTAAATCATGTTCAGAACAAGAAGACCGCCTTGCAATACTTGTTACTGGATACCCAAATGTAGAAAAACTTTTATCAGTTTCTATAATAGATGATTCCACTGGATTGTCTCAAGCCACTTCTGTATTTCAAAGTATTGAAAAATGGAACTTGAAGCAAAATGTCTTTGGAGTATCATTTGATACCACTGCATCCAATTCAGGATGGATGAAAGGTTCCTGTAAGTTACTTGAAGAACTTTTGCAAAAGAAATTGATTTGGTTAGCATGCCGCCATCATGTGGCTGAAAGAGTTTTGTGTGCTGTGTATGAAACCATTTTTGGCCCAAGTAAATCTCCTGAGTTTGAGTTATTCAAAGAATTTCGCGAGTCTAAATGGAAGAAAATTAATACGAAATCTACATACAATGTTCTTGATGTTAAATCAAGGTATCAAAGAGGCCTAAAGGAAGAATGTGTAGAATTTATGACCCAATGTTTAAGAAAATCTGACTGCTTTCCACGTGATGACTATAAGGAAGTTGCTGAAACAACTTTAATGCTTTTAGGAGAGGTTTCCAGAGAAAACAGTCATTGGCGGAAACCTGGTGCAATGCACCGTGCCAGGTGGATGGCAATGATTTTGTATACAAATAAAATGTATGCTTTTGCCCACCAAGCATCATATGATGAATCATTGATTAAGAAATTAAAGAGAATGTGTCTATTTAATGCATTAATTTATGGAAAATACTGGCTTTTATGTTCTAATTCACTAGATAGTCCAGCTAATGATCTGAAGTTTTATCATGATTTTGTGAATTACAAGAAGGAAGATAGGGAAGTTGCAAATGCTGCTTTGAAATCTTTTGCCAATCATTACTGGTATTTGACGGAGGAAGTGGTCCCTTTGAGTTTCTTTGGATCGCTAAGTAATGATGAAAAAGATAAGATCGCAAAATCCTTAAACAAATATCCAGTTCCAGAAAATTATGTATGTGGGCAACCTGTTTTCCCCATTTTAAAGGAAGACACAAAGCTTCATCAGCTAGTAGGTCCAATTTCATGGCATTTATTTCAATGCTGTGGGTCAAAACCAGACTCAAGGATAAAGAAACCAGCATCAACATGGGAAGAGGTCGATGACTACAACAAACTAAAAAACATTCTTTCATCTATTAGAGTAGTCAATGATACCGCTGAAAGAGGAATCAAGCTGGTTCAAGACTTTCATGACAAATGTCAAAATGAAGAAGAATTTCAAGGTATTTTGCAAATTGTGGAAGAGAATAGGAGACTAATTCCTGATCCTAGTAAAGAGACTCTTAAAAGAATGAAACTCAGTAAAGAATAGTTCATTAACAGATAGATTAGGTATTTTTATTTGCAGAGATTGTTTTAATTTAGAAGAGGCTGATTTTTTTTTGTTATTAAATATACCATAAATTGTTTTTTCTTATTTTTATGTTTAAAAAGCTCTTATATCAATGATTTCTAATAAGGAAACTTGTTTCTTTTTATTTTTTGAGTAAAGTGTTGAATAAAGGAAAAAAAAAACGATGGGACCTCACAACTATAGATAAAGTGTTAATTTTTAGCTTTATTTTATATATATATATAGTTTTGAGGTTGTCCTCACTTTGTATAGTTATAATAAAAACTAATTATGATTTGCATTATAACTAGCAAATACAAAGCCCATCGCCGCGAAGCTGCATTGGGGTGATGCTTCAAAGGTGGCGGTAACACCTTATTTAAGAAGAAGGAACTGCAAGCAAAAAAATTTTTAATTAAAATTTTTAAAAAATAAATGAAAATTTTCAAAATTAAGTAAATTTCTATTTTGATGAACTTTTCTAATAGAACATTTGATTCTAAATCATTTTTATTCAATAATATTTTTCGATAAAGTTGATAGTGTTTGAGATATATGGGGTTTTTAGGAAAAGGGGATGCGCAAAATTTCAAGGGGGGGTGGGGGGGATTCAAAATTTGTCGGATTAGAAAATGCCTGTAAAATTCGTGTTTAGGACATCATTTGGCACAACATTAGACTCCTGGACCTTGACTTTTTGAAAATGACCCAAAAATGGTACACCCTAGTGTGTGTATATATATATATGTATATATATATATATATATGTATGTATGTATGTATGTATATATATATATATATATATATATATATGTGTGTATGTATATGTTATGTATAAACCCCCCTTTATGGCCCTGAGTCGGTTCGGATTCGACGGGGGGGGTTCTGGTTAGGAAGGCAAGCAACGGATGTTCTTCTTTATACTTTTCTATAATTCTTTTCGGTCGCCTTAAATGGTGGGTCGCCACTCTGTTAATTCTTTTCTTTCAATGATTCTCTGATCCTTTCTCTTATACTAAAATTATCGACTTTTCTTTTATAACTTGTCGACTTGACTGAGTTCCTGAAGAGAGCACGGCTCGAAGGGAAAAATAAAAAAGTTTCTCTTACTTTGGTTTACTTCTTAAAAATATACAGGTAGTACTCTGAATTTACAAGGGTAGAGGTTCGACCTCTTTCGACCATGGCTCAGGCCGGAATCTAAAAATATTAAGAAGGCAAGGGGCCTCTGCCCCCTCCTAATGAGGTGCTAATATGAAGTCTAATGGAGAAGTGCCTTAAATGAAGTGGTAATCAGAAGTGGTGTATTTTTACAAATATACGTATAATATAACTTAAATGTTTGGGGGAGAACAGTTGAAGGTTAAATTTCCCCCCTTTTTAAACACATGATCAGATGTTTTTTGAAAGATTTCAACTAAAAACAATAAAAAAATATAAATAAAACTAATCGTATATTTTTGCCGAGTTTACATTTTTGACGGAGATATCATTTCGTAATAGTGCACATGAGTACAAATTGAGTACACGACTGAGTACGTATTAATTTTGGTTCATTACAATTACGATTACAATTACCAATTAATTCACATTCACTTGTTGTTTAATTACACTTCCATTTTAAAGTACATTCTTACATGATAAATTAAATCATTACATTCAATTACAGTTTCATTGAAGTACATTACATTATATTAAATCAAGTATTACAGTTAATTACAATTAAACAGTTACTATAACTTTTCGTTTTTACAGTGTTTCATATTAATAGACAATTAAGATGTTAGAAATATAATACGAAGTACATGGGCACATAACACACATAATATAACATAACGCATGATAATGTTATAAATTCGAATCAGAGGGAAAGGAGACTTTTTAACTTTGAGCGTTCGAATTCTGCTGTGATGAGCGGAATTTCGATCACTTAATCTCAGCATTTTTGAGTTCATCTCGGGAGGTCAATATAATTAAAAATAAAAATGAAAAAAATAATACGAGAACGTATTTTTGCGTTTTCGAACGAAGGCATGAAGTTTCGCGTTGACACGAGTAAAAATGAATATTTAATAAAATTTATATTGGATAATGGTCAAGATAAGATCTGAATGTAAGAATGAGTATGGTTGAATAATAATTATATTTATACTACATAACATATAAATAATGACTTCTATAGAGTGTTTAGTCCTTAGGGAAATAAATGACGGGAAAATGTGACGTCATAGTTATTGAATTTTTACGTATAGTACAAATCATTGTTAGGAAGATTTACAAGAACGAATTAGAGACACAGAGTGGGAAACGTGAAGAGAATAAAGTTATTTTGTGACGTCATAGTGTATAAGTCATTATTACAAATCGAAATTCTATCCAAAACTCGCTTATGTGATTTTTGGTTTCTTATGTAAAATGGAATTCATATAATGATGGTGTAGGAATTGTTCATTGTTCACTTTTTACATTACTCTCCCCTTTTAAAAATGATATTTATACAATAATTTAATAGGGTACCATTAATACAATACAAATGAAAATAACATCCTAACAGGGTACCATTAATACAATACAATGAGAAAATAATATCCTAACAGGGTACCATTAGTTACAATACAAATTTTATACAGAACGATTTCGCGTGGTCGAGTACAATGCAGAGTATCCAAATTTTTAAAATGACACTTGCTTACAAAATATAAAAAAATCAAAGATAATACTTTAGTTTAGACAAACATTTAATAGGATTAATACATTAATTTAGACAACCAATTAAGTTAGACAAACAATGATATGGTTAAATTTTTTTTTACAAAATTTTTTTTTTTTTTTTTCTGTGGGGAAAATTACATTCATAATGAATAGGTAAAAGGGAAAAATATAAATCGTACAATCTATAAGCTAATTTTTATTGATAGTGTAGGTAAAATAGAATTACGTAATGGATGATGTATAGACCTGTGGTCTAGTGTGTATTTATGTTTATTGGGTATAAAGTGTGTATTTTATAAGTTCGAGAGACAGATTAGCTGAGAGGATTGTTAAATTAACTGTATAAATGCATGAGCAAAAATTTATATATACTGTAGTAAGCAAAATGATTAAGATTAAATTACGCGCAATGAAATAGTTTATTGTGATATTCAATGATTTTAGCATAAGGTTTGTATATATATAGTGTGCATGCATTTTTATTGACTGTTGTAGGTACAAATCGAATTACGTAGTGGATGATGTATAGACCTGTGGTCAAATGTATATTTATGTTTGTTGGGTACAAAGTGTGTCTGATAATTTCGAGACAGATTTAAATTCGACTACTAAAATTCATAACCATATACTGTAGTAGTATGTCAATTTGACTATAATTTTCGTTTGATACCTTACAAATGGTACAATAACAATTTAAGGACAGTTACTCACGATTAATTGAACAAAATAAAAATACAAATTAAGAATATAGATTAATTATGCATTTTAATGAGCTAACATAATTTTTTATAATAGTAAATCGAACCATAGATGAGTTTCGACCAAGAATAAAAAAGTTATTGAAATGGAAGGAAGCATTTCGAACAATCTTTCTTTTAATAATTTCAATTAAATTTTATATTAAAAATTATTTTTAGATAATAAAAAAAAATATTAAAAAGGTTTAATAATTTTTGCCTGTTAAGTAGAAAAATTATACTCTTTCGTTGAATGTTGATAGAATTTGAATTATTTGATTTTTTTTTTTTTCTGAAAACTTGTTTGCATATAGACAAATACATCTCTTTTATTGTGTAGAAGTTTTATTAAAATTAAATGACAAAAAGAACAAACAACTGAAATTTAGGATATGGCGATCATACAGGTAAATTTCCCGATCGTACAGAGCAGGATAAATTAGGTACATGATCGATTAATTGTTACGCTATTTCTGTCATCATATAATCAAATAATTATAAAACTCGTTAAAAACTTTGGAAAAACGGTTTTGTTACAATTAATGAATTACATAACTATATATTTATATACATAACAATGCATGAAAAGGGAAAGACAAATCAGTGAATTTCCGTCTTACAAACAAAGAAAAGGTTAAACCAAAGATGCAAATCGGTCAATTCAGGTTGAATTTAATTCTCTTTTTCAACAAAAAAAAAGGTTGAATTAAATTCTCTTGAATAACAAAAAAAAGGTTGAATTCAATTGACTGCATTGAAAACTTCGACTTGAAAACTAACTTCGAATATAACTCTGACTTCGAATATAACTCTGACTTCGAATATAACTCTGACTTGGAATATAACTCTGACTTGGAATAAACTCTGACTTGGAATAAACTCTCACTTGGACTCTGTCAAGTATTCTGAACCTAACGGACTCTGTCAAGTATTCTGAAACTAACTTGAACGCTTGTCAAGTATTCTGAAACTAACTTGAACGCTTGTCAAGTATTCTGAAACTAACTTGAACGCTTGTCAAGTATTCTGAAACTAACTTGAACGCTTGTCAAGTATTCTGAAACTAACTTGAACGCTTGTCAAGTATTCTGAAACTAACTTGAACGCTTGTCAAGTATTCTGAAACTAACTTGAACGCTTGTCACGTATTCTGAAACTAACTTGAACGCTTGTCAAGTATTCTGAAACTAACTTGAACGCTTGTCAAGTATTCTGAAACTAACTTGAACGCTTGTCAAGTATTCTGAAACTAACTTGAACGCTTGTCAAGTATTCTGAAACTAACTTGAACGCTTGTCAAGTATTCTGAAACTAATTTGAACGCTTGTCAAGTATTCTGAAACTAACTTGAACGCTTGTCAAGTATTCTGAAACTAACTTGAACGCTTGTCAAGTATTCTGAAACTAACTTGAACGCTTGTCAAGTATTCCTATAAATCTCTGGGGCGGTTGCCCGTCTTGGCGCAACCTTCTGACTTCAAATAAAACTCTCTGTAAACTCTCTCTCTCTTAATTTGCAAGTCAATTCAATTCAGTAATTGAAAAAAATTTGCAAACAAAAAATAAAAAAAAATGTAAACATTTCACTCTAATGTACGGGAAGGTACATAAAATAAAATTATTCTATACTGAATATAACAGTGAAAATAACTCTCTTTGAAATTAACTCTGTTACAATTAACTTTTGTGACATTTAACTTTTCTGACTTTTAACTTTTGTGAAAATTACTGTTTCACTAAAAAAAAATGTATCACTGGTGTCTGAAATGTTCACTGTGTTTCTTGTAAATTCTGACTTAATATTCATTATTAACTGTTAATAATAGTGACTTTTTCAAATGTTTATAAATTATTTAAGAAAACAAAATGTACTTACAAAATTTTCTATGGGGAAATCCTTGAGACGTGTCCTGAAGACGTCTTGCTGGCTACTTGTTCTTGGATGAAAACTAGACGTGAAGAACTTGGAGTCGTGACATACCGGTTCAAGGGTGGATGTTACGAACTAGAAGTCGTGACACGCCGGTCGACTGGTTTTATCCTGATGCAGGGTAATTTCTATCTTGGCCAAAGAGTGGCCTCTTCTTAAAATAATCTTCTTCTTAAAGTAATCTTCTTCTTAAAATAATATTCTTATCCTGGTGCAGGGTAATTTCTATCTTGGCCAAAGAGTGGCCACTTGTTAAACATCTTGTTAAACATCATCTTGTTAAACATCTTCTTGTTAAACATCTTCTGGTTAAAATCTTCTGGTTAAACATCTTCTGGTTAAAATCTTCTTGTTAAACATCTTGTTAAACATCTTCTTAAAATCTGTTAAGATTCTGGTAAAGGGTCTCCAATATGTTAAGATCCTCTTCTTCTTAAAATCTTCTTTTGATCCTGATGCAGGGTCGCCAATTGTTAACCCCCCCCTTTATGGCCCTGAGTCGGTTCGGATTCGACGGGGGGGGGGGTTCTGGTTAGGAGGCAAGCAACGGATGTTCTTCTTTATACTTTTCTATAATTCTTTTCGGTCGCCTTAAATGGTGGGTCGCCACTCTGTTAATTCTTTTCTTTCAATGATTCTCTGATCCTTTCTCTTATACTAAAATTATCGACTTTTCTTTTATAACTTGTCGACTTGACTGAGTTCCTGAAGAGAGCACGGCTCGAAGGGAAAAATAAAAAAGTTTCTCTTACTTTGGTTTACTTCTTAAAAATATACAGGTAGTACTCTGAATTTACAAGGGTAGAGGTTCGACCTCTTTCGACCATGGCTCAGGCCGGAATCTAAAAATATTAAGAAGGCAAGGGGCCTCTGCCCCCTCCTAATGAGGTGCTAATATGAAGTCTAATGGAGAAGTGCCTTAAATGAAGTGGTAATCAGAAGTGGTGTATTTTTACAAATATACGTATAATATAACTTAAATGTTTGGGGGAGAACAGTTGAAGGTTAAATTTCCCCCCTTTTTAAACACATGATCAGATGTTTTTTTGAAAGATTTCAACTAAAAACAATAAAAAAAATATAAATAAAACTAATCGTATATTTTTGCCGAGTTTACATTTTTGACGGCGATATCATTTCGTAATAGTGCACATGAGTACAAATTGAGTACACGACTGAGTACGTATTAATTTTGGTTCGTTACAATTACGATTACAATTACCAATTAATTCACATTCACTTGTTGTTTAATTACACTTCCATTTTAAAGTACATTCTTACATGATAAATTAAATCATTACATTCAATTACAGTTTCATTGAAGTACATTACATTATATTAAATCAAGTATTACAGTTAATTACAATTAAAGTTACTATAACATTTCGTTTTTACAGTGTTTCATATTAATAGACAATTAAGATGTTAGAAATATAATACAAAGTACATGGGCACATAACACACATAACACTGGGGAACAAATTTCAACTTTTTGTCTATTGAATTAGATTTGACAGTTAGTTCTAGGTAATTTGGGTGCGCTGAGCACGAATTTTTACTCGGTTTTGCTCTATCAGGTCCTGATTTTGCTCAACACCCCTCCTCTTTCGTCGTATTCATAAAAAGGTTTTTTCTCAATACTCGCTGTCTTTTTGCAGTTACACATTATGCAACTAGGTTTTATCTAGGTATTTGTACCTATTGTTATGGTATTGTTGTATTATGTATATTTTTATATGTAACACCCTAAAAATATTTTTAATTTTGTCATTTTAACCATTTTAATATTAGTAAATTAAGCTAAAAATATCATAGAATTCTAAAATTTTCTCGAGCGTTCCTGTTCTCTGTAGAGTATTCTAGAGGGACAACTAAAATATATAAAAGCGACTCGTTTCCAGAGTTAATCAGTCAATTCAATCAGTCAGTCAGTCAGTCAGTCAGTCAGTTGAGTTAGTTAATTAAGTTTGGGCATTAACATAATTTTGAATTGGCATATGATTTAGTGAGTAATTTTGTCATCGTGATTTAATATAGTTGATTTAATTAGACGTAATTTATATTGTACCTACTCATCCGTGTTTCTAGTTTAATTTCATAGATTGTAAGTACCTATTTCATAATAAGTACCTATTTAAACTAATTTTTGTGTTTATATTTCAGATTTCTTAAATTTATATGAATTAAGGGCTTTAAATACCTTTACAAATTGGCAGAATAATCAAGCAATATGTCATCAAGCACTAGAAAGTTCAAATGCAAAAACAACCCTGATTCCTTCTGTTATATATGTGGAAATTTTACACTTCCACATCAACGAGCAAATATAACTGACTTCGTAAAAAGAGCTTACTTAGCTTATTTTGGCATAAAACTGGGGGACCAAGATAAATCGTGGGCTTCACATAAAGCCTGCACTATATGCATTGAAAGACTGCGACATTGGACGAAGGGTTCGGATTCAAAAATACCTTTTGGAGTTCCGATGGTAAATTTATGATTTCATAAAACTACGTAATTTAATCACTAGTATACTGTAACTTACCTAAATGTAATTGTAACTTAGGTACATAAACAAAAATTTACAGAAAATGTTTATAAGAATCTCAAATATTGCATAAGGTTGAAACACATAGAAATGTTAAATGTTTGGGTGATAACTTTTGATAAAATTCATAAAAACAAGTCTCTCGTCGCTTTTGTTAACGCTTTACAATTTTTTTTCCATATCAGGTGTGGCGAGAGCCTACTAACCACGAGACCGATTGCTACCTTTGCTTTGTCAAGACTTCGGGCTTCACTAAGAAAATAAACATTGTATCGAGTACCCAAATTTCGACACCGCGATACGACCTGTGCTACATTCAAATGAGATCCCCATTCCAAAATTTAAGGGTCTGCCAACTCAAGAATTAGTTGAAGATGTTCCTGAAAATATTGTTATGCACTTTGAGGAGTCAGACACCGATTTTGACCCCAGCGTATTTGAAAGTCAAAACGATCCGCAAAAGTTTAACCAGGCCGAGTTGAATGATCTTGTAAGGGATCTAAATTTGCCAAAAAAGGCTGCGGAAATTTTAGCTTCAAGACTTAAAGAGAAAAACTTGCTTACTTCAAACACATACATTTCATTTTACAGAAAAAGAGAAGAAGAACTTGTTAAATATTTTAGAACAGAGGATAGTTTAGTATATTGCTGCGACATAGTTGGTTTGTTAAAGAAGATGGGGGTTGAGTCTTACGATGCAAATGATTGGTGCTTGTTTTTAGACAGTTCGAAAAGAAGTCTTAAGTGTGTGTGTTGCATAATGGCAATCTATACGGCTCGATACCGATTGGGCACTCAACAAAATTAAAAGAAAAGTATGAACATATAGAAAAGGTTTTAAATCTTATCAAATATAGGGAGCACGAGTGGATCATATGTGTTGACTTAAAAATGGTTAATTTTCTGCTAGGACAACAAGGAGGGTATACTAAATATCCCTGCTTCTTTGCTTATGAGACAGCAGAGCCAAGGAAGAACATTATTTCAAACAAATCTGGCCAGCACGAACATCACTTACTGTCGGAGAAAAAAACGTAATTAATCCACCTTTAGTGAGCAGAGATAAAATCATATTTCCTCCTCTGCATATAAAACTAGGCCTCATTAAACAATATGTAAAAGCTTTAGATACGAACGGCGAGTGTTTCAAATACATAACTTCAAAATTTCCAAGTTTAAGTTATGAAAAAATCAAGGCGGGAATTTTCGACGGTCCACAAATAGAACAATGATTAAAGACAACAATTTTCCTAATGTCATGAATGAACGCGAAAAAAATGGCTGGTTCTCATTCGTGGACTTGATAGAAAACTTTTTAGGCAATTATAGGGCAGATAACTACGAAGAAATCGTAAAAAACTTTTAAGGGACTACAAAGAGTTAGGTTGCAATATGAGCATAAAAATACATTTTTTGAATAGCCATCTTGACCAATTTCCAAGTAATTTAGGTGATGTAAGTGACGAACAAGGGGAGAGATTCCACCAAGATATAAAAATTATGGAGGAACGGTACCAAGGCCGCTGGATTCCCACATGATGGCTGATTACTGCTGGTGCTTGAAAAGAGACCTGCCATCAACAAGCAAATACGCTAGAAAGTCTTACAAAAGAAAATATTTGCCACAGTGAAAGCTTCATATCTGTTTGTTTTTTTATTTTAAGTCATTTCTATCGTTATAATGTAATTTTACTGTAGTTTGAACTGCTTGTATTCATGAAACTTGAAAAAAAAAATTAACACATGACTTAATTTTTTAGTCCTAATTTGAAAAATCTGGAAAATGGCACATAGGCTGTCGACAAGAATCAGGACCTGATAGAGCCAAACCGAGTTGAAATTCGTATTCAACGCACCCAAATTACCTAGAATCAAGTGTCAGATATCATTCAATAAAATACGTGTTGCCCAGTGTAATATAACATAACGCATGATAATGTTATAAATACGAATCAGAGGGAAAGGAGACTTTTTAACTTTGAGCGTTCGAATTCTGCTGTGATGAGCGGAATTTCGATCACTTAACCTCAGCATTTTTGAGTTCATCTCGGGAGGTCAATATAATTAAAAATAAAAATGAAAAAAATAATACGAGAACGTATTTTTGCGTTTTCGAACGAAGGCATGAAGTTTCGCGTTGACACGAGTAAACATGAATATTTAATAAAATTTATATTGGATAATGGTCAAGATAAGATCTGAATGTAAGAATGAGTATGGTTGAATAATAATTTATTTATACTACATAACATATAAATATGACTTCTATAGAGTGTTTAGTCCTTAGGGAAATAAATGACGGGAAAAATGTGACGTCATAGTTATTGAATTTTTACGTATAGTACAAATCATTGTTAGGAAGATTTACAAGAACGAATTAGAGACAGAGTGGGAAACGTAAAGAGAATAAAGTTATTTTGTGACGTCATAGTGTATAAGTCATTATTACAAATCGAAATTCTATCCAAAACTCGCTTATGTGACTTTTGGTTTCTTATGTAAAAATGGACAATGAATTCATATAATGATGGTGTAGGAATTGTTCATTGTTCACTTTTTACATTACTCTCCCCTTTTAAAAATGATATTTATACAATAATTTAATAGGGTACCATTAATACAATACAAATGAGAAAATAACATCCTAACAGGGTACCATTAATACAATACAATGAGAAAATAACATCCTAACAGGGTACCATTAGTTACAATACAAATTTTATACAGAACGATTTCTCGTGGTCGAGTACAATGCAGAGTATCCAAATTTTTAAAATGACACTTGCTTACAAAATATAAAAAAATCAAAGATTAATACTTTAGTTTAGACAAACATTTAATAGGATTAATACATTAATTTAGACAACCAATTAAGTTAGACAAACAATGATATGGTTAAAAAAAATTTTACAAAATTTTATTTATTTTTTTTTTCTGTGGGGAAAATTACATTCATAATGAATAGGTAAAAGGGAAAAATATAAATCGTACAATCTATAAGCTAATTTTTATTGACTAGTGTAGGTAAAAATAGAATTACGTAATGGATGATGTATAGACCTGTGTCTAGTGTGTATTTATGTTTATTGGGTATAAAGTGTGTATTTTATAAGTTCGAGAGACAGATTAGCTGAGAGGATTGTTAAATTAACTGTATAAATGCATGAGCAAAAATTTATATATAGTAAGCAAAAATGATTAAGATTAAATTACGCGCAATGAAATAGTTTATTGTGATATTCAATGATTTTAGCATAAGGTTTGTATATATATAGTGTGCATGCATTTTTGTTGAACTGTTGTAGGTACAAATCGAATTACGTAGTGGATGATGTATAGACCTGTGGTCAAATGTATATTTATGTTTGTTGGGTACAAAGTGTGTATCTGATAATTTCGAGACAGATTTAAATTCGACTACTAAAATTCATAACCATATACTGTAGTAGTATGTCAATTTGACTATAATTTTCGTTTGATACCTTACAAATGATACAATAACAATTTAAGGACAGTTACTCACGATTAATTGAACAAAAAAAAAATACAAATTAAGAATAGAGATTAATTATGCATTTTAATGAGCTAACATAATTTTTTATAAGAGTAAATCGAACCATAGATGAGTTTCGACCAAGAATAAAAAAGTTATTGAAATGGAAGGAAGCATTTCGAACAATCTTTTCTTTTAATAATTTCAATTAAATTTTATATTAAAAATTATTTTTAGATAATAAAAGAAAATATTAAAAAGGTTTAATAATTTTTGCCCGTTAAGTAGAAAAATTATACTCTTTCGTTGAATGTTGATAGAATTTGAATTATTTGATTTTTTTTTTTTTCTGAAAACTTGTTTGCATATAGACAAATACATCTGTTTTATTGTGTAGAAGTTTTATTAAAATTAAATGACAAAAAAGAACAAACAACTGAAATTTAGGGTATGGCGATCATACGGGTAAATTTCCCGATCGTACAGAGCAGGATAAATTAGGTACATGATCGATTAATTGTTACGCTATTCTATTTCTGTCATCATATAATCAAATAATTATAAAACTCGTTAAAAACTTTTGTAAAAACGGTTTTGTTGCAATTAATTAATTACATAACTATATATTTATATACATAACAATGCATGAAAAGGGAAAGACAAATCAGTGAATTTCCGTCTTACAAAAAGAAAAGGTTAAACCAAAGACGCAAATCGGTCAATTCAGGTTGAATTTAATTCTCTTTTACAACAAAAAAAAAGATTGAATTAAATTCTCTTGAATAACAAAAAAAAGGTTGAATTCAATTGACTGCATTGAAAACTTCGACTTGAAAACTAACTTCGAATATAACTCTGACTTCGAATATAACTGACTTCGAATATAACTCTGACTTCGAATATAACTCTGACTTCGAATATAACTCTGACTTCGAATATAACTCTGACTTCGAATAAACTCTGACTTGGAATAAACTCTGACTTGGACTCTGTCAAGTATCTGAACCTAACGAACTCTGTCAAGTATTCTGAAACTAACTTGAACGCTTGTCAAGTATTCTGAAACTAACTTGAATGCTTGTCAATTATTCCTATAAATCTCTGGGCGGTTGCCCGTCTTGGCGCAACCTTCTGACTTCAAATAAAACTCTCTGTAAACTCTCTCTCTCTTAAGTTGCAAGTCAATTCAATTCAGTAATTGAAAAAAATTTGCAAACAAAAAATATAAAAAATGTAAACATTTCACTCTAATGTACGGGAAGGTACATAAAATAAAATATTATTTACTGAATAAACAGTGAAAATAACTCTTTGAAATTAACTCTGTTATAATTAACTTTTGTGACTTTTATTAAACTTTTCTGACTTTTAACTTTTGTGAAAATTACTGTTTCACTAAAAAAAAATGTATCACTGGTGTCTGAAATGTTCACTGTTTCTTGTAAATTCTGACTTAATATTCATTATTAACTGTTAATAATAGTGACTTTTTCAAATGTTTATAAATTATTTACGAAAACAAAATGTACTTAACAAAATTTTCTATGGGGAAATCCTTGAGACGTGTCCTGAAGACATCTTGCTGGCTACTTGTTCTTGGATGAAAACTAGGCGTGAAGAACTTGGAGTCGTGACGCACCGGTTCAAGGGTGGATGTTACGAACTAGAAGTCGTGACAAGCCGGTCGACTGGTTTTATCCTGATGGAGGGTAATTTCTATCTTGGCCAAAGAGTGGCCTCTTCTTAAAATAATCTTCTTCTAAAAGTAATTCTTCTTAAAGTAATCTTCTTCTTAAAATAATCTTTTTATCCTGGTGCAGGGTAATCTATCTTGGCCAAAGAGTGGCCACTTGTTAAACATCTTCTTGTTAAACATCATCTTGTTAAACATCTTCTTGTTAAACATCTTCCTGTTAAAATCTTCTGGTTAAACATCTTCTGGTTAAAATCTTCTTGTTAAACATTCTTGTTAAACATTTAAAATCTGTTAAGATCCTGGTAAAGGGTCTCCAATATGTTAAGATCCTCTTCTTCTTAAAATCTTCTTTTGATCCTGATGCAGGGTCGCCAATTGTTAACCCCCCTTTATGGCCCTGAGTCGGTTCGGATTCGACGGGGGGGTTCTGGTTAGGAGGCAAGCAACGGATGTTCTTCTTTATACTTTTTTATAATTCTTTTCAGTCGCCTTAAATGGTGGGTCGCCACTCTGTTAATTCTTTTCTTTCAATGATTCTCTGATCCTCTCTCTTATACTAAAATTATCGACTTTTCTTTTATAACTTGTCGACTTGACTGAGTTCCTGAAGAGAGCACGGCTCGAAGGGAAAAATAAAAACTTTCTCTTACTTTGGTTTACTTCTTAAAAATATACAGGTAGTACTCTGAATTTACAAGGGTAGAGGTTCGACCTCTTTCGACCATGGCTCAGGCCGGAATCTAAAAATATTATTAAGAAGGCAAGGGGCCTCTGCCCCCTCCTAATGAGGTGCTAATATGAAGTCTAATGGAGAAGTGCCTTAAATGAAGTGGTAATCTGAAGTGGTGTATTTTTACAAATATACGTATAATAAGCACACCGGACAAAAAATTAGTCACCCCTCTCAGAATGTACCTAATAACGTGTGACGGCGCCTCTGGCCTTGATAACCGCACGAATCCGGCGAGGCAGAGACTCTACGAGGTTGTGCATGTACTGAACATCGATTTGCTGCCACTCGTTCATCAGCCGGTCCCGAAGTTCCGCCAGAGTCCGTGGGTGTCTATTCCTGCTCTTCACTTTCTTTCCAGCCTGAACAACACCTTCGACGCATTCAGGATTAAAGGCTTCATTGGACCTGCGATGTACTCGTCGCCTCCCATCATTGGAGAACAAACAAAAAACGGGACTCATCGGCCCAAATTACACGTTTCCAATCTGCCGCAGTCCGGTTTTTGTGCCTCTGAGCCTATTTATAACGTGCCAATTTGTGACTTCCTGTTAACAGCGGCCTCTTCCGTGGTACCCTGCTCCAGATGTCCATCGCATGCAGTTCTCGTCGCAATGTCCGTTCGGAAATTGGTCGCTGGAGAACCTCATTTGTTTCTTGGAGCAATTGTTCTCTGGTTTGAAAACGATTTGCAGTTACTAGACGAGAAACATGGCGGCGGCCCCTATTGTCGAGAATTGTTTTCCGGCCACAGTTACGCCGTCGATTGTCAGTTGATTGCGAACTACACCACTCTTTGTAAACTCGCTGGACAGTACGCGTTGACACACCAACAAATTGGGCTACTTCAGACATTTTGTGTCCGTGGGCTCTGCCAAACACGATGGCTCCTTTTTGCCACTGAGTAACGTCTGCCTCACGACCAATTTTGCAGACTATATCCAACAAACACTTTGTTCTTCACCACCTCACGAAACAGATCTGATCCTGTGTGCTACGTCACCGCTACTTTCACTTACCAATGCTACATCAGCGCCCTCTGTGTGACTTGAACTTCCTACTATCGGTGCTATTAGGGGTGACTAATTTTTTTGTCCGGTTTGGGAAACGTAAATAGAATAAAGTTATTTTGTGACGTCATAGTGTATAAGTCATTATTACAAATCGAAATTCTATCCAAAACTCGCTTATGTGATTTTGGTTTCTTATGTAAAAATGGACAATGAATTCATATAATGATGGTGTAGGAATTGTTCATTGTTCACTTTTTACATATATATATATATATATATATATATATATATATATATGTGTGTATATGTATATATGTATGTATGTATATATATATATATATATATGTGTATGTGTATATATGTATGTAAACACAGACCGTGCATGGAACAAGGAACTCTTCTGGGAAAATTAAATCCACTATAGTCCGAATAAGTAATGGTAACTGACAAATACCATAGTTTTTCTTTTTCATGATTTTAGCCCGACGTGGGCAACGGGTCTCTCTTTGCGAGAGACCCGTTGCCCACGTCGGGCTAAAATCATGAAAAAGAAATACTATGGTATTTGTCAGTTACCATTACTTATTCGGACTATAGTGGATTTAATTTTCCCAGAAGAGTTCCTTGTTCCATGCACGGTCTGTGTTTAACATATAATTGTCACAGGGAACCATTCTGATTTTGTGTATATATGTATGTATATATATATGTGTATGTGTATATATGTACGTATGTATATATATATATGTGTATGTGTATATATGTATATATATATATATATATATGTGTATGTGTATATGTATATATATATATATATATATATATATATATATATATATATATATATATGTGTATATATGTATATATATATATATATATGTGTATATGTATGTGTATATATATATTATATGTGTATGTGTATATATGTATATATATATATGTGTGTATGTGTATATATGTATGTGTATATATATATGTGTATGTATATATATATATGTATGTATATATATATGTGTGTGTATGTATATATATGATTGTATATATATATATGTGTGTGTGAATATATATATGTGTGTATGTATATATATGTATGTGTGTATATTATATATATGTGTGTATGTATATATATATGTATGTGTATATATATGTGTATGTATATCTATGTGTATATATATATATATATTTGTATGTATATATGTATGTATATATATATATGTATATATATTTGTATGTATATATGTATGTATATATGTATGTATATATATATATTTGTATGTATATATGTATATATATATATATATGTGTATGTATATATGTATGTATATATATATATGTGTATGTATATATGTATGTGTATATATATGTGTAGTATATATGTATGTATATATATATATGTGTGTGTATATATATATATATGTGTATGTATATATGTATGCATATATATATATGTGTATGTATATATTCGTGATCAGTCTTTCCTTGTGGACGACGTGTTTTATCGAGTGTCCAGTGTTACCAAGTGAATAAGTGGTTTTCGTTCGTGTCTTTAAAAAAAAAAAAGTGTTTGGTGCATTTTTAACTAAATTACTTCGTGTTACTAATCATTCATTAACGAATATATTTTTATTGAATTTATTCATTACTATATTACTTGACTAAACCAAGGCTATGCCTTGTTTGTTCCCGAATCTATTACTACACAAGGTTTCATAAGGTTGAAATATCCTTGGTTTGCCTTTGTTGTTTTTCAAATCTATTAGAAACGTCGTTTCTTATGGTTCATTTTTCCTTCACACACTACCTGACCTCCAAAGGGTTCACCTACCGTGGGAAAAAGGGATTAAGTCGGTAAATAGGCGACAGATAAGTTTAATTTAATACTTTTTCTTTAACATTTCTTTCGTCGGTAGCTTAATTATATTCATTTAGCATAAAATTGTGTTACAAGAACCTGTTTCTGCGTTTCAAGAACAATTTTGCTGGTTTTCGCAGGTGACGGCACAATAAGCACGCGGTAGACTTAAGTTGTAATTTATTAATTTCCAGATGCTCGTTTTGTGTTTTTTTGTTTTTTAACTAATTAAAAGCATGGCACCCCCGTCAAGTACTTGCAGTCGCTGTGAAGGGAAATTTGCCGCTTACGCGTTTACAATGGCTAATAATAATGAAGAGTTAGTTTGCAGGTGGTGCTCAAGCATGGAAGTCCTGAGGAACGAATTAGACCGTGAGAGGGAGGCAAGAGTGAGGCTTCAAGAAAGCGTGATGCTTCTGACGGCAAAATTGGATTCCCTTGAGACTCCAGTTACGAACTCAGTTTCTACTAATAATATAAATAGTATTAATAGCCCTCTCTCTTCCCCTAGTTCCCACCCCTTCGTTCGAGTGCGAAATGGAGCCCCATTGCGAAAAGCAAAGACTTGTCTACCAGTAATAACAAGCAATAAGTTTTCTGTTTTAGGTTTCGAAGATGCTGATGAACCGGAAATACGACTCGTTGGCGATGCCATTGTTCGAGGGCAGCTCGAGGAATTCTGTGGGAGAAACCCTCGTCGTAGGCGCCGTTACTGCTACCCTGGTGCAAGGGTGGAGGATATAACTAATAGTGTTGACCATTTTACAGAGGGTACCGCCGAGGACATAACGTATGTTATTCATGTCGGTACTAATAACGTTTTAAATTCTAGATCGGAAGAACTGCTGGCTAGGTACAGGGACTTAATAGAGCGACTAAAGGAGGAAACTAATAAGATTGTCTTAACAGGTATACTTCCTCGAATTATCCAACGTAACGATTTCTACAGCAAGGCGACCTATATTAACAATAACCTAAAGTCTCTCTGCCAACAGGAAGGAGTGCATTATGCGAATTTTTGGAACAGTTTCTACGCCAGGAGGGACTTGTTCCTCGGAGATGGACTTCATCTTAATGACGTAGGAGCTGCGCGTTTAGGAAGACTATTTCATAATACTGTCTATTCTTTCAGGCTGCCGTAACTCGAACGGTCACAGCGTTAATTCTACAAATTTCCCCTGCGCTCGCGAAGGTGTCGTAATTACAAACAATTTGAAGGTTATATCCTTAAATGCTCGTAGCCTACGAAATAAAATAAATGAATTTTTTCTTTAATTGCTTGTAAAGTCTATGATTTAATTGCGATAAACTAATCTGGCTTAGCACTGAAACACGTGACTTTGTAGGGGAGTATCAAATTAAAGGTTATAGACTTTTTGTTAAAAACAGAATAGGGCGAGTAGGCGGTGTTATGTTGTATATTCAAAATTATGAATGGGTTCGATAACGTAGATAGAGATAGCTTTTTCGAAATATCTCAATATAATAGGACTAGAAATAACGGGTGTAAGTTCACAAGTAGAAGGTTCGAGACAGCAGTTGCCAAAAAAATTTTTACGCATAGAATAGTAAATAGCTGGAATAGTTTGCCGGTAGAAGTAATTAGTAGCACGTCTATAAACATGTTTAAAAATCGATTAGACGCATATGTTGATAGATTGGGTATAGTTTAAGGTAGTAAAATTAAGGCTTTGAGGGGATAGATCCCACAGCTCAACACAAGTGTTGTGGGATATAGGGAGGCAGCGTCTTGGGTTAGGGGATACTCTCTGTCCTTACACACCCAATTTAAAGAGATTCCTCTGCTGAGCGGTGCCCCCCATAGTACTGTGAGGTATTGAAAAACTCATGATCTTCACTTGCCACACAAACACCTTTAAATGGGAGACCCAAGATGGGTGTACACACATTTCTACATTACTGTACAGTCTTTACAGCCACACCTACATTTTTCCTCCTAATTGTATATATTGTAATGTATATGGTTGTAAATTTTGACTTCGTCCACAATCGATATGGACCGTGACTTATTTTTCGTGACACGGTACTAGTATTGATGGATACCGTAATGAAATTGACTGGATTCTCTGGATCTGATATATTTGCATGTCGGTTATAAATAGATATAGAGTGTAACATATTTGTGGATAGTAGTCTATTATCACTTGATCCTCTGGATCCAGAGATTCTATCTTAATTTTTAAATCGATAATTAATTAGTTTTGCTAAATTGGTCGTTGCCAATGTACAGGAAGTTGTTACATAAATTTCTTATGTTCTTGAGGTACGGAACCCACGTAAAATTGTAGGTCCCCTCCGCCACCACGGAGGACATACACAATTACGAACACAGTTAGGTAGACCAGCCATGAGTGGATCCTAGGGTTTGTTGGTCTGAAACATTAAACATTATAACATTATATATATGTGTATGTATATATATATTATATGTGTATGTATATATGTATGTATATTTATATATGTGTGTATGTATATATGTATGTGTATATATATGTGTATGTATATATGTATGTATATATGTGTATGTATATATAATATATATGTATGTATATATGTATGTATATATATATATGTGTATGTACATATGTATATATATATGTGTGTATGTATATTGTATGTCTATATATGTATGTGTATATGTATGTATATATATATATGTGTATGTATATATGTATATATATATATATATGTATATAAGTATATATATATATATGTATGTATGTATATGTATGTGTATATATATATATATATGTGTATGTATATATGTATATATATATAATGTGTATGTATATATGTATATATGTGTATGTATATGTGTATGTAAATATGTATGTATATATATATATATGTATATATGTATATATATATATGTGTATGTATATATGTATATATATATATATTATATATATATATATGTGTGTATATATATATGAATATATATATATATGTGTATATATATATGAATATAATATCTGTATATATATATATATATATGATATATATATATGTATATGTGTATGTATATATGTATGTATATATATGTATATGTGTATGTATTATATATGTAATATATATATATATATATATATATATGTGTATGTATATATGTATGTATAATATATATATATGTGTATGTATATATGTATGTATATATATATGTGTATGTATATATGTATGTATGTATATATATGTGTATGTATATATGTATATATACATATATGTGTATGTATATACATATGTGTATGTATATGTATATATATATATATATATATATATATATATATATATATGTGTTAACCCCTCCGTCTATGGCCCTGAGTCGGTTCGGAATCGACGGGGGGGTTCTGGTTATGAGGCAGCAACGGATTTCTTCTATAACATTCTAATTCTTTTCGGTCGCCTCTGGTTAAACTCTTGGCTACAGACTCGCCAGACTGTTAGGCCAATATCTTCTATGGTGCTTGGGTTGTCTCTTTCTCTCGCTATAATGGGTCGACGATTATTAATTCTTCTCTTGCTATAATACTCTGATACTTTCTCTTGGTACTAAACTTATCGATTTTTCTTTTATAACTTATCGACTTAACTAAGTTCTTCTAAAGATAGCCCAACTCAAGGGGAAAAATAAAAAGTTTCTCTTACATTTAGTTTACTTCTCAAAATGTACAGGTAGTGCTCTGAAT
>JAJOZX010005389.1:45000-52500 GCA_023014485.1 Bathynomus jamesi | reverse complement strand
CTAATGATTTATAAAGTGGAACTATAATATCGCGCGATTTGTACTCAAAATTTCGAGCTATAAAACCTAACACTTTGTTCGCTTTATTGACCGCTGCTGTACTTTGTTTCGCTACTTTTAAATCACCCGTGATTATAACTCCTAAATCTTTTTCCTGCTCTACGCTTGTTAAATCTTTTTCCTGCTCTACGCTTGTTAAATCTTTCCCTGACATACTATACGCAAAATTACCGTTACGCGAACCTATATGCAAAATTTTGCACTTATGAACGTTAAATCTCATTTGCCATGTGACAGACCAATCAACGATTTTATTCAGATCTTCCTGAATTTTACCTCTATCTTCGTCATTAACCGCCCTACCCCCCAGCTTCGTGTCATCCGCAAACTTTGAAACTGTACTGACTAGGCCGACATCTAAATCGTTAATATATATAAGAAAAAGCAAGGGGCCCAATACAGAACCCTGAGGAACGCCACTCGCTACATTAGCCCAACACGACTCCGCTCCATCAACGACCACCCTCTGTTTCCTGCCTCGCAACCACTCTTCTAGCCAATTTATTACTACACCCTTGATTCCATGAGCCTTAGTTTTTTCAATGAGTCTTTTGTGCGGCTCGGTGTCAAACGCTTTTTGAAAATCTAAATACACTACATCAACCGCCCGATGTCTATCGTAAACGTCAACCACGCTTTGGAAAAATTCTGAAAGATTAGTTAAGCAAGATTTGTTTCGCCTAAATCCGTGCTGCGTATTTCTAACTAGCTTATGGAATTCTAAGTGATCGACTATACGATCCCTAATTATTGATTCCAGTAGCTTACCTACAACAGACGTTAAACTGATTGGTCTATAATTTCTCGCCGCACCTTTATCGCCTTTCTTAAAGATAGGTGTTACGTTTGCTAACTTGAAATTATCTGGTACGCACCCCTCAGAAATAGACGCATTAAAAA
This sequence comes from Bathynomus jamesi, assembly GCA_023014485.1. Classification (NCBI taxonomy): domain Eukaryota; kingdom Metazoa; phylum Arthropoda; class Malacostraca; order Isopoda; family Cirolanidae; genus Bathynomus; species Bathynomus jamesi. Next base: position 51,540 of record JAJOZX010005389.1, on the reverse strand, counting down.
TCTTTGTTAGCGGCACAACAATGCTATCTTTTAATTCTTTTAGTTGTATGGGATATATGGAATCCGGCCCCGGTGATTTACGCGTTTTCATTTTATCAATATAGCGCGTTACATCCTCTTCACTAACCACTATATTATCCAAAATATTACCATTATCAAACGGTATTATGTTCGTGACCGTAGGGATATTAGTTACATCTTCTATAGTAAAAACTGACGTAAAAAATTCGTTTAGCAAGGTAGCCATTTCCTTGTTTTCAGAAACTAGATCTCCGTTTAGATTTTTCAAAGGCCCCAAGACGCTTTTTACTGGATTTATATTATTGACGTATTGAAAGAATCACTTGGGGTTTTCTTTACCGTCACGAGCTATGGAGATTTCAAATTCGCGCTCGGACTTTTTTATTACACTTTTCGCTTCACGCCTTAGAGATATGTATTTGTTTCGTAACCACAAATTGTCTTTATCGCACTTATGTAGCCTATAAGCCCTATCTCTACTCTTTATAATGTCTCCTACTCTAGAAGTAAACCACAAGGGCTTGTTGTTTAGTTTCGCACGCTTAATTTTGTACGGTACACATTCCTCATTGATAGTCCTAAATACTGTTTCGAACGATTCCCACATTAGTTTTGCGTTGGAGTTCCCCATCACGTTTTCCCAATTGACGTGTAACAATTTATTTCGAAATTTACTAAAGTCTGCGTGCTGGAAGTTAGGAATTTTCGTCGAGTTAGCTGGTTTCGAGTGACTTACTGAGAGGACAAACTCTACCATATTGTGATCGCTATTGCCCAACGGTTCTATTATTTGAAGATCAGTAATTAGCCTATCATCCGTAGTTATTACTAAATCTAAAATACTGCCCAACCTCGTAGGTTCCCCAACCTTTTGAATAAGAAAGCTATCCTCGAGAAAATTAACTAAACGATTACCTTCTGCGTCTCCCTGCATTGTATCGTAATTTACGTTAGCGCAATTAAAGTCACCCATAACTAAAGCCTGCTCACTACCGATTATTCGCTTTAGTTCACGATATAACGCTTCGTCCGTATCAGCTGTTTGATTAGGGGGCCTATATATAACCGCAACAACAAGTTTGAAATCGTTCAATTTAAGTTCTGCTATAGTCGAATCTATCGGTTCTGGAATTGTGTGCTTTACTTCTATAACGTTCGCTATATTATGTTTGATATAACACCGCCTCCTCGTCTACCTATTCTGTTTTTAACAAAAAGTCTATAACCTTTAATTTGATACTCCCCTACAAAGTCACGAGTTTCAGTGCTAAGCCACGATTCATTTATCGCAATTATATGATAGTCTTTACAAGCAATTAAAGAAAAAAATTCGTTTATTTTATTTCGTAGGCTACGAGCATTTAAGGATAGAATCTTCAAATTGTTTGTAATTGCGACAACTTCGCGAGCGCAGTGGAAATTTATGGAATTTACGCTGGGACCGTTCGAGTTACGGTAGCCTGAAAAGAAGAGACAGTATTATTAAATAGTCTTCCTAAACGCGCAGCTCCTACGTCATTAAGATGAAGTCCATCTCCGAGGAACAAGTCCCTCCTGCCGCAGAAACTGTTCCAAAAATTCTCAAAATGCACTCCTTCCTGTTGGCAAAGAGACTTCAGGTTATTGTTAATATAGCTCGCCTTGCTGTAGAAATCGTTAAGATGGATAATTCGAGGAAGTATACCTGTTAAAACAATCTTATTAGTTTTTTCCTTTAATCGCTCTAGTAAGTCCCTGTACCTAGCCAGCATTTCTTCCGATCTAGAATTTAAAACGTTATTAGTACCGACATGAATAACATACGTTGTGTCCTCGGAGGTACCATCTGTAAATTGGTCAACACTATTAGTTATATCCTCCACCCTTGCACCAGGGTAGCAGTAACGGCGCCTACGACGAGGGTTTCTCCAACAGAATTCCTCGAGCTGTCCTCGAACAATGGAATCTCCAACGAGTCGTATTTCCGGTTCATCATCATCTTCAAAACCTAAAACAGAAAACTTATTGTTTGTTATTACTGGTAGACATGTCTTAGGTTGGGAACTAGGAGAAGAGAGAGGGCTATTAATACTATTTATATTATTAATAGAAACTGAGGCAGGAGGGGTCGCAACTGGAGTCTCAAGGGATTCTAATTTTGCCGTCAGGAGCATCACCCTTTCTTCAAGGCTTACTCTGGCCTCCTTCTCACGTTCTAACTCGTTCCTCAACACTTTTAAGTTTGAGCACCACCTGCAAACTAACTGTTCATTATTATTAGCCATTGTAAACGCGTAAGCGGCAAATTTCCCTTCACAGCGACTGCAAGTACTTGACGGGGGTGCCATGCTTTTAATTAGTTAAACAACAAAAAAAACAAAAACAAAAATACGAGCGTTTGGAAATTAATAAATTACAATGTAGGTCTACCGCGTTTTTGAAACGCAGAAACAGGTTCTTGTAACACAAATTTATACTACAGTAAATGCATATAGAATTAAGCTACCGACAAAAGATCTGTGAAAGAAGAGTATTTATAACACTTATCTGTCCGCGATTTGACCCGACCTTTTTCCCTTTTCTTCACACGGTGCGGGACAACACTCTACCTGAACTCTCGAAGGAAGGAAAAATGAACCTTATGTCAGCACGTTTTTTGATAGATTTGAAAAACAACACGGCAAGCCACGTTTGATCAAATAATATATATTCGTTAATGAATATTGACGAAGTAATTTAGTTATGAATGCCCCGAACACTATTTTTTTTTTAAAACACTTCAACGAAAACCACTTTACTTGTAGCTTCCTATTTTTGTTCGTGTCACAACCCTGCGATCTACCATATCTATGGTTTAGTCGTGTCCATTTTTCCATTTGTTATAGAAGTTGTTGTAATTAATTATGATTGTCTTGCATCTCACCCTCGACCCTAGATTATGCATGCACATTGCATATAACAGGATTGGAACCCGTAGTTGTACTTCTTAGTCATTAATACCCACTCTTTGTCTCCAATTCGTTCTTGTAACACAAATTTATACATATATGTGAGTGTATATGTACAGTATATATGTAAAAATGAAATGAATAATCAATATTCATTTTTACATGAGAACCAAAATCGCTTAACGCGAGTTTGGATAATAATTTTACTTGTAGCTTCCTATTTTTGTTCGTGTCACAACCCTGCGATCTACCATATCTATGGTTTAGTCGTGTCCATTTTTCCATTTGTTATAGAAGTTGTTGTAATTAATTATGATTGTCTTGCATCTCACCCTCGACCCTAGATTATGCATGCACATTGCATATAACAGGATTGGAACTCGTAGTTGTACTTCTTAGTCATTAATACCCACTCTTTGTCTCCAATTCGTTCTTGTAACACAAATTTATACTAAATGCATATAGAATTAAGCTACAGACAAAAGATCTGTAAAAGAAGAGTATTTATAACACTTATCTGTCCGCGATTTGATCCGACTTTTTTCCCTTTTCTTCACACGGTGCGGGACAACACTCTACCTGAACTCTCGAACGAAGGAAAAATGAACCTTATGTCAGCACGTTTTTTGATAGATTTGAAAAACAACACGGCAAGCCACGTTTGATCAAATAATATAGTACTGAATAACGACAATAAATGAAATATATTCGTTAATGAATATTGACGAAGTAATTTAGTTATGAATGCACCGAACACTATTTTTTTTTTAAAACACTTCAACGAAAACCACTTATTCAATTGATAACAGGACACTCGATAAAACACGTCTGTGTGTGTGTATATATATATATATATATATATATATATATGTGTGTGTGTGTGTATATATATGTAGTATATATATATATATATGTGTGTGTGTGTGTGTGTGTGTATATGTATATATATATATATGAGTGTGTGTGTGTGTATATATATATATGTGAGTATATATGTATATATGTAAAAATGAAATGAATAATCAATATTCATTTTTACATAAGAACCAAAATCGCTTAACGCGAGTTTGGATAATAATTTTACTTGTAGCTTCCTATTTTTGTTCGTGTCACAACCCTGCGATCTACCATATCTATGGTTTAGTCGTGTCCATTTTTCCATTTGTTATAGAAGTTGTTGTAATTAATTATGATTGTCTTGCATCTCACCCTCGACCCTAGATTATGCATGCACATTGCATATAACAGGATTGGAACCCGTAGTTGTACTTCTTAGTCATTAATACCCACTCTTTGTCTCCAATTCGTTCTTGTAAATCTTCCTAATGATGATTTGTACTATGCGTACAAATTCAATAACTATGACGTCATAAAGTAAATTAATCCTCTTCACGTTTCCATACCGCCAATACTGAATCACCCATTTGGTATGTGGATATCTTTCATGTTCAATATATGGTAAATTCTTTAATAATAAGAAAAAGAAAAGAAAAACTTCATTCTCTATACATCATTATTTGTATTGTGCCCTACCTATTGTCTATTGATGCCTATCAACCTATCAGTCCATATTTTACGCGTGTCTATATTACGCACACAACCTATTCTGTTACTTACATGTAAAATACGTCCACATGTATTTTTTTCTTTTTTTGCTTTTAAGTGCGTGCACCCCTCACAAGATATTCATAAATGCTTGGGTAAGTAAGTGGTCGAATTCGCGAATCACAGCAAAAGCGAACGTTTCTAAGATAAACAACATCTTTCGCTCTGATCCAAATTTATAACATATTATAATGTAATATAACATATTATGTTGTATATAAATTATCTTGTCATGTCTCATGTACTTGTGTTGTACTAATGACCATATACTGTATAATAACCATATAATATAACCATATAATATAACCATATAATATAACCATATATTATAACCATTTATTATAACCATATATAAATATATAAAAACACTGTAAGAATGGTAAACGACGTAATGTACTTCAATTAAACTATAATTGAATGTAATGACTTTATATATAATGTAAGAATGTACTTTAATAGAACTATAATGGACAATCATAAGCGAATGGGAAGTAATCCATAATCGAAATCATAATTGGAATAAACCCAAACAAAAATGTACAGTCGTGTACTTCAATTGTACTTGTGTACGACTATGAAATGATATCGCCTTCAGAAATGAAGATTCGGCAAAAAAAAAAATAAGACTAGTTTTTATTTTTATTTATTTATTTTTTTATTTTTATTGGAATCTTTCAAACATCTGATCGTGTTTAAAAAGGGGGGAAACTTAACCTCCAACTGCCGTTCCCCAACATTCAGGCTTATATTATACATGTATTTGTAAAATGAACGACACTTCATTACGGCTCTCTGCTTTGGTCACTGCTAAGACTCCCTTGTTAGCAGCTTCGCTGCGGGGAGGGGGCAGAGGCCCCTTGCCTCCTTAACTTTTTTTAGATTCCAGCCTGAGCCATGGTCGAAAGAGGTCGAACCTCTACCCCTGTAAAATTCAGACCACTACCTGTACATTTTGAGAAGTAAACTACAAAAAGAGAAAGTTTTTTTAATCTTTTCCTTCGAGCCTTGTTCTAGAATTAGAAAGTTATAGAAGAAAAGTATATAGAAGAAATATCCGTTGCAGCCTCCTAACCAGAACCTCCGTCGATTCCGAACCGACTCAGGGCCATAGAAGAAGCAAGATCTTTAACAGAGTGGCGACCCTTTACCAGGATAAGAAAAAGATTTTTAGAAGAAGATTTGTAGAAGATTTTTAGAAGAGGATTTTAAGAAGAGGCCACTCTTTGGCCAAGATAGAAATTACCCTGCATCAGGATAAAACCAGTTGACCGGCGTGTCACGACTTATAGTTCGTAACATCCACCCTTGAACCGGTGTGTCACGACTCCAAGTTCTCCACGCCTAGTTTTCATCCAAGAAGTAGCCAGCAAGACGTCTTCAGGACACGTCTCAAGGAAATTTTGTTAAGTACAGTTTGTTTTTTTTAAGAAATTTATAAACACTTGAAAAGTCAGTATTATTAACAGTTAATAATGAATATCAAGTCAGAATTTACAAGAAACACAGTGAACATTTCAGACACCAGTGATACATTTTTTTTAGTGAAACTAATTTTCACAGAAGTTAATTTCAGAGAGAGTTAATTTCAGAGAGAGTTAATTTCAGAGAGAGTTAATTTCAGAGAGAGTTAATTTCAGAGAGTGAATTTCAGTTATTTTCACTATTATATTCAGTATAGAATAATTTTATTTTATGTACCAAACATAATATTACCGTACCTTCACGTACATTCGAGTGAAATGTTTACATTTTTTTATTTTTGTTTACAATTTTTTTTCAATTTATTGAATTGTATTGACTTGCAAATTAAGAAAGAGTGTGTTTATAGAGAGTTTAGAGATTTAGAGAGATACTTGAAGTAATTTCGAGTCAGTTTTAGTTGCAAATAAGTTGCAAGTCAGTTTTAGTTGCAAAGAAGTTGCAAGTCAGTTTTGAAGTCAGTTTTGAAGTCAGTTTTGAAGTAATTTTTTTTGAAGTAATTTTTTTG
>JAJOZX010005389.1:32500-42500 GCA_023014485.1 Bathynomus jamesi | reverse complement strand
AATTTAAAAATCCTCTCAGCTAATCTGTCCCTCAAAGTTATAAGATACACACTTTGTATCTAATACACACAAATACACACTAGACCACAGGTCTATACATCATCCATTACGTAATTCGATTTTTTACCTACAATCGTCAATAAAAATTAGCTTATAGATTGTACGGTGTACGTTCTCCCTTTTATCTACTCTATTCATTATGTACATAATTTATCCCACAGAAAAATAAAATTCTGAATTTTGTTTTTTTAACCATATCATTGTTTGTCTAACTTAAATGTTTGTCTAAATTAAAGTATTAATCTTTGAATTTTTTATATTATATAATAACTCACTTGTTCTGTATAAAAATTTGTAATGTAAAGAAAAATTCGTCATCTAACTTGAAGTAGTTAGGAGTTTTTTCTCATTTGTATTGTATTAATGGTACCGTTAGATTATTGTATAAATATCATTTTTTTAAAGGGGAGAGCAATGTAAAAATGAAATGAATAATCATATTCATTTTTACATAAGAACCAAAATCGCTTAACGCGAGTTTGGATAATAATTTTACTTGTAGCTTCCTATTTTTGTTCGTGTCACAACCTGCGATCTACCATATCTATGGTTTAGTCGTGTCCATTTTTCCATTTGTTATAGAAGTGTTGTAATTAATTATGATTGTCTTGCATCTACCCTCGACCCTAGATTATGCATGCACATTGCATATAACAGGATTGGAACCCGTAGTTGTACTTCTTAGTCATTAATACCCACTCTTTTCTCTAATTCGTTCTTGTAAATCTTCCTAATGATGATTTGTCCTATATGACGTCATAGTTATTGAATTTGTACGCAAAGTAAATTAATCCTCTTCGTTTCCATACCACCAATACTGAATCACCCATTTGGTATGTGGATATCTTTCATGTTCAATATATGGTAAATTCTTTAATAATAAGAAAAAGAAAAGAAAAACTTCATTCTCTATACATCATTATTTGTATTGTGCCCTACCTATTGTCTATTGATGCCTATCAACCTATCAGTCCATATTTTACGCGTGTCTATACTACGCACACAACTTATTCTGTTACTTACATGTAAAATACGTCCACATGTATTTTTTCTTTTTTTGCTTTTAAGTGCGTGCACTAGGGTGCCACATAAAAATCATTTTTTGATTTTTAGGACGGCCCTTTGTGGGATTGTTAGTTTGGGTGAAAAAGCCCTGAATATGAAATTTTAGCCAAATTGAAGGATATTTAGGGGTTCCGCATCGACCATCTCTGGCGTACCACGTGTCAGAAGTAATGAGTTTCTCCAAGAAATTGCACCAGCTCCAAGGGGTAAAGTAACATGTACAATGTCAATATAAATGCTATCATATACCGTGGCGTAGAGGCGTAGAGGCAACCAGCTTATAACAACACAATACGCAACTAGCAAACAGTGCAAACACCTTAACAATATTGTTCAACATTATTTCATAATTAATTGGAATAAACTTGTTCCACCATGCCTGGGTAGCAGGATACTCTGCTCTGTGTGTAATGTTATTAATAATACAAAATCATTAAATCAATTTCAATTTTATTGCAACAAAACAACTTAATATTATTAAAATAAAAACATTTTATTCCGTATTAATCATAGTAATATACTGAGCCTACTGGCCATATAAATCAAAATAATAACTAAGAAATAAAGTATATACGATTATACATTGTTATACAGGATTAATAGGAGTAACCCCTATGAAAATGAAGAAAATTCAAATATACCATAAAGTACCCAAACCCGTTAAGGATTTCCGCTGCGGGCGCTCGGGTGCTCTTTGCGGTGCTCTCAACGACTTGCATCAAGTACTGCCGTTGCCTCGTCCTTGGTGAGTGCGAGATTGTAGTTCTGCATCAGCGCGACCCCTCGCTCCGCCCGGACATTGACAACGCTCAACGTAGAGACACGGCGTTTCCCCGCCAGGTAGGACGCATTGTTCGACCAGGTAGCCGGCTCCAACTCTAGGAAAGAAGTATTGATCGCGAGCCGCTCGAAAAGAAGCGTGCTGGATGTCGTGCAAAAGTCTGCGACTGTCTTTCGCTCGAGCTCCTCCGGGCAGACGTCCAGAGCAATGCGCTTGGGTGGCTCCTCGGTGCCCTCGACATCCTTGATGGCCGTCGCAATTCGACTCTTCTCCTCCAGCGGAGTGTCGTCATCGAAGAGAGCGAGGGCGGCCAGGTGTTCACTCAGGTAGCAGAGATGTCGTCGAAACACAGGGGAGGTAGCCTTGGACACGTCCTTGTCCACCTTGTCGTAGTCAACCAGCGCCTTGAGCATCGCCAGGTCAGTTCGAGGGGCAGCGGCGGGAAGGGGCGCCGTAAACCAGGCCGGAATGTAAACCAGCAGCGCAAAGTTTACGAAGCGCAGGATGCCCCGGGCCTCGCGAGCCTTAATGGGGAGCTGCTGCCGGAAGAGGTGGAGCTTGATGGCGTATATCACTTTGGCCATCCACCGGGCGCGGTGGAGTGCGCCCGGTCGCATGAAGCGCACACCTCGCTGGGGGACGCCTCCAAGCGCTATGATCGCCAGCTCCAGGAGCTCTCGGTAGTCGTCCCGCGGCTGGCCCTTGGTGATGTGACCCTTGAAACGCGCGATCAGATCGTCTCGCGCCTTGAGCAGCGGCTTAGTAAGGTCTTCCTTGGAGATGGCGCTGAATTGGTCGGTGCAGACGGATTGCCAGCGCTCCTTCAGTCGCGAGAACAGTTTAATGTCAGGACCAGAGGAGGGGCCCATGCACTCGATGAAGGCTTTCTCTGCCACCAATTCTAGCATGTGGTGCCGACAGGCCAGGTTCAGCAGCTGGCGGTGAAGGCCCTGCTCGATGAAGACGCAAGCGCCCGAAACGACGCCTGTGTTGGCAGCTGTCGTGTCAAAGGAGAGCCCGACGACACGATCAGCGATTCCCCAGTCATCCAACGAGTTCAGCACAGCATCTGCTTGGGCGCGACCAGTTCCAGCAGGCAGCTTCGGCACGGAGAGAAGTTTGTCGACGCCGTCGCCGGACACGACTATGGCGAGGCGATCGACCTTCTTGCCGCTGAAGTCGGAGACCATCTTCCCGTCCCAGTGAACGATGAGCGGGACACTGGGATCGAACGTCATCTTCACTTCTTTGGCGATTTCCCCTCGATGACGCAATCGCTAACGCCGAATCGTCTCGTGACTGAGAGCCAGTTCATCTGTATCTTGAATATCCAGACTGGGAGCAGCTGCTTTCATGAGTTGAACGGCTCCACGGTTGCTTGTTTTGGTCCGGTCCAGTGCCGACGCTAGGTCTTGAGTCATAATGTTCTTTTTGCGACGGCGCTTTGTAGGTGGATTGGTTTCCTCTTCTGTCGAGCAATTAGGCGACGACGACGAGTTTGATGATGTAAGGGTTGCTGTTGCCAGTGATTGCTCTGATTGCTTTTGGCGTTGCCTTTCTTTGGCAGCTTCACGCGCGGATGCACGTTGCTCAATTCCAGTGAGGATTTTGTCCACCCCGGACATGACACCACGGCGACCCTTTTCGCGTTGAGCAAGAAGGAAGTCGCGATCCTCCTGGATGGTGATGACGGAGAGGGCGTTGTCGAGAGCCACGTCAAAAATGTCATCGAGTCCCTCGTGAAGGCCGCCCTGGCTGCCTCACCTGTGCGCCGGACCGCTTCCGGCTGCGCTGCAGTGCCTGCCAATTGTCGTAAAGTCTAAGCAGTTTTCGCGCGGCGCTTTTGGATGTCATGGTCGGGATTCTGGCCATAGCCCAGAAAGTATACACCTCGACGATCACATTACGCGCCGCCTCGGCTAGAAGTTGTTTTTGCACCTTATGAAACTGTATAAACCGGCGAAGCACTTCACCATTTGAAGGTAACCTGTTTCCCGTTAGGGGGCTTGGGTTGGCGTGTCCGATTAGCCATATATCGGTCTTGATCTCAGTGAGCTTGCGGTAGCCATCACGAGATGATCACGCGTTGAATGCGTGAAGGAGACTGATTGACTGAAGACTGGGACAGTGTGACTCACCACACTAACCCGGCGTTGCGCTGTTGCCAGATTTCAATGCTGAAAAGTAGTGAAAATATATACAATGAGAAGCAAATATTAATTATAATATTTAAATTTATGAAATGCATAAATTATAGCAATAGATATGCAGGGTTGGCTGGTTTAACCCAAATGGTTTAAACCATTGGTTTAAACCATGGTTTAAACCATTTAAAAAAAAACATGTTTTCTGTTTTTTTTTGTTTTTTTATAATTTCAAGTTTTACAACACAAATTATTTAATTCATAACCTAACAGCTCTAAAACTAAAACTTATATTTATATTGATAAGACCTAAAAACCATCAGTTCAGGGTAGCCTTGTATGTACGGTAGTATATAATATAGCTACCTTGCACTAGCAGGCCTATTTAATAGTGGCATTGCACATAAAAGGATTGAAGTTACCTGTATCAATTACATTATAAACGCATGTAGCTAAAAATATAAATGTTGTTATTAGGTTTATTTTCATTTTTGTGAAGTTAGCACTTCTTACATCTAACATCTTCCAATTAAAAAATGAGACATTCAGCAATTCTAATTTCTGAGTACCAGTACCTAATTGAGTTATCTGAGTTAAGTTTTTTTTTTTTTTTAAAACCATTGGTTTTTTTTTTTTTTTTTTAAACCATGGTTTTTTTCAACCCTGTATATATGTAATAGTGCCATGGTTACAGGTTTCCCAGATAAATCCATTATTTCGAACACACGGTACAACAGAAACGGTCGATGCGGAACCTCTAAATGTATTTCGATCGGGCTCAAACTTAATATTTAGGGTTATCTCATCCAACCAAACAATATGACTAAGGGCCATTCGAAATTTCCAAATTCTAAAAACTGCCCCTATAGAGTGTGGCACCCTAGCGTGCACCCCTCACAAGATATTCATAAATGCTTGGGTAAGTAAGTGGTCGAATTCGCGAATCACAGCAAAAGCGAACGTTTCTAAGATAAACAACATCTTTCGCTCAGATCCAAATTTATAACATTATAATGTAATATAACATATTATGTTGTATATAAATTATCTTGTCATGTCTCATGTACTTGTGTTGTACTAATGACCATATATAATAACCATATAATATAACCATATAATATAACCATATAATATAACCATATATTATAACCATATATTATAACCATATATTACAACTAGTGATGTAGCGGACGTCATTTTTTTCACATCCGCGGATGCGGATGAGGATGTTTGATTTCAACATCCGCGGATGCAGATGCGGATGCGGATGTCTACATTTTCGTATTTTTTAGGATATATTCGAGATTTGTTGTGTTTAACGTATATAATAAGTTATTATATAGAGAGAGCTGTAGCTATAATGTAGTATAATTGATTAATTGTACATAATTACTGTACTTTTCTCTGAACATATAAAATAATATCAAGCATCTAACTAATATAGAAATCAATTAGTGAATTCGTCTGCAAATAAATTCGTTATATTTTGTTGAGTTTCAGCCACAATTAGAAACCATAATTGTGTTACCAGGATGCGGGACGTGAACCCAACTCAAATGCACCCCACCGACCTCTTTCCCCAACCTCCACCCTTATAGAAAGAGATCTTTAATTAGCTTGATAACTATTTATATTAAGTTTAAAGTTTTATTAGGCATATTTATAAATGAGTAATTAAAATAAAGTAAACTAAGATGTTCATCGTTTAATGTTCAAACTTAATTATAGGAAGGTTATGCTTAAGGAACATTAATTTTTCTGCCTTTTCTGCTGCCAGTCTGTTTCTCTTTTCATCATATATTAATCCAGCACTGCTAATAATCTCTCGCTTGGTACGTTTGTTGGAGGACAGGCTAAATGTTTCCTTGCAAGTTTACTCAAGTATGGATAGATATTCTGCGTATTTTTCCACCAACTAATAGGATTGTCACATGCAGCCAGGCGTTTTTTCTTGGTGATAGCTCTCGATCATTTTTACTACATCTTTTGACATCGCGTAGGTCTCGTCATTGCTGCTTGACTCAAGAAACTGAGAGACAGATTCTGTGATAGATTTGCTTGTTGAAGGTGTTGGTTCTGTCACTGAAACTTTATTCTTTTGGTGGGTGGCGAAGCGACAGATTCAAGAGATTGAAGCTCTTCAACTGCTTTGCCAAGTGATGATTTAACTCGTTCTAATGTAGTAGGTGAAAATAACTTAGCTTTGTAACGTGGATCTAAGTAGGTTGCAAGAGAGTAACTTCATACAAGAACAGCCTCTCGTCTTGTCGCTTGCATCACTTTTGCGCACAATGAACTAGTTCTATTAATATAGTAGAATTTGATAATTTCCGCTTATTAATGACATTTATCTCAACGGTCCACATCCGCACGACATCCGCAGTCCAAAGTGCGGATGCGGATGCGAGAAAATGTGCGGATGTTCCGCGGATGCGGATGCGGATGTGACCTACATCACTAATATATATATATATATATATACACACACACCCATACATATATATACACACACACACCACATATATATATATATATATATATATATAATAATATATATATATACACACATATATAAATATATATATACACATATATCTACATATATATACACACACACATATATATATATATATATATATACACACATATATACATATATATATACACATATATCTACATATATATATACGCGGGACAGATAAGTATTATAAATACTCTTCTTTTACAGATCTTTTGTCGGTAGCTTAATTCTATATGCATTTAGTATAAATTTGTGTTACAAGAACCTGTTTCTGCGTTTCAAAAACGCGGTAGACCTACATTGTAATTTATTAATTTCCAAACGCTCGTATTTTTTGTTTTTTGTTGTTGTTTAACTAATTAAAAGCATGGCACCCCCGTCAAGTACTTGCAGTCGCTGTGAAGGGAAATTTGCCGCTTACGCGTTTACAATGGCTAATAATAATGAACAGTTAGTTTGCAGGTGGTGCTCAAACTTAAGTGCTGAGGAACGAGTTAGAACGTGAGAAGGAGGCCAGAGTAAGCCTTGAAGAAAGGGTGATGCTCCTGACGGCAAAATTAGAATCCCTTGAGACTCCAGTTGCGACCCCTCCTGCCTCAGTTTCTATTAATAATATAAATAGTATTAATAGCCCTCTCTCTTCTCCTAGTTCCCAACCCTTCGTTCGAGTGCGTAATGGAGCCCCATTGAGAAAACCTAAGACATGTCTACCAGTAATAACAAACAATAAGTTTTCTGTTTTAGGTTTTGAAGATGATGATGAACCGGAAATACGACTCGTTGGCGATTCCATTGTTCGAGGACAGCTCGAGGAATTCTGTGGGAGAAACCCTCGTCGTAGGCGCCGTTACTGCTACCCTGGTGCAAGGGTGGAGGATATAACTAATAGTGTTGACCAATTTACAGATGGTACCTCCGAGGACACAACGTATGTTATTCATGTCGGTACTAATAACGTTTTAAATTCTAGATCGGAAGAACTGCTGGCTAGGTACAGGGACTTACTAGAGCGATTAAAGGAAAAACTAATAAGATTGTTTTAACAGGTATACTTCCTCGAATTATCCATCGTAACGATTTCTACAGCAAGGCGACCTATATTAACAATAACCTAAAGTCTCTTTGCCAACAGGAAGGAGTGCATTTTGAGAATTTTTGGAACAGTTTCTGCGGCAGGAGGGACTTGTTCCTCGGAGATGGACTTCATCTTAATGACGTAGGAGCTGCGCGTTTAGGAAGACTATTTCATAATACTGTCTCTTCTTTTCAGGCTGCCGTAACTCGAACGGTCCCAGCGTAAATTCCATAAATTTCCACTGCGCTCGCGAAGTTGTCGCAATTACAAACAATTTGAAGGTTCTATCCTTAAATGCTCGTAGCCTACGAAATAAAATAAACGAATTTTTTTCTTTAATTGCTTGTAAAGACTATGTATAATTGCGATAAATGAATCGTGGCTTAGCACTGAAACTCGTGACTTTGTAGGGGAGTATCAAATTAAAGGTTATAGACTTTTTGTTAAAAACAGAATAGGTAGGCGAGGAGGCGGTGTTATGTTGTATATCAAAGATAATATAGCGAACGTTATAGAAGTAAAAGCACACAATTCCAGAACCGATAGATTCGACTATAGCAGAACTTAAATTGAACGATTTCAAACTTGTTGTTGCGGTTATATATAGGCCCCCTAATCAAACAGCTGATACGGACGAAGCGTTATATCGTGAACTAAAGCGAATAATCGGTAGTGAGCAGGCTTTAGTTATGGGTGACTTTAATTGCGCTAACGTAAATTACGATACAATGCAGGGAGGAAGGTAATCGCTTTTTCTTATTCAAAAGGTTGGGGAACCTACGAGGTTGGACAGTATTTTAGATTTAGTAATAACTACGGATGATAGGCTAATTACTGATCTTCAAATAATAGAACCGTTGGGCAATAGCGATCACAATATGGTAGAGTTTGTCCTCTCAGTAAGTCACTCGAAACCAGCTAACTCGACGAAAATTCCTAACTTCCAGCACGCAGACTTTAGTAAATTTCGAAATAAATTGTCACACGTCAATTGGGAAAACGTGATGGGGAACTCCAACGCAAAACTAATGTGGGAATCGTTCGAAACAGTATTTAGGACTATAAATGAGGAATGTGTACCGTACAAAATTAAGCGTGCGAAAGTAAACAACAAGCCCTTGTGGTTTACTTCTAGAGTAGGAGACATTATAAAGAGTAGAGATAGGGCTTATAGGCTACATAAGTGCGATAAAGACAATTTGTGGTTACGAAACAACTACATATCTCTAAGGCGTGAAGCGAAAAGTGTAATAAAAAAGTCCAAGCGCGAATTTGAAATCTCCATAGCTCGTGACGGTAAAGAAAACCCCAAGCGATTCTTTCAATACGTCAATAATAGAAATCCAGTAAAAAGCGTCTTGGGGCCTTTGAAAAATCTAAACGGAGATCTAGTTTCTGAAAACAAGGAAATGGCTACCTTGCTAAACGAATTTTTTACGTCAGTTTTTACTATAGAAGATGTAACAAATATCCCTACGGTCACGGACATAATACCGTTTGATAATGGTAATATTTTGGATAATATAGTGGTTAGTGAAGGGGAGGTAACGCGCTATATTGATAAAATGAAAACGCGTAAATCACCGGGGCCGGATTCCATATATCCCATACAACTAAAAGAATTAAAAGATAGCATTGTTGTGCCGCTAACAAAGATTTTTAATGCGTCTATTTCTGAGGGGTGCGTACCAGATAATTTCAAGTTAGCAAACGTAACACCTATCTTTAAGAAAGGCGATAAAGGTGCGGCGGGAAATTATAGACCAATCAGTTTAACGTCTGTTGTAGGTAAGCTACTGGAATCAATAATTAGGGATCGTATAGTCGAACACTTAGAATTCCATAAGCTAGTTAGAAATACGCAGCACGGATTTAGGCGAAACAAATCTTGCTTAACTAATCTTTTAGAATTTTTCCAAAGCGTGGTTGACGTTTACGATAGACATCGGGCGGTTGATGTAGTGTATTTAGATTTTCAAAAAGCGTTTGACACCGTGCCGCACAAAAGACTCATTGAAAAAACTAAGGCTCATGGAATCAGGGGTGTAGTAATAAATTGGCTAGAAGAGTGGTTGCGAGGCAGGAAACAGAGGGTGGTCGTTGATGGAGCGGAGTCGTGTTGGGCTAATGTAGCGAGTGGCGTTCCTCAGGGTTCTGTATTGGGCCCCTTGCTTTTTCTTATAATATTAACGATTTAGATGTCGGCCTAGTCAGTACAGTTTCAAAGTTTGCGGATGACACGAAGCTGGGTGGTAGGGCGATTAATGACGAAGATAGAGGTAAAATTCAGGAAGATCTGAATAAAATCGTTGATTGGTCAGTCACATGGCAAATGAGATTTAACGTTGATAAGT
>JAJOZX010005389.1:0-27500 GCA_023014485.1 Bathynomus jamesi | reverse complement strand
ACGACGCTTGTATAGGAGATATTCCGCGCAAGACGAGAAAGAGAAAACAACAAATGAAAAAATGAAGTACCACCTGGGAATCGAACCCGGGATCTTCCGATTGCCGGTCAGACGCGATAACCACTACACCATGGACTTCACTCTTCCAAATGCCGTAATTCCTCTACATACTCGCAGAAACCAATGCCCCAAGGGGGCACCTCCCGCATGCCGTAACATTATATACATTCAACTGCAAAGAACACGCAGTATAATAACGTAAAGAACGACGCTTGTATAGGAGATATTCCGCGCAAGACGAGAAAGAGAAAACAACAAATGAAAAAATGAAGTACCACCTGGGAATCGAACCCGGGATCTTCCGATTGCCGGTCAGACGCGATAACCACTACACCATGGACTTCACTCTTCCAAATGCCGTAATTCCTCTACATACTCGCAGAAACCAATGCCCCAAGGGGGCACCTCCCGCATGCCGTAACATTATATACATTCAACTGCAAAGAACACGCAGTATAAATAACGTAAAGAACGACGCTTGTATAGGAGATATTCCGCGCAAGACGAGAAAGAGAAAACAACAAATGAAAAAATGAAGTACCACCTGGAAGAGTGAAGTCCATGGTGTAGTGGTTATCGCGTCTGACCGGCAATCGGAAGATCCCGGGTTCGATTCCCAGGTGGTACTTCATTTTTTCATTTGTTGTTTTCTCTTTCTCGTCTTGCGCGGAATATCTCCTATACAAGCGTCGTTCTTTACGTTATTTATACTGCGTGTTCTTTGCAGTTGAATGTATATAATGTTACGGCATGCGGGAGGTGCCCCCTTGGGGCATTGGTTTCTGCGAGTATGTAGAGGAATTACGGCATTTGGAAGAGTGAAGTCCATGGTGTAGTGGTTATCGCGTCTGACCGGCAATCGGAAGATCCCGGGTTCGATTCCCAGGTGGTACTTCATTTTTTCATTTGTTGTTTTCTCTTTCTCGTCTTGCGCGGAATATCTCCTATACAAGCGTCGTTCTTTACGTTATTTATACTGCGTGTTCTTTGCAGTTGAATATATATATATATATATATAATATATATATATATATATATGGAGGGTTGTAGTAATTTATTTTATCACATATAAAATGCTTCATTAAAATAGTAGGTATCCGTAATTATAGATTAGTTTGCAATTAATATTATGCTAAAGTCCTCTTTTGATTCATTGAATTTTTTTAAAACATTCCTTTGCAAGTTTTAAATACTCTAATTTTATAAATTCCATAATAAATGAAATGTTATTCGGCATTTTCCCTTAAAGGGTTACAAACTTCTCTGAGCTGTTCGAAGATATTTTTACATTGTAACACACTTACTATATGTCTACTCTGCATATGGTTTAGACAATTGGGTTTTTATTAAAAAAAGATTCAGTATGAACTAATTAATTATTCTTCCTCCTTTAAAGGTCTGATGAGGATTTGACACGTGTTATACATTCTTTTCGTTTTGAAGAAACGCATGTTTTGGACCTGAATACGAAGGTAGAAGTTTTATCGCGCAGTCACGCAACGAATACCACATCATTAACGAAATAATGTAATTTTTTTTTCTTATGTTTGGAGCTTTTTTTCGGGTAAGAAAAAGCAATGTATTTTCATCAATTTATTACATGATAGAAATCATGTTTTTAGTACAATAACCAATTAGTTTTCATTAAATAAGCTACAGAACACAAGAACTAATATTATTGGATACAAATATATATATATATATATATATATATATATATATATATATACACACACGAACAAAACATCATACTCTACAACGAGTACACACAATTGGAAAACGGCTTTTTATTTCTCTGCATACCAGTTCGTCGTTTGGTTGAGTGTGACATGGGTCGAATAATTTTTTAAAATTTATAAATTCCTTACCACGTGACATATGCATGAGAAATGAAAGGCAGTACATCCCGCAAGTATTACTAAATATCCTTGTATCAAGAAGGGATTCCATACAACCGGGGATATGCAACTGCTTGAGAAATTTTTACAAATACAAGGGACACCTCAGGGCTGAGTCCCGAGTGAATCAAAATAGTACATGCGGTCCTTATTTTTAAAATAGGTTTCAAACCAATGAATCCCTTCACTACCAATAACATCTGTGTTGTGAGTAAGACTACCGCATTCTCTCGTAGTTGGCAGTTTCAATGTTTCATTCTTCGCAAACACACCGATAAATTTGGCACGTATGATTCTTTCACTATCCATTACTCTCTGAAGTCTATTCGCATCCATTTTAAAAGTCAGTGACGACGCTTCTAAATCTGTCAACTTCTATTAGGGCTTGTGACTCGAGGTATACTAGTACACTAATAGGCGCGTCTATAGGCTTAGCCAATTCCAATCTGATTGAGATGTTTCCACTTTGTTGTGGGCTTAAGTGTGTATTTACACAAGCAGATAAATCAAGTGTGATATCAAACGCATAAAGGTTAAATTGATCGATTAATTCTTTCTGCGTTACCCCGGACCCGAGTTCATCATAAGCAACTGCAATATGGGCCAGATTACTATATACTCTCGCGCTAAACTGGAACACAGCGTCTGATGAATAATCCATATCCATATATCCGCTCAACGCAAAGCCATTGACGTATAGACTTATATTTTTAAGGCCGAAATTCTCGAATTTAAAGACTCTTTTTATATTTTCCATTCACTGAGGCGTGGTCCTACATCCCAATTAATATCCTTTTAGGTAGGACTCCCAAGGCGATGTTTTCTATCTGTTTCGAGGCAAACCCTGCTGGCACAGTGTATAGTTTGATTTGTGCTCTATTAATTGGGTATTTTACTGTGGCATGTATTAAGTTTTTCTCAATTTCTATTTGTTTAGGCGCACTTAATTTCACTCGCCTTACGCGGAGGTATGTATCCATAATGTGAATCACAACTGGTTTTGCTCCCTCTTCTTGACCAACTCCCAGATTTAAACAGATCTCAGGATTCGTGCAGGTGAGCTTTATTTTCATATCGACCCCATTCACAAGCAACTTCTCCTGGAATGTGAAGTCTGTATGGAAGCGTCCAAAACATTCATTTACCTTCTCTTTAGAATTTTTAAATTTGACCTTTATACTACTTTCGTCTTTAGCTTGATAATAGCCCTCGGCAGTTAAAAAGGTATCCTTCGCTTCCTTGGAAAAGTTCAGCACATCTCTCCATATAGGCTCGTAGGTGATAGTACCCCGGTCCTGCCGATATGTTGACGTGATTTAAATATACATCACACTGGTTGAATATGGAGTGCAGAAAGTTTGTTTCAGGATATACATCATATTTGTCATCGCAGTCTGTTCCATCAGAATGGGCTATACGTAGTTTAGCGTACATGTGCACACAACTTGGGTCAAAAAAGTAAGGGCCTGAGCTGGGTATCACGAATTCAATTGGAGCACTTGGGGAACTAATTGTGTTTAACGGGTTAATCGTAATAAAGTCACTGTGCTCAACAGAAACTTGAGTTGGAGGCATATCAAAGAGGGACAGCTCCGATTTACAACATTGTGAACTACACGGATGGATGAAGCGTGCCATGACGAGTTAGAAATAGTACTACCTCTCTCGACAAGTAGTAAACAGTCTATGATTCATGAGATCAATGCCCTTAGCTTATATTAGTCAAAAAATGGTCAACCTTAGGTTTCATTCGCTTAGAACACTTCTTCGATATCCTTTTACGTTTAACGCCACGTGCTGGTAATCCCTTCTTCCGGACAGCCCTCTTCTTCTTCCCACCACCACGCATTTTTCTCTTTGCATCTTTGACGATTTCGTCCCTTGTACACTTTAAGTGTTTGTTAGAGCTTCTTTAGGTTTAGCTCCAGCCAATATGTTTTCTGCAGTGTTAAGACCTGATTGTAGCGCTTTCCTCCCGAGGCATCTGGCACCCCTCTTCAGCAAGGGGAACGCCGTTCGTAGTATAGTTGAAAAAATGGATCCATGTCCACTACCACGCTGGTATCTCACACCTCGATAGACTGTGAAAGTGCAGCTTCAATGTTAAGCTTCCCTCACCGAATCGGAAATTTTTTCCCTCAGTCGTTCTTATATATATTAAGATGTTGGTTATTAGATTAGTCGCGACATTCACATAATGGGGCCTGTCATATGTAATATTCATGCACTTCTCTCTATGGTTGAGGATGTGTGCAATGCGCAGCAGGCGTGCCTGTGTATCCCCAACAAACTGGTGCTCCACTATGTTGCTGTCAATATAGCACATGTCTGGGGTGTATATCCATCAATCAACTTCTCCAATTTCATCTGATACATTACGCTGGACAAATCATGTTGTGCCTCGTGAAAGGTATTTCTTTGGAAGGATGATGGGTATTGCCCATAGGTTATAATTTTGAACAGTCCTTTGTCTTTAATATTTCTGTCAGCCTGTGATTTTAGGGTCACAGTATGTCCAGGGTTTTCTTTGTTTACGATTTCGTATAGTAAATCATCTGTAAGATTTGAGTTTTTAAAACTTGCGTTTAAGTCTCTCACAACATCCTCAGCCGCAACATAGCAGCCCGGACCTAGTATTACTACAGTACTGTAAAACCGTGCATCCCCAATCTGGGCGATGCATATGGTTTCATCCCGAGTTACCCGGCTTTTTCACACTCATTACAGTCTCTAAGAGTCGTGTCGTAAAAACGGGTTCTTTATAATTAATATTTAAAAAGAGAGTGTCTAGCTGAATTTCGCATATCCCCACTTCATACGAATCACGACCCAATTCAATGGGGCCATGGAGTTCTGTTACAAAGTTGGCCAGGGTGTTGTTAGGATGTACAGACATGGACGAGGACGGTAATGTGACGTAGAAATGGTTAGGCGCCATGTTGCATACTATTTAAGCTTCATTATTGCATCAGCATTTATATAGGTGTTGAAGCCTTCTGGGCGCAATAGCCATTTCACCAGGTACATTGTTTTCTTTCCTGAACCTTTGCTTCCTAAATTTTTTTCAATTTAAAACACATTTTTTCATAAATTAAATGATACTTTCTGTAACTCCTCGCGGTAAAAGCCTCCTGAGATTTCTCCCCATTCAAACCTTCAAAGTAATACAACATTATCTCGCCTTTAGATCTCATAGTCTTGACTTTAAAAATCTCATGTCCAGCCTTGCTCAAGTCCCTTCGCGAATTTATTTCCCGAACGCGACAGCCTTACATAATCATTGATTTTGAAACGCGCCGAGTGTGGTGGTGGTGTTCCATCTCTTTTCACATCAGACTCTGGGCGCGTACATCTTTCTAAAATCTCGTTAGGTGTTGTCCCAATCGTGCGATGGTGTGAGCGGTTGTAGGATGAGGCCAAAGATTCCAGAATGTCTATAAATCTGTATGTGTTTTATGTGTAAAATAGCAGTGCATGCGTTCCTTTATGGTAAGTTGAACTCTTTCAGCTAAAGAGGCCTAATGTATAGAATTGCTAGTGTAGTAGCTGATATTAAACTCTGTCAACATGTTCTGAAAAGCTCGGCCTATAAATTCTTTCCCCATATCCGTACAAAAATAGCAAGGAACCCTGTTTTCTTTCAACATCAACGTCTTGGTGGCTTTAGCAAATGTTTCAAGGAATTTATATTTCAGAGGAATTAGCTATAGATATCTAGAGAACAAAGCTGGGCACTTGCGGGTTTTTTTGCGGTACTGCGGTACTGCGGTACTACCGCACTACCAAACCGGTACCGCATAACGCAGTACCGCAAAGGATCGCTGAAAGTACAGCAGTACCGCTACCGCATTTTTTGCGGTACTGCGTTATGCGGTACCGGTTTGGTAGTGCGGTAGTACCGCAGTACCGAAGTACCGCAAAAAAAACCGCAAGTGCCCAGCTTTGCTAGAGAATACATCTATTATGATTAGATGTACCGGTAACCATCTTTATATACTGAATGTCTTTGCATGTCTGTTAAATCTGCTTGCCAAATAGAGTCAACCGATGCCGCTGTTGTCTTGGCTGTTTTAAACCTTTTTCACACAGGCCTATGTAGTGTATAAGCATCCTGCTCCGCAAAAACCTCTCAACATCTTTTTCCCTACTCCATCATTGTAAACACTTCTGTACAGTCTATCTACGCCTCTGTAGGATGCTGGTCTTTAATATGTTAGCCATTTGCGTATTTTAGAGGCACGTGGGTAGGGATGACCGTTGTTTAGCCTCTTCTTTCTCCTCTTCAGAGTTGCTACCGCAGGGTGATGGCGTTTTCAATTGTGGCACATGCGATATATTCCAAGTCTTTTAACCTGTTCAGATTTCCTATCATTGTTTTGGGGACATTTATTTGTTGTAGTTGCTTTAATATGCTTCCATCCTGATGTGAGGGCCTATCCCACTTTCTCACCAGATCATGGACGATGTCTACGATATTCGATCCCTGTACCTTTGCTCCTTCCACAATGATCTCACCTGTATCGGTCCACTCTATGTTGGGATCCTCATTCAATAGATTATAAAGACTTAAACCTTTATTCCTCAATGTATATGGAGGGTGCTTTTTAATACATGCTCGATATGCTGTGTGGCCGACCCGTTAATCTTTGGTTGGTCAGCTCTATCGTCGGACACAGGTCCTATGTCACCATGCCCATCGTTGTCCGTGCTGTGCCTAATAACCACGGGATCTCTGTCGGATTCTTATAATTTTCGTACTCGTGAAGAAATTTCTGCAGAGCTTCTTGGTATAAGATTCTTTTCTCATCAGTGTTTTTTCACTGTTTAATAGGGCTAACAATTCGCTTTCCATTCTTTTAAGCCTGCTTTTACGGGATTCTAGAACCGTGTCTGGACTCTTTGAACTTTGCAGTGAAGCATTCACCTCGTGTGGAATCACTACCACTTTCTTCATTATTTTAATCTAGTCAGTAAAGGCCCCAAAATTGAAAATAAGATGGGGAGGAATGACCCTCCTCTTTGTACAATAATTCTTTTTCTTCCCACAGTTTGACTTTTACGAGCGAGTGTACGTATTATGTTCTTGTAACGGCGTAGGCGAGCCTTCTGGGGGTTTCATTGATACATTGCAATTTAACGTTAAGACAGATTTCACAGATGCATTTTAAAAAGTCGGAGTCGATATTTTTAGCAAACATCTGTTGCATTGCCGGGGCAGTCGATGATAGATTTTTATTAATTCATGGTATTCTTTAGCCTCTTTGTCATTCTGGAATATACACCGTTTCAGGCTCGTTTGGAAATATATTCGTTCTTAGAAGCACCCTAAACGTGTTTCGCGGATGAAGGTCGAAAGCAAATATCCGTAACGCTGGCTTGTAGCTTCTTTATAAACTTCCAAAAACTCCTTACGCTGATTCGGGAACATTTGATTGGCTAATACCCCAATTTGTGATACATCTACGTTGCGCGAATAAGACTAGATATTGTGTATTTAACGACACATCGCGCATGTATCTATTTTTGAAAAATAGATTCTGATTGATGAAGAACACGCTTATGTTAAGATGGTGGGAGAATACTGTAAATGTCTCGGCAAACGTTTTATCCATCTCCAACATGAGATCGTCAATTACAATGACTGTATGTTCATTTCCTTTAACGAATTAACGTCATATACACCTTTGTGGAACAAAATATCATCTTGGTACTCGTTGAACACTGATTGATACGTCGAATAGCACCATTAACTTTATGCACAATTTTGAGAACATTCTCCCTTTTCTTTAATGATTTTAAGCATAAACACGTTTTACCACATCCTGTAGGCCAGATATAATACATGTGGATGGGCTCGTGAACCTGAATTTTTCTAGAATCCATCTCTAACACGTCACACTCCTAAGTGGGTCATTTACAAATATAATAAAAATTTAAGTGATCCTTATATTCTACAGTCTTGTTTTCCTCTTCTTCCACAGAACCGTGAATGACGATGAGGTACAGCATCATCCCATCATCGATATTACAGATGACCCCGACGACAGTGTAGTTGTTGTCACAGACTCCACCGCTAAGAGCCCACACCAGCGATACCTGTAGCACGACAATTCAAAGCGGAGGCATGATGTGAGCCTCCACGTCAGGTATAAAGCGTGCCAGGATTGCGCCGGTTGTTAGACCACCAGTAATAGAGCCCCACCCTCTACGTCCTACGACACCCCCCACAATAGTACCTTCCTCAAATATACCCTTATTCCTGTTCAATTCCGGGTACATCCTCCACAGCATCAGCAGCTTCTCGTGCTGTAGAGGATGGTAT
The DNA here is from genome assembly GCA_023014485.1 of Bathynomus jamesi. Taxonomy (NCBI): domain Eukaryota; kingdom Metazoa; phylum Arthropoda; class Malacostraca; order Isopoda; family Cirolanidae; genus Bathynomus; species Bathynomus jamesi. The sequence continues at coordinate 19,220 of JAJOZX010005389.1, read as the reverse complement.
AACATTCGAGTTGGTGCGCACCGCCACCCACCCCAGCCCTTGACTAGAAATCGGTATATAGTCAGGGTTGATCCTAACCATGTATAGCAATGGTGTTGAACACGGACTACGGCGTGTAGTTGAACGTATTGTGGAGTTTGCCCTTCAGAACCGCGACGAACGTGAAGTCAGGACGAGGCTGCCTTCGGGTTGGGTCAGATGACGGGATGTAGATTTTTGGGTAGTAATACCATTCAGACGCTTGGCAGCTGTAGATATAGAGTATATTTAGCCGTATAATGCAGGCTTCTCAAAGTAGTACAGCCTTCAATATGGACAACTTCACGGTAAATATTGACCGTGTATTCCGTGTTGCGGGTCATAGTGCCACACCTTATACTCTTAACTTCAATTCTCAGGCTATTTACAGACGGCATATAAACGCCGATCGTGGTTGCGGCTTTAAGCAGTAGTCTTGGCTCGTATGTTTACTGTGCTAAATACACGGACCCAAAAAATTTGGTTGCCTACGGTTGTGCAGCGTGCCGTAAACTAGCTTCAGATTGCAACTTGAGTTTGAGTGTAATATGGGTCCTGAAGAGCTGAAGGTAGAAGGAAATGAATGTTCGTATAGTTGTATTTGGAATGGATGACGTCGTAGGACTGTGTATGTTTTTAAAAGCTGTGAGAGATCGTACAAGACCCCTACTTATTTTAGGGCTGTCAGGACAACGTATCTCCCATCCGTAATATAAGGGACCTTTACGCGAGTTATGATAAAAGTCGAAAATATGGACGGCATCATGATTGTGTAAGGGGTGTCTCGAGTTTGCGGATGATATAGTGAAACATTGTAAGGATTGCCACATGGTATGTGCGCAGTGTAAAAGCTCCAAATGTGAAAGCCGTGTAGTTGAAGCTGAGAAGAGGGACTGCGATGTATGCAGACGCACATTTTTCAATAATAACTGTTTTGAGCTCCATAAGTTCAATTGGCACGTCAGGAAAATGAGAATCTGTGAATGTGGTATGTTTCATATGATGGATAATTGGGGAATTTCAAGCATAAATGTGATGAAATTCACTGTTCTACATGCCATGAGAAATATAAGGCGGTTGGAGTAAAGCATGTATGTTATATGAAAGACGCTAAGCCTAAAAATAGACTTGTATAACTGTGTACTACGATATAGAAACATACGAATGCTGAAACCAAAGAGGTTATCCCACATCTACTTGTAAGCCAGACTATCTGTGATGAGTGCATGGAGATCGAGTGTGATGAGTGTCACAAATGTGGTAAATGGACAAATTTTTAAACGATTGCACACGACAGCCCGTGAAACTCTTTGTGTCCTATTTGTCAAGTTAGCGGAAAGTTAAAAAAATGACTGTATATTCTTGCCCATAACGGTGCAAATTTGACACACATTTCCTTTATAAGGAGTAACTTGAGCACGAGTCATCTGAGATATTTACAGGCGATCCTTGAAAAGAGGAAACAACTTATACAGATGCAAATAAGAGGTAATGTGCAGTTTAAAGACACTTTATTATTCACACCTTGTAAATTAGCAAAGCTACCCAAGGTAATGGCGTAGCCGCGAAGTTTCAAAAGGATATTTCCCTTACCATTCCTCACTAGAAACTTTAAATTACGTAGGACTACCTCCACCAAACATTACTTTAACTATGAATGTATGAGTACAGGTAAACGTGAAGATTTTGACCGCTACTACAACAGTTTTAATGAATTAATCCTTACAATTTAGCTGAATAGTGAGCGTTATTGCGTAATATGTGCGCGTGCTTAGATATGTCCAGCCTTTAGAAGGATGTACATAGACCGTTTCAATGCGATCCGTTGCAAGTCGCAACCACGATTGCCTCATTGTGCTTTACGGTGTTCAAGAACAATTTCATGCCTAAAGACACCTTAGCCGTCATTCACAGAAACAATCCCGCAGTTATGGGCACAAGGCTATTTACTGGCTCATACATATACAGTAGCAGACAGGTGTATACATAAAGCATGCCCGCAAGACGGGGGAAGTACCCATTAAGTTAATGGTCGTGCTTTTTGGGTTGATGGTCTAACCGAAAACGTGATACTGGTGAAAAGTCTGTGTACTCTTTAACGGCTGGTGGCACGGATGCCCACGTCCTGAGTGTGGAATCGTAGGAGATATCCACGGTAGATCTCCTGCCGACAGTCTTCGTGGACCCGACCCGCGATCAGATTATAGGCGCCCAGTTCACTCACAAGGTCTTGTGGGAGCATGAGTATGATCACGGATGGAAACAGATGGACAGTACCGTGAAGAAATAAACACGATCAAGCGTTCACTGGTGCTGGATCCTCTCAAATGCGGTGATAGCTTGTTCGGAGGGCGAACAAACTTCAAGCTATACTTTCCGCTACGGAGGGCGTGAAACTCCATTACTACGACTTCTGTTCTTTACATCCCTACGTGATGAAGAACAATCCGTACCCCGTAGGTGCAGCTGAAAAACTGGTGGGACTTGACCTGCCCACCATCGAGGTGTTCTCAACAAATTTGAACAGGTACTATTTCGGGCTTTCTTTCGTAGATGTGCTTCCCCATCGCCAGAGGCGGATTTAGGTTTCCTTGCGCCAAGGGCTATAGTGATTTAGCCGCCCTTCGGACACTTACGAAGTTACCATTTAGCAATAAATAGTTATTTGATATAAGGGTTTTCAGTAAAATGCAGTCAAATGGTTTAGGCATTTAATCTAGCACAATGTCTTAACATATAATATATTTTTATATCAATCGTAATATGTTATATATATTGTGATAATATATACAATATATTATATATAATATAAATATACAGGGTGTCTCAAAAGTCACTATCTATTTTGAAAAATAATGGGAATTACGAAAAACTGGTTTAAGACATGAAAAATATATTATTTCAAAGTAAGTGCCACAAAGAATTAGTGCTATTTATTTATCTGTCTCCACATGGCGACCATCAGTGTCTCTACAGAGCTCAAAGCGATAAGTTGTTTCCCGAAACACACTTTCCAGCATTTGAGGTGTTATTTTCTGAACTGCATCGGTAATACGATTTCGAAGTTCGGCTACATCACTAATTCTTCTACCAGTGTACACCTTAGACTTAATGAAACCCCAGGCGAAAAAATCTAATGGTGTTAAGTCGGGTGAACGTGCTGCCCATGGTTGTGTTCCTCCACGACCAATCCAGCGACCGGGGAAGCGTCTGTCAAGATAATCACGTACAATTATTGTATAATGGCACGGTGCTCCATCCTGCTGAAAAACTACTGTGTCAAGAATGCCATCTGTAAGAAGTTGAGGTTCGAGGAATTGTTCAAGCATGTCAAGATAATAAACCAATTAACTTTTTTAAATACACAAATTTGCACCAGAAGTACATATCTTTATGCCAGCATAGCATTTTTTGAAAAAAACATCTAATGTCACCGAAATAGATAGTGACTTTTGAGACACCCTGTATATAATACAATAATATATATATATATATATATATATATGTTAACCCCTCCGTCTATGGCCCTGGGGTGGTTCGGAGTCGACGGGGGTTCTGGTTGGGAGGCAGCAACGGATATTTCTCGCGATAGTTTCTTCTATAATATTATAATTTCTTTCTCTCACTATAGGGTCGACAGTTGTTAATTCTTCTCTTTCGATAATACTCTGATACTTCCTCTTGGTACTAAACTTATCGACTTTACTGACTAAATTTCTGAAGAGAACAAGGCTCGAAGGAAAATATAAAAAAAACTTTCTTTGACTGTAATTTACTTCTAAAAATGTACAGGTAGTGCTCTGAATTTACAGGGGTAGAGGTTCGACCTCTTTCGACCATGGCTGAGGCCGGAATCTAAAAAAATTAAGGAGGCAAGGGGTCTCTGCCCACTCCTCGCAGCGAGGCTGCTAAGAAGGGAGTGTCGTAGTAGTGACCAAAGAAGAGTGCAGTAATGAAGTGAAGTTAATTTTACAATTACATTTATCATATAAGTCTAAATGTTGGGGGAATGCAGTTGAAGGTTAAGTTCCCCCCTTTAAACACATGATCAGATGTTTGAAAGATTCCAAATAAAAATTAAAAAAATTAAAATTAAAACTAATCGTATTTTAGCCGAGTATACATTCTGAAGGCGATAAAATTTCGTAGTAGTACATTAAATACAATCTAAGTACATAACTGAGTACATTGTAATTTTGGTTTATTACGATTATGATAATGATTACCAATTAATTCATATTCGCTTATTATCGCCGATTACAGTTTTATTAAAGTACATTAATTACATTATAAATCATTATCACCAATTACAGTTCTTTAAAGTACATTACATTATATTAAATTATTACAGTTAATTACAATTAAACAGTTACTATAACTTTTTGTTTTTACAGTTTCATATTATGTAATAGACAATTAAGATGTTAGAAATATAATACAAAGTACATGGGCACATACGGTATATAACATAATATAACATACAACATAACACCTTATGTTATAAATTTGTAACAGAAGCAAGAGAGAGGATTTCAAATTCAGATGTTTGATTTTGCTGTGGATAGCGGAATTTGAACGCTTCGCATAAGCATTTTTGAGTTCATTGCGGGAGGTGAAATAATTAAAAATAAAAAGAATACACGTGAACGTATGTACATGTACGTAACTATGTACGTAATCATGATCATCAGGGGACAAGTACGAATGCACAAAGTATTGTACACATATGGGTAGTCACACAACAGGTTGAGAATGATAGACAATAGATAGCTGAATGAATGAGTAATAAAATTAACAAAAGATAAAGGTCAAGAAAGGACATGGATGTACGAATGAACAACGTATAAATAATGGGAGGATTTAAAAGGAACGAATTAGAGACAGAGTGGTAATAAGGACTAAGTACACTACGGGTTAGATGCAAGACAATCATAGTTAATTATAATAACTTCTATAACAAATGAAAAATGGAAATATGGATACGACTAAACCATAGAAATGGTAGGTCGTATGGTTGTGACACTGAAGCAAAAATAGAAAGCAACAAATAAAAATTCTATCGAAACTCGCGTTAAGCGGTTTTGGTTCTCATGTAAAAATGAATATTGATTATTTTATTCATCGTTCATTTTTACACACACACACACACACACACACATATATATATATATATATATATATATATATCAGAGGCGACGGCGGGGGTCAGGCAGGTCAGGCTCAGCCTGACCTAACTTTAAAAGAAAAATAAATTTAATTTCCTGGTCATCATGTAAAATTTAAATTTGTGTATTTCAAAGATCTATTTATTATGGTCATTTTATTAGAGCAATATACATTTCAGAATGCCGCATTTTTTCCTTCTCTCCATGCGCCGCTTCTTTGGGCAAAGTCAGACTTGTTTTATGACGCCTGTGCGACCGAGCGCATTAAGCCACAAAGCCAGGTCAGGCATCATTTCCGATGCCTTGCATCACACTTATGTAAAAATTAAACTTTTACGAAATTTAATGTAATTTAAAATCAACATTAGTATAGCATCTGTCAAAACAATCAGATAAGTATATAATTTTGTCAATCTATTTTTTCAAAGAAGAGAAAAGCGAGTTTTTCAGTTTACAAGTCAGGCATATTTCTAAGTGCCTAACATTACGCTGGATGCCAAATCTCATCCTCAGAAAGCTGTTTGAGTGAAAATAGAGATATGTGGCAACTATGAATTGCACACGGCTTTCCTCATTATCAGTTACCTCAGGGACCGTGTCGTATTCGTTTCAATCCATTTGAATTTTTTTCTTTTGTGCTTTTTGTGTGTGTGTTTTTTTCTTTTTTTACTCGACCTTATATACCCATTTACATTGAAGTACATTTATAAAGATCCTGATTTTACTGCTTGAAAAAATGTCAAAGAACTGCTAAAATTATGCATTGACTTAGATTTAGAAAAAGCTTTTAGCGAATCTGCAAAACTGTTTAGATTGATTTTAACTATACCAGTGAGCAGTGCATCCACAGAGAAGTTGTTCAACATTAAATCGAATTAAGACGTATCTAAGGAACAGAACTGGTCAGGAAAGACTAGTATGTTTAGCAAGAATTGCAATTATATATATATATATATATATATATATATATAACAATCCCTTCAATGTGTTAACAGAAATGCATTGTAGGTTATCTTTACGATCTTTATGTTTAGTTACGAAATCGACCGTTGTAGAATACTCACAGCAGTTTCCTCCGAGATTGCTGAGCAGCGAAGGAGTCAATAAGATTTATATAACTAAGAGCTCTCGTGAGTTTCGATTAAATACTAAGGATAGCTGAAGTGTTGAGACGATTTTCTGATATCACTGACCGTAGATAGTTCTTTAGTCGTCGCAGAAAAGGAAAAGATCTTTCGGCAGAACAGTTGGAAGCCGGCGTACATAGGAAGATCCCGAGCGCAATATGAACATATGGATAAATTTCTTTTAATCCTTTTGCTTGGATCATCTCACTCATCTCAAGAATGCTCGTAGGAGTTTTCTCCAAATTCAGAAGAAACCTACGGAAATGAAGACACTCATTAACAAATGCTTCCGCCAAATCATCCTTGTAAAATTCCCAAAGCTTAATGGCAATGGCAGTTATATCTGTCGGATTCAAGGTGGTGACTTTTGTAAGAAATGCAAACCGTGCATAGAGGTTTTCATACACATCTTTGCGACGGTTTAATTCAGATAATAATCTGTCAAGAACCACAAGATAAGTATTAATGAAGAAGTTCCTCCGTCCATTAATTCTACCTCGCCTTCACGAGTTTCGTCAACTCGAAGTTTTCTTTTCTTTCTTCTTTTCATTGTAACTTCATATTTGCGGATAGATGATTTCTTAATTGTTGCTTCTTCATAAAAATCGAAGTTGTCTCTTGCATCTTTTACATAAAATGCGAATGATGCACACAGTTCTGCTACGACACCAAGATCAATGTTAACTGCTTGGAGCTGTTTTCTAGTAGCATTGAACCTTTTCAGAATGTCACCCAACATAAAAGAAAGAATTGTAGTTTCAAGGCGTTGCATTTGATTGAGGTAGCCTGATCCTTCACTGCGTGTGCAAGGCTTTTCTGATTCATCTTCTTCAATGGCCGTAATTGCCTCTATAACCTCTTCCCAGTCTTTATTGAGACTCCTACACGCTTCTTCACGGGCTGACCATCAAGTGTCTGATAAGCTCTTTAGTATTACATTTACAGATTTGGTAAAATGATTTTGTAGTATTTCCCAACGGTGAGTGGAGGCAGTGAAGAACACGTAAAGATTTTAGAGACGTGCGAAAAAATCAATGGCTTCCTTACAGCAACTTGCTGCACACTGTCCAATCAAATTTAATGAGTGTACAGAGCAGGGGTACATAAACTGGTACTGGGGACGCTTCTTTTATTCTGGCTTGCAAGCCAGAGTAAATCCCTGACATGTTGGGAGCGTTATCATATGACTGTCCTCTGCAGTTTACAATGTCGAGATCATGCATTTTTAATATGCTGGAAACTGAGTTGAAAAGCTGCTCTGATTTGTGGCGTACGCTGGGAAGGAATGCCAAAAATCGCTCTACGGGATGCCCATCTTTTGCGTATCTCAGAATGACTGCAAGTTCATCGACATGTGATATGTCTAGGGTGGAGTCCAATAATGGAGTAGTACTTCGCACATTTCACTTCCTCAGTTATTTGTTTGGTAACTTTGTCAGCAATTAGTTTGATGAACTGCTCACATGTAAACGAAAACAAGTATGAGGTATGACCTTTTCCTGGATTTTTGTATTTTGCAATATGTTCCGCCAGAAAAGGTCAAATTCAGCAATAAGTTCCAAAGCCATTATAAAGTTTCCACTGTGGACAGAACCAAATTTCTCAATGTGGCCCCTAAAAGGTAAATCATGAGATGCCAGTGACCGGACCACTGCAACAACTCGTTGTAAAGTATTCCCCCAATAATTCTCCTCATCAATTTGATAGAAAAGCTGTCTATCAATTCTTCCGAGAGTTGAATTTTCATTTTCATAGCTAACACATGACTTATGTTCAGAGGAATTTTCATGGCTTGTTAATGCTTCACTGCCATGCTTCCAGTCATCAAATCCTTCCTTACCAATTTTGGTAGTTCCACCAAATAACTGACATGGAACGCAGAAAATTGAGCCTGTGCTCTCCGAATACATTAAATATGTTCTCTTCACCTTCTCTCCATTGACAGCTGTGTTTCAAATAAGGTTTTACAAAAATATCTGAATCGTTCACTAAAACGTCTCTTTGATTGAGAAACGTTCTTGTTTTCTAGGTTCTGATTTATGCCATGCTCTGCTCTGCTCTGACACATAATGACGTGTAGCATCATTAACTTCCCATAATGCTGGGTCTTGTCCAATGGAAGTATTGCTGGAGGTAGTTGTGATGCTGCCGACATCACAAGACTTAGTATAGGGTAGGCAGGATTCTTGAACTTCTCTACCAGATAATTTAAAATTACTAGGACCTTCATTAACATTTTGATCTTCTTGGTAACTCCTAATCTCAGTACATTCTATTCTTTTAAAAGAACATTCGGATTTGTTTCAACATTTTTGTTCTTTATATCAGATTTCGTGAAGAAAGTATCAATTTTCGCAGTTCTGTCAATGACATCTCGTCGTTTTTCAGCCTTCACCAGAGCTCTCTTCTTATACTCCGAGCCGACATCACAAGACTTAGTATAGGGTAGGCAGGATTCTTGAACTTCTCTACCAGATAATCTAAATTTACTAGGACCTTCATTAACATTTTGATCTTCTTGGAAACTCCTGATCTTGGTACATTCTAATTCTTTTAAAAGAACATTCGGATTTGTTTCAACATTTTTGTTCTTTATATCAGATTTCTTGAAGAAAGTATCAATTTTCGCAGTTCTGTCAATGACATCTCGTCGTTTTTCAGCCTTCACCAGAGCTCTCTTCTTATACTCCGAGCCGCTTAGTCTTTTTCTCCCATCACTCATCTGAAAAAACAAATACATCTGAAATTAATTAAAAATATAAATAATATATTTTAAAATAGAAATATATTATTAAAATTAATAAAATATATTATAATTATATATTTTAAAAAAATAGCTCAGCCAGGCTGAGTAGGCCCCTAACAACTAACTAATATAGGCAGTTAAGTTAACATAAAAAATTCAAAATTGTCTTAAAAACTGCCTTCTTCTTACCTTGTATAAATACCATTACTGTACTAAACTGAGATAAACACAATCTTGTCTTTAAATTTTAAATGTTGCCAGTTTCAAAGTTCATAGTTGCAAAATAGAAAAAAATATAAATTAAATTTTATAGAGAAAACCGTAAGCAAAATAATTGGCCAATTTTTGGCTTCATACAAACAATAAATCCGAAATAAAATAAAAATAATTAGCTTTAAAATAAAGATATTAAAATTAATAAAATATATTAAGGCCAAGGACCAACTTTGAAATCGACTTCGTTCAAATGTAATGAGGTTTTTTTTTTAAGTGGTTCTATTTTTTCTCCGTTTTTTCAGCTAAAAAATACCAGAAATTTTGGATTTTTTCGCTACCTAAAAAGTGGTTTCTTGTTTCCTTTCTTGTTACGACTTTTCCTCCAGAATTTTACTGCCCTCAAAGTTTTGCTGCCCCCTAAGATTTGCCGCCCTGGGCCATGGCCCATTTGACCCATATGTAAATACGCGCCTGCCCCTCGCGATTTATGGATGCCTATCTTACCTGTCGTTATAGATCACAAGCTTATGTTTCCACTGTGCGTGAAGGGCGCAGAGGAAAACAACAGTGATTGTAATAACACAACCAACCAGCGTAAGATCAGATGTGTATATACAAGCCCTCAGCTGGACCTAGCCTTTCGCCTTGGCTAAAGAATATTGAAGATATATGAGGTGTGGAGGCTTCAGAAGCTACCAAGCCTTTTCACGCAATATATAAACACTTTTTTGAAGGATAAGGTAGAGGTATCAGGGTATCCGCGAGGAGTTGATACCGAAGATGAAAAATCGACATATATTCAACGTTACCGTGACCGTGAAAGGACACAGCTTGACCGTTCCCAAATTGTAAAGAACCCAGGCAAGCGCTTTAGTGGAAAGTTGTGTCGGAATAGTGTTTTGGGAAAATTTGCACAGAATACTGGCAAGGGGAACGTTCATTTGGCACAAAGTTATAGTGAAGTCTGGGATTATGCCAACGTTCCCGATAAAGAGGGCATGGAGATCGTGAATGTAGGTAATACTTGCATAATAAAGTCCAACATTACCGAATTGGCCACAGATACCTCACGGGTTACAAACATACCTGTAGCCAGCTTCATAACGGCCCAAGGGTACGGGTGAGGGTGGGGGAGGACATGAAATATATCTTGAAGGCTAAGGGTATCGCACTCACCCAGGCGAATCGGCGGGTCGTTAACTTTGAATCGTTGAAGGATTTAGTGGGATTCGAAGATGAGGGCGACCAGCGGCCCGAACTAACTGTAGGGACCCACAATTTTCGGGCGCAGAAGCTAGGGGCGTGAAGGAACTTAGGGGTACGAAGGTGTGCCGTAACACCTATACGAAACGTTACCAGGTGCCTGGTACCTATGATCCGTACCCTTTGGATACCACAATCTTTGATTGTTTTATATGTCTATTGTTAACGATATGTTTATTTATTACACGTATTTGTAAATATATACCTTGAATAATTCGTTTATTAAATAAATCGTGTTTCAATTAGCGTTTCAATTTCTCTTTTGTGTGTGTGTGTGTATGTATGTATGTATGTATGGATGTATGTATGTACAGGAGAAAGTTCTAAGCTCCGCCCCTGTATGATCGGCCACGTGACTCCTGCTACTACCTGGGCATATCTCTTCCATGCGTGCTCAGTTGACCTCTGCAAGCCCTGGATCTCAGACTTGTATTTTCCAACGTAGACAAAAACTAGAAATCGTAGGTTTCCGCAATCTGAAGCCTATATTAGACGCGCGTGTTACGGATACGCTTTATTTTGATATGGTTCTTCAATACGTATATACCGCTCTGCTCGACGGGTTTACCGAGTGTAGGACTGAACAAGGCGAAAATGGTCTGGAGCTGGATGCTTATTTAAAAGGTTTAGACTCTAAAATATCATGAACTTTGGTAGAAAGCACTTGAGCGGTACAGGGCTGAGCTCACCTATACCCTTCACCCTGAAGAACTATTTCTTTATTTAATGAGCAGCTGTCGTTAGGACTTAGAAGATTATTTCAACTGCCGCTATGCATTGTGAAGATGAGTTCACGATTGAAATGCTGGGATCGGTAAGAATAAACCTTCGATTGGAAAGGAGTGTTCATAAATTTGTATTTAATAATAATGATGTGGCTAACGATGACCTCATTGTGCTTGCTTTAAAATGTATTCTAGCTGTGTTTAAAGAAAACTTGCCAACCGAATGTAAAGTGGGCACAAAAATAGTATTGAACGATGTGAAGGCCATTTACGTCGAGTATAGGTATCCCAAAAACTTGTGCGGTGAAATAATGTTAAATCGTATTTACTGCGGAGTGTAAAGCAATAATGATGTGACTGTAGACTCGATTACGTGCGAGTTTAGTGCTTAGTATTTTGATGTATATTTATTTTCAATATATTTAATTATTTAAAATAACTGTGTGTATATATATATATATATATATATATATATATATATATATATATAGACAGAGAGAGAGAGAGAGAGAGGAGAGGAGGGGCGACACGCTTGACCTTCGCGAAATGAGAAATCATCACGTGAAACCTTTGTAAGGTTGTAAGGTAAGGTTTATATATATATATATATATATATATATATGTATATATATGCATTTAACTGCAATGACCCCGCAGTATATAAATGAATAGAAACAAAGAGTGCGTATCAATGACTAAGAAGTACAACTGCGGGTTCCAATCCTGTTACATGCAATGTGTATGCATAATCTAGGGTCGAGGATGAGATGGAAGACAATCGTAATTAATTAAAATAAATTCTATAACAATGAAAAATGGAAAATAGATACGACTAAACCACAGAAATGGTAGATCATAGGGTTGTGACAAACAAAAATAGGAAGCTACAAATAAAAATTTTATCCAAAACTCGCTTAGGCGATTTTGGTTTCTTATGTAAAAATAAATATGGATTATTCATTGTTCATTTTTACATATATATATATGTGTGTGTATATATATATATACACATATATATATATATATATATATATATATATATACATACACACACACATATATATATATGTAAAAATGAACAATGAATAATCCATATTCATTTTTACATAAGAAACCAAAACCGCCTAAGCGAGTTTTGGATAAAAAATTTATTTGTAGCTTCCTATTTTTGTTTGTCACAACCCTATGATCTACCATTTCTGTGGTTTAGTCGTATCTATTTTCCATTTTTCATTGTTATAGAATTTATTATAATTAATTACGATTGTCTTCCATCTCATCCTCGACCCTAGATTATGCATACACATTGCATGTAACAGGATTGGAACCCGCAGTTGTACTTCTTAGTCATTGATACCCACTCTTTGTCTCTAATTCGTTCATGTAAATCTTCCTAATGATGATTTGTACTATACGTACAAATTCAATAACTATGACGTCACATTTTCCCGTCATTAATTTCCCTTCATTATATCTCTAGTATGCAATGTATGAAAATTCTTTATCATCATAATAAAAACTGTACACTCTATAGAAGTCATTATTTATATGTTATGTAGTATAAATATAACTATTATTCGACCATATCCCCGCCCCCATACGTCCATATTTTATCTTGATCATTATCCTATATAAATTTTATTAAATATTCATTTTTACTCGTGTCAATCTATGAAATGCAAAACTTCATGCCTTCGTTCGAAAACGCAAAAATACGTTCTCGTATTATTTTTTTCATTATTATTTTTTATTATATCACCTCCCGCATTGAACTCGAAAATGCGTAGTAAGATCAAATTCCGCTAACTGGCAGAATCGAACGCTTCAAAGATAAAAAAAGTCTCCTTTCGCTCGATTCGAATTTATAACTTTATCAGGCGTTATGTTATATCAGGTGTGTCATGTCTCATGTACTTGTGTTGTACTAATAACCAAATATAATAACCATATAGTATAACCATCTAGTATAACCATCTAGTATAACCATCTAGTATAACCATATAGTATAACCATATATTATAACCATATATAAATATATAAAAACACTAAGAATGGTAAACGACGTAATGTACTTTAATGAAACTGTAATTAATAATAACTTGTAATGTACTTCAATGAAACTGTAATTGAATGTAATGAATTAATATATAATGTAAGAATGTACTTTAATAGAAGTGTAATTAAACAATAATAAGTGAATATGAATTAATTGGTAATTGTAATCGTAATTGTAATGAACCAAAATTAATACCTACTCAGTCATGTACTGAATTTGTACTTATGTACTACTATGAAATTATATCGCCTTCATAAATGTAGACTCGGCGAAAAATACAAATTAGTTTTTGTTATTTTTATTTTTTTATTATTTTTATTTGGAATTTTTCAAACATCTGATCATGTGGTTAAAAGGGGGGAACTTAACCTTCAACTGTCTTCCCCCAACATTTAGGTTTATATTATACATGTATTTGTAAAATGAACGTCACTTCATTGCGGTACTTCATTATAGCACTTCATTACGACTCCTTTGTTAGCAGCCTTGCTGCGAGGAGGGGGCAGAGGCCCCTTGCCTCCTTAATTTTTAGATTCCGGCCTGAGCCATGGTCGAAAGAGGTCGAACCTCTACCCCTGTAAATTCAGAGCACTACCTGTACATTTTGAGAAGTAAACTACAAAAAGAGAAACTTTTTATTTTCCCCTTCGAGCCTTGTTCTCTTCAGAAGAACTTAGTCAGTAAAGTCGATAAGTTATAAAAGAAAAATCGATAATTTTAGTATCAGAGAAAGTATCAGAGTATTATAGCAAGAGAAAAATTAATAATCGTCGACCCATAAAGCGAGAGAAAGAGACAACCCAAGCACCATAGAAGATATTGGCATAACAGTCTGGCGAGTCTGTAGCCAAGAGTTTAACAAGAGGCGACCGAAAAGAATTAGAATGTTATAGAAGAAATATCCGTTGCTGCCTCCTAACTAGAACCCCCGTCGATTCCGAACCGACTCAGGGCCATAGACGGAGGGGTTAACAAAACTGGCGACCCTTTACCAGGATAAGAAGAATATTTTAAGAAGTAGAATATTTTAAGAAGAATATTTTAAGAAGAAGAATATTTTAAGAAGAAGAATATTTTAAGAAGAAGAATATTTTAAGAAGAAGAAGATTTTAAGAAGAAGAATATTTTAAGAAGAAGAAGATTTTAAGAACAGGATTTTAACAAGTGGCCACTGTTTGGCCAAGATAGAAATTACCCTGCATCAGGATAAAACCAGTTGACCGGCGTGTCACGACGTCTTGTTCGTAACATCCACCCTTGAACCGGTGTGTCACGACTCCAAGTTCTCCACGCCTAGTTTTCATCCAAGCAGAAGTAGCCAGGAAGACGTCTTCAGGACACGTCTCTGAGGATTTCGCCCGTGGAAAATTTTGTGAAGTACACAGTTTGTTTTTTAAGTAATTTATAAACACTTGAAAAGTCCTTATTATTAACAGTTAATAATGAGTATCAAGCCAGAATTAACACAAAACACAGTGAACACTTCAGACACAAGTGATACACTTTTTTTAGTGAAACAGTAATTTTCACAGAAGTTAATTGTCACAGAAGTTAATTGTAACAGAGAGTTAATTGTAACAGAGAGTTAATTGTAACAGAGAGTTAATTGTAACAGAGAGTTAATTGTAACAGAGTGTTAAATTCAAGAGAGTTAAATTCAAGAGAGTTAAATTCAAGAGAGTTAAATTCAAGAGAGTTAAATTCAAGAGAGTTAAATTCAAGAGAGTTAAATTCAAGAGAGTTAAATTCAAGAGAGTTAAATTCAAGAGAGTTAATTTCAAGAGAGTTAATTTCAAGAGAGTTAATTTCAAGAGAGTTAATTTCAAGAGAGTTAATTTCAAGAGAGTTAATTTCAAGAGAGTTAATTTCAAGAGAGTTAATTTCAGAGAGTTAATTTCAGTTATGTTCACTATTATATTCAGTATAGAATAATTTTATTTTATGTACCAAACATAATAGTACAGTACCTTCGCGTACATTAGAGTGAAATGTTGTTTCCATTTTTTATTTTTGTTTGCAAATTTTTTCAAAATTATTGAATTGAATTGACTTGCAAATTAAGAAAGAGAGTGTTTATAGAGAGTTTATAGATTTAGAGAGATACTTGAAGTCAGTTTTGAAGTCATTTTTTGAAGTCATTTTTTGAAGTCATTTTTTAAGTCAGTTTTTGAAGTCAGAAGGTTGCGCCAAAAGGGACAACCGCCCCAGAGATTTATAGAAATACTTGACAAGCGTTCAAGTTAGACAGTTTAAGTTTCAAGATACTTGACAAGCGTTCAAGTTAGACAGTTTAAGTTTCAAGATACTTGACAAGCGTTCAAGTTAGACAGTTTAAGTTTCAAGATACTTGACAAGCGTTCAAGTTAGACAGTTTAAGTTTCAAGATACTTGACAAGCGTTCAAGTCAGACAGTTTCAGAATACTTGATAAGAGTTCAAGTTAGTTTCAAGAATACTTGATAGAGTTCAAGTTAGTTTCAAGAATACTTGATAGAGTTCAAGTTAGTTTCAAGAATACTTGATAGAGATCAAGTTAGTTTCAAGAATACTTGATAGAGTTCAAGTTAATTTCAAGAATACTTGATAGAGTTCAAGTTAGTTTCAAGAATACTTGATAGAGTTCAAGTTAGTTTCAAGAATACCTGATAGAGTTCAAGTTAGTTTCAAGAATACCTGATAGAGTTCAAGTTAGTTTCAAGAATACTTGATAGAGTTCAAGTTAGTTTCAAGAATACTTGATAGAGTTCGAGTTAGTTTCAAGAATACTTGATAGAGTTCAAGTTAGTTTCAAGAATACTTGATAGAGTTCAAGTTATTTTCAAGAATACTTGATAGAGTTCAAGTTATTTTCAAGAATACTTGATAGAGTTCAAGTTAGTTTCAAGAATACTTGATAGAGTTCAAGTTAGTTTCAAGAATACTTGATAGAGTTCAAGTTAGTTTCAAGAATACTTGATAGAGTTCAAGTTAGTTTCAAGAATACTTGATAGAGTTCAAGTTAGTTTCAAGAATACTTGATAGAGTTCAAGTCAGAGAGTTTTATTCCAAGTCAGAGAGTTTTATTCCAAGTCAGAGAGTTTTATTCCAAGTCAGAGAGTTTTATTCCAAGTCAGAGAGTTTTATTCCAAGTCAGAGAGTTTTATTCCAAGTCAGAGAGTTTTATTCCAAGTCAGAGAGTTTTATTCCAAGTCAGAGAGTTTATTCCAAGTCAGAGTTTAAGTCCCAAGTTATTTCAATGCAGTCAATTGAATTCAACTTTTCTTTGTAATTTAAGAGAATTTAATTTAAGAAAATAAAATGTAATTTAAGAATTTAATTCAACCTTTTTTTTTGTTGTTTAAGAGAATTTAATTCAACCTGAATTAACCGGATTGCGTCTTTAGTTTAACCTTTTTTCTTGTTTGTAAGAAGGAAATGGACCGATTTTTCTTTTCTTTTCCATGTCATTGTTGCGTATATAAATATATAGGTAAAATGACATTTTATTGTTTGTAACCAAAACAGTTTTTACAATTGTTTGTAATGACTTTGATAACACTAGGCAACAAAGATTTTGTTACAGAAGACCAAATAGGTGCTCCTAGCTAATTTCGGTATGCTGATTTCAAATCTATAATTAGATTTTTTTCTATCACGTCTAGATTTTGTGTAAAATGCAAATCACTTTTAGTAAAATTTTCTACCACGTCCAGATTTTGGTTTTAATCGGCTTAATGCCAGTAATATGAAACTTGCTTTTCAAGGTTAAAGCAATTTTTTTTGCCAACTATATACAAATTCGAACAATTTTGATAAATAAAATTTATCCCGAGTTGGCAACACTGAGTCAAGAGCATAGTAACGGGCAACGGCCCAACGGTCAGTCGCTACGTGACAGTCAAGCAGATCGGTTGTTGAAGCTCTCTGCTGATGAGCAAGTGACAGGTTGTGGTGACTTGTGTGTTTTTATAGCATTTGTTTTGTACTACGGTGTGTATTTCTTTTTATTTTGCACATCGTAATAATTACTTTCTACGTTTTTTCAGATATTGTATGGTAATTCAAATGGCATCAAATAGACGTGCTTGTGTAAATCACCCAGACAACTTCTGCTTTGTCTGTGGACAATATACACCTAAGCCACAACGTAGAAACATAACAACAAAGATTAAACTTGCCTACAAGTGTTATTTTGACTGTAAGTTAGGAGACCAACAGAGGGACTGGGCACCACATATTTGCTGTGCACAGTGCAATGCAATGTTAATAGCTTGGATGAATGGTAAAAGAAAAGCTATGCCGTTCTCAGTCCCCATGGTTTGGCGTGAGCCGAAAAATCACTTCAATGATTGTTATTTTTGTTTGACAAAGATTGCTGGTTTCACAAGAAAAACAAATCAAAGATCACGTACCCAAACTGCGAATCAGCAATGAAACCAGTACCACATGATGAAACAAATCCACCACCAGTTCCACCAGCAACGATAACAGACAGCAGTTCATCTGAAGATTCTGCTAGTGATATAGAAACAGGGAAAGATGGCATATATGTTCCAGATGCAAATATTCCCACATTTGTTAAGTCAAGCGGAGTTAAATGACTTAGTGCGCGATTTGGAATTACCAAAAGAAAAGGCAGAGTTGCTTGGTTCAAGACTTCAAGAATTTAATCTTCTCCAACCAAACACCAAAGTTTCCCATTTCCGCCATCGCCATTTGCAGTTTTCATCATTTTACTTACAGAAGAAAACGTTTGTTTCTGCCACGATATCAGTGGTCTGATGCAAGGGATTGGCTGTCGCTATGATCCAAAAGAATGGAGACTGTTCATTGACTCTAGTAAAGCTAGCCTTAAAGCTGTATTACTGCACAACGGCAATGAAAAACCTTCAATACCTGTAGCACATGCCACTGGCCTTAATGAGACTTATGAATCGATGAAACTGCTGCTAAGACTCATCAATATAAGGACCACACATGGAATATTTGTGGCGACCTTAAAGTTGTATCATTACTTCTTGGGTTACAGTTGGGCTACACAAAGCATATGTGCTTTTTGTGTCTATGGAACAGCAGAGATGACAAGAACCACTAAAAAAAACATGATTGGCCATCTAGAACTGAACATGTTGTTGGTAAATACAATGTGAAACACCCAGCACTTATTGACCATCAGAAAGTACATCTTCCACCACTTCACATTAAACTTGGCCTTATGAAAAATTTCGTGAAGGGTATGGATCATCAAGGTAGTGGTTTCCAATATTTAAAGGATAAATTCAAAGGAATATTGACAGATGCTAAGCTAGAAGCTGGAGTTTTCACTGGACCACAGATCCGCAGTGTCATCCACGACTCATCGTTTCCATCTAACCTAAATGAGAATGAACTAGGAGCATGGACATCTTTCGTTGAAGTTGTAAAAAATTTTCTTGGAAACCAGAAAGCTGAAAACAACCGTAAACTCGTAGAAAACATGCTTAAATCTTATGAAATAATGGGATGCAGAATGTCTTTGAAAATTCATTTTTTACATTCTCATCTTGACTTCTTCCCGGCCAACCTTGGGGTTGTAAGTGACGAGCATGGTGAGCGCTTCCACCAACAGATCTCAGTTATGGAAAACAGATACCAAGGTAATTTCAACCCAAATATGATGGGAGATTATTGTTGGTTCCTGCAGAAGGAGAGCTCGTCATCCTACAAGCGACAAAGGAAGAGGACACACCAAAGTTTCACTTAAGAACAGGAATTTGCCTTTCAGTAGTAACAACAAAATACTAACGCGCTTTGGGTGGATGGTTGGGCGCGGGTGGTAACCGCCAGCGGAATTCCGCTGTCTGTCTTAAGCCAGAATAAAGGAGGAAAGACATCCCTGTTCACTAATTATTTAAGTATGCTTAACATAAAACGTGGCACGGAAAAG
>JAJOZX010005388.1:317500-327112 GCA_023014485.1 Bathynomus jamesi | reverse complement strand
CTTGATTGCTGATATAAAAATAACCCCAACCATTATCTCAGACCACAACTTAATCGAGATATCAACAAATATGATGGCAGCATTAGAAGACAATACACATATTGTGGAAAAAAAGTAAATTCGGGGCCTTTAACTTAAACTCGAAGACTATAAATTGGGAAGCAATCAGATCGCACATGGCCCAAACCATTATCTCAGACCACAACTTAATCGAGATATCAACAAATATGATGGCAGCATTAGAAGACAATACACATATTGTGGAAAAAAGTAAATTCGGGGCCTTTAACTTAAACTCGAAGACTATAAATTGGGAAGCAATCAGATCGCACATGGCCCAAATAGAATGGAGGTATATATATAGTTATATATATATATATATATATATATAGTTAAGAGTTACATTCGCTACTATTCGATGCTATCTTTTGTTTCACTTTCTTCCTACGCGCAAAACAGATACTACTTTGTTGTAGAAGATTTTTGAAGGTTCAATTTAATTTAGGTTAGGTTAACTTAATCTAACCTAAAATAAAATAAAACAAAATACTGGGTATGTAAAATCCTGAGGTAGCATGAAATAGTAGTAATTGATTGATTTTTTTTATTAAAATCCTAAATTTGAAAAAATAATCGTTGTATGCGATAAAAGAGCGTATTCTCTAAACTTTTTATCAGAACCTCTACCTAGCTTAATGCGAATTTAAGTGATTAAAAATTTGAAAAAACAAAAGATGTAACATGTAGGAGCTAATGTGATTTCAACGACCACCGACAAAAATGTAGGAGGAATTTGCTCTCTTGTATAATAATATATATATATATATATATATAATAATATATATATATATATATATATATATATATATATATATATATAAAGGGTGGTCCAAAATAAATGAAAATGAAAAATATATTTCTCATGACATTTGCTCATATTTCCCAATCACTAACAATATTGAAAATAAAAAACTGGATCGATTTGTGCATATTTAGTGGTGGCGCAACTCGAAGCCTTAGCATCATTATACAGTTTGAAGAAATTTACCACCCCAAACTGTATAATGATACTAAGGCTTCGAGCTGCGCCACTTCTAAATATGCACGAATCGATCCAGTTTTTTATTCCCAACATTATTAGTAATTGTGGAATATGGTCAAATGTCATGAGAAATATATTTTTCATTTTCATTTTTTTTGGACCACCCTAAATATTATATATATATATTTAAACACGGAGACAAATAAAATGTGCGGTACAGAGGAGGTTTCGTCTCTGCGTACGTGGGCAACCTCTCGAGCACGCCTCACTGCTCACCATCCAGGAAACTAAAAATATTCCATTCAAATAAATCTTTTGAGGGAAACTAGTTCTGTTTTGTGCTGTTTAGAAACGCACTAATAAGCGCACCTTTAGTAATTATTATTATTATTATTATTACTACTACTAGAGTTAAGGTTACTCTAGTTATCTTTGCCCGTCTCCATCTCTCTTTCTCCCCTCATATATATATATATATATATATATATATATATATTATATATATACGATAATAACTAAATCAAACAGCTATGTGGAACTCCTAGCAGTGAAAATAGAAAAACTAAACTTGATAGTAATAGTCATCTATAGACCTCCAAGCACCCCAACCGAAAAATTATCGGAGGCCATTGATGACATTAGAAAGCTAATAAAGGCCATAAACCCTCCATCCCCCAATATAATGATCTGCGGAGACTTTAACTTCCCATTTATAAAATACAAAAATGTGAATAGGAATATATATATTCACCAGGACAAGGGGGGCACAAGAGAAGATCAGGAACAAGCAAAAATGCTGATGGCTCTCACAAACGAGTTTATGCTGACACAGGAGATAACAGAAAATACCAGAAAAAATAACTGCCTGGATCTGGTATTCACGAATAACACGAACTTGATTGCTGATATAAAAATAACCCCAACCATTATCTCAGACCACAACTTAATCGAGATATCAACAAATATGATGGCAGCATTAGAAGACAATACACATATTGTGGAAAAAAAGTAAATTCGGGGCCTTTAACTTAAACTCGAAGACTATAAATTGGGAAGCAATCAGATCGCACATGGCCCAAATAGAATGGAGAACAATTTTCGAGAATAAAACAACTGAAGAAATGCTAACAACTTTGGAGGAAAAATCGCTGAGAATTTTAGAAAAATATGCTCCGAAATCACAGCCAAAAGGAAAGAGGAGCTGGCTAGAAAGGCAAAAGAGAAGACTATTCCGCAAAAGAAAGAGAGTGGAGGCGAAGTTAGGAAACTGCGGAGATAATGGCAGGAAAATAATAAAAGAAAAACTGGAGGGTATCGATAGGGAAATACAAGCCCTGATTAAGGACCATACAGAGCGGGAAGAGGAAAAGGCGGTAGAAGCAATAAAGGAAAATCCAAAATACTTCTATAGCTATGCAAAAAGGAAAACAAAAACGCGCGCCGCTATTGGGCCCTTAAGGACGGGAAATAATGAACTAACCGACGATCCAAAGAAATATCTGATACATTGAGAGCTCAATATGAATCAGTTTTCAGTACCCCAAAAAGTGACAAAGCGATACCTGACATAAATGCATTCTTTGAAGAGGAATTGCAAGGAGAGTATATAACAGACTTTGAGTTTACACCAGAAGATGTAGCGAGAGCTATAGAACAAATGAAACTACATTCAGCTGCAGGTCCGGACAATTGGAACGCATTATTGATTAAAAACTGTAAAAATGAAATAGCTACACCTTTATACTGGATATGGAGAAGATCCCTAGACACTGGGGAAATACCGAGCATCTTGAAAAGAGCAAACATTGTCCCTATGTATAAAGGAGGGGACAGATCTCAAGCAAAGAACTATAGACCAGTGTCATTGACGTCCCACCTCACGAAAGTATTTGAAAGAATAGTTAGAGAGAAAATTTATGATTTCCTGGAGACACGGGAAAGATTCAACGAAAATCAGCATGGATTCCCATCAGGTAGATCATGCCTATCACAATTAATAGAGCACTACAACAATATCCTAGATGCATTGGAAGGCAATGACAACTACGATGTTATATACACAGATTTTGCTAAAGCTTTCGATAAATGTGACCATGGTATAATAGCACATAAAATTAAAGACATGGGAATAACAGGCAAAGTGGGAAAATGGATCTACAACTTCCTTAGTGATCGTCTGCAGGTCGTCAAAATTCAAGGTATATCATCATCAGAATCGGAAGTACGCAGCTCAGTACCACAAGGGACAGTACTGGCCCCACTCCTGTTCATTATCATGCTAACAGACATAGACAGCGGAGTAAACAGCAATAGTATAGTAACATCCTTTGCAGACGATACAAAGATCAGCAGAAAAATCAGCGATGTACATGACGTGGAGGCCTTGCAGAGGGACACGAACGAAATATACAAATGGTCAGAAGACAACAACATGTCATTCAACGCCGAGAAATTTCAGCTTTTGAGATATGGTACAAAAGAAGGACTTAAACAGACTGCATATTATGCTCCAGATAGACAGGAAATTCAGAGAAGCATGAAAGCGATTGATCTCGGGATAATAATGACAGATGATGCGAAATTCGAAACACAAAATCAGATAGCGATAAATAAAGCAAAAGAGTCGCCGGACAGGTTCTAAGAACGGTCAAGAGAAGGGACAGGACAGTAATGATTCCCCTGCTAAAAACACTGATTATACCAAAACTTGAATACTGCTCAGTTTTGACGTCCCCATATAAAAAGGAAGAAACTAATAAACTAGAAGAAACGCAAAGGCATTTCACAGCCAAGATTGATGGCTGCAAAGAACTCAACTACTGGGAAAGACTACGTAAACTAAATCTGTACTCACTGGAAAGAAGAAGAGAGAGGTACATCATAATCTACATATGGAAAATGATCGAAAAACTGGTACCAAACCTAAAACTAAACCCAATTACCATTCAAACAACACTGGAAAATAGGAAAGGCAGAATGTGTAGTGTTCCCAAATTAAAAGCACGACAAGGACCTCCTCAACCCTGAAGGAAAATAGCTTGGTTGTCAGGGGGCCAAGACTTTTCAACCAGCTTCCTAAGGACCTCAGAAACGTAACGGGGGTCAAAGTTGAAGTCTTCAAGAAAAGACTGGATGCCTGGCTCAGGACAGTACCAGATGAGCCGGACGTGCCTGGCTATGTACGGTGGAGAGCGCAAGAAAGCAACTCGCTCCTCCACCAGGCCAGACCTAGAGGCGGGGCCACCAGCTTGACCTCCGTGTGAAGAGAGACCAACACACGAAACAACATAAGGTTCATAAGGTAAGGTATATATATATATATATATATATATATATATATAATATATATATATATACACACTTTTCAGTACACGAAAGACCTTGGAATCGCTTTTCCTTTTTCCTTGTGCGTGTGCATATATATATATATATATATATATCAAGAACGACGCTTGTTTTGAAGAATGTCCGGCACAAGAAGAGGAGAGAAAACGAGCAATGAAAAATGAAAATGCGGACACCCTTCGAAACAAGAGTCGTTCTTTACATTAATTATACTGTGTGTCGTTTGCAGTTAAAAAAAAAATATATATATATATATAGAAAACGCGGCTAAAAACAAAAATTCTAGAAAGCATAAGAAATTACTAATTCGTAATGACTGGGTTTTGTGTTTGAAATTTTATGAATGGCACCAAAAGTGAAGCAAAACCAAATCCTGTCAATTATTAATTTTTTATGATTTTTAAATTCTCGTTTTCCCTTTATACCCTAAACTGTACACAATATGTTACATTAAGTAATAAAATTTTTAGCATAAACACGAACAAAAGTGTAGAATACATCATTACATTTATAATCAGTGGTGAAACAAACCTTACGTCCAGTTCCACCAATATATATATATTACGCAGTACCTGCTAAAAACTCTTTCATTCCATTATCATTCCATTACATCGTCCACCACAAATGAATTTACAGTGGAAAACTCGAAGTTGTGGTGATTTACATCACAATTTCTTTAGAAACTCGGATTAGTTAAATTAATAAACGGTTGTACTCGCGACATTACATCTCCTGTTGATATACAGATCTACAGAAGCTAAGGCTAACAAAGACCCTAAGATCCACTCTAAGGCTAGCCCGAGTAACTCTAAGGCTAGCCCGATATACTATAATGTTAAATTAAATTATTTTCCCATTGAAAGTTCTAAAAAATTTATTATTATTTTATCCATAATTCTTTCCAAGTTTAAAATTTCAGTTGACAGCAAGGTCGAACCATCCTGAAAATAGCGGCAACATCCGTAGCTGTGTGTGTGTGTAACACCATTTTCCCTATAAACGAAGTGAAGATACTGAGTTCGGGGTTCGAACCCCGATCATGTTTGTTATAATAATGCGGGACTTAGAATAATGTGTCAGTTTCTGACTGATTTTATTTGCGATATTGCGATCGCCGCAATTTTAATTTGTGGAGTTTTATTAGCTCTTTATCGCGGAATGTCACAATTTTAACTTCTTATCGCAGTACTTGCCGCATTTTAACGCTTTATCCCATTTTCTATCTTTTCACGTTGTCAGAAACGTTAAGAGGGAGTTTAGTTGGTAACCTTGCATGGTTAAACTATAGCTCCGTTCTCGTATCTAGGCTCTCACTAAACTAAACTAAAACAAGTCCTCCGAGGGAAACAGTATCAGGGTCAGGTTGAAAAGTCGTAGTGACGGCGCTACAGCGATTGGTTTATTATTATAATTATTATTATTATTATTGTTATTAATAATTTCATGTGTATTTTATTAATTTTCAAATTGCGGTTTTCGCTATTTTCTGGATAGTCTGTAAAGGATATATAGTAGTAGATACCCGCTTCAGCCATCGAGAGTATGACTCAGACGAACGTCAAAAGATAACACGGTTGAACTCAGGCCCACGGTAGGCGTTGTCTACTGCTCGATTCTCTCCGTTACCTCTATCTCATTTAATGAGAGATGTTTCTTAATCGAAGTGAGGCGGGATCGAACCCAAGCACTTCAAGCACTGAGACAGGTAATTACTCAGACGCCAGGCGAAGGGTCACTTAATAGTAAAGTTCATACCCGAACTGAATGGCCAAGTATGGGCTCGGCAATTTTGTTTTATTTTAAGATATTTTCAAAGTAGCTTTGACAGCTTAAACTTTATATATATATATATATATTATTTATTTAGTGTGTGTGTGTGTGTGTGTGTGTGTGTGTGTGTGTGTGTGTTCCATAAAAAGTAAGTGTCCACCTTTTTCACCGTGCCAACAAAACCACAATTCCAAGGATAACTAAATGAAACAGAAATCCTATTAAACCCTTTATATTATCTTGAAAATGACAGGTACTTTATTTATATCGGATCAATAGTCTTTTTACAAATTCAACTTGAACAATAGTTATAAAAAAATAAAGTTGACAACAAAATTTAAAAAAAAATTGCTGAATCCATGTCACTCAATAAAAATAAAGTCGTAATTTTGTGGTCAACTTTGGGATCACTCGTCGATTCAGAGTAGGACTAGGTTAGGTTAGTTGGTGCATTGTTATTGGTTACAGAAGGCTGGGCGGGCTAAAAGTACGCCTTGGCTAAACGGTATTGCCATCACGGCAATCAGTTTTGATTTGACAGTGAGCGAAGGAAGATTGTTAATTCTGTCAGGGCCGTGCAGAGGGGGCAACCACAGGGGCTTGAGCCCCTGCCCTTTTTCCGCCATGACTCAGAAGTGTCCCTTTTTTCAGTAACTTTTTTATGTATATGAGTACAGTAAACATTTTTTACCCTGCCTTACTATGGTGAAAAATGAAATGGCCCTTTCCTGTCAAGGGATCACACTTCTATATAGACTATCAGTTTGAAGTTAGCGAGTCCGAAATTTGCCCCCGAAACGCTTCCCCCATTATAACACTAAGTATGTATATGGGAAAAATGTGTCCCATTTACAACACTTAAGTACTTATTAACGCAACATAGCCTATTAGAATTTTCTTTTTTTTTATTTACACGTAATATTTAAGTACTGGCGACTGACGTCACAGGAAGAGGAAGGGAACTTATTCCGGACCCTCAAAGAGGTGGCTTTTTTGGCCTTGAGCCCCTGACCCTTAAAAGTTCTCTGCACGGCGCTGATTCTGGGATTTTATATGCGAGTTGTTATGCCGCGTTTAACTGAGGAAGCTAAAAATGCTATCAAACTTCTTCATGAGGAAAAAGGTTTCGATGTTAAAAGAAGAGTAAAACAGTATCCTGATCGACATTTTTCCGTACGTAATGTATCAAGTTTGTTGCAAAAAAATCGTGAAACGAGAACTCTTGAATGAAAGCCAGGTAGTGGACTACTACTACTACTACGACGCGATTTTAGGGAATCGCGTCACGGTCGCTGCAGTGGGCAGGGTTCCCATTTTATCAATGTAAAATCACACGCGACTCGAATGATCATGACCCAAGTCGTCAGTCGGCAGTCGCAAGATGATCCTATCTGCGGCCGGCCTAAGTGAACTTATTTGCAGCCAAGAAGACAATCTCAGTTCAAGTTTAAGCGTACGGAGACATGCTAATCGCACCGGTATTGAAAATAGTTTTGTGGATCGAATTGCAAAGACAGACCTTCGTCTAAAAACATTTGAGGGGTCGCGCGTCTTAAGATACCTAAGCGCCACCACAGGCGAAAACGTGTTTTTGATGGATATCACTATTTTCACCCTTCCTCTATCGCGTGGTTTGGGTTATAATGACCTTACGACATTAGAAGTATGGTTGAAAACCTTATGAAGCGAACTACTT
This sequence comes from Bathynomus jamesi, assembly GCA_023014485.1. Lineage (NCBI taxonomy): Eukaryota > Metazoa > Arthropoda > Malacostraca > Isopoda > Cirolanidae > Bathynomus > Bathynomus jamesi. The sequence goes on along the minus strand of JAJOZX010005388.1, from coordinate 319,259 downwards.
TTTTCACCTCTATCGCCAGCCAAAAGTTCACCCAAAGTTCGGCATAATAAGAAAAAAAATATATATATAAAATATGAAAATCTATTCCAGAAACTCATCAACACCTTCATTAGCATACTTAGAACTCTAATTTAGCCAAAAATGAATGTTCGAGCTCAATTAATAACAGAGATACTATTGCGAGAATATTGCTGAACTTTGGAGGCGATTTCTGGCGAATTTTAATTTTGGCGCCTTGGTACCTTAAGACGCGGGACCCCTCATTTAAACGCTTCAAAGTGTATCGCATATCTGAACAGTCCAAAGTGAAATGTGTACAATGTTGAGTCGACTGCTTCGCCGTTTTAGATCAAATAACGACGTGTCCATCATTTGGTTCCTGGATGGAAAGATTTTCACTATTAAACAGCCTCGAAGTACGCAAAACGATAGAGTGTACGCTAACATAGAAAACAAGATATTCAAAAAAGTTTTATCCTTCGAGAGAAACATCACTCACTTAAGTCAGTCTGTGATGGTTTTTCTTGGTGTTTTTTGTTTAGGAAAAACATTCATCGTTTTCGTCGATAAAAGTGTGAAAATTGATTCAAAACATTACTGTGACGATGTCTTGAGTACGATGTTGCAAGAAATTGAAGGTTACTGTGAAAATTATGTTTTTCAGCAAGACGTCGCTCCATGTCATCGGTCCCGGCACACCATTGCATACTTGCAAGAACAATGTCCCAGTGATGTAGGACTCCAGACCGGTCTCGAGACCTTTTTTCTGGTCTCGGTCGTCTTGACTACATTACAGCTGAGTATGTTGATGTTCCTTAAGTGCAACGAACACTTATCTTGTTTTAAGTAGGCAGTTAACTGCTGAAAAATGTCACAAACTGAATTTGTGAATAAAGTATAAGTAAATTTTACAATTGTCACTTGATAGCTTCTTTAGAATCTTTATTCCTGACTGTGAAATACAGGGCTTAAGAATTAGGCATTACACAATACTGAATACGTGCAAAAATTGCATATGGTTTCGGTTTCGGTCTTCGAGAGTGCATTTTAACGGCATAGAATGAACTCGATCAAGGTACCATTTTTAAAGCAGTTCGCCAGTGGCGCACAAGGCTACAATCAGTTATTGAGAATAATGGCGGATACATTGAACACTTGCTGCATTAATGTTTTATTCAATTCGTTTTTGCTCATTGTATACTTCTTTAGGCCAAGGCTACACGAGCGACTTCATCGCTGCGACGAAGCTGTAACGACAAAACGCAAAGAATAGGTATCGTTGTTTCCTATGGGGTAAGCTACGAGTACACAGCAAACAGTCGCTGCGACACTTATTCTCTGTTACATCCGGCTGCGTTGTATTGTTCCAAATGCGGTAGGCTACACAGGCGACTTTGTCACAGCGTCACTGCCAAGTGTGATTTCTTCGCCCTAAAAACGAAGAAATCGCAGCCCATGTAGTTTGCAACAGCTACTTCGATTGTGTCGCTGCGACACCTTGCAACTCTGACATAGTGACAAAGTCACTCGTGTAGTCTTGGCCTTAATGTTCGGCTAAGTCTCTAATTACCCTCCTTGTCAACTTCTTTTTTCAACAACTATTGTTCAAGATGAATTTGTAGAAAGACTATTCATCCTATTTAAATAAACTACCTCTCATTTTGAGGACAATATAGGGGGTTTAATGTTATTTCGGTTTAATTTGATTATATTTGGAATTACAGTTTTGTTCTTCCGGTGAAAAAAGTGGCCATTTTGT
>JAJOZX010005388.1:297500-312500 GCA_023014485.1 Bathynomus jamesi | reverse complement strand
GTTCCCAAATTAAAAGCACGACAAGGGACCTCCTCAACCCTGAAGGAAAATAGCTTAGCTGTCAGGGGACCAAGACTTTTCAACCAGCTTCCTAAGGACCTCAGAAACGTAACTGGGGTCAAAGTTGAAGTCTTCAAGAAAAGACTGGATGCCTGGCTCAGGACAGTACCAGATGAGCCGGGCGTGCCTGGCTATGTACGGTGGAGAGCGCAAGAAAGCAACTCGCTCCTCCACCAGGCCAGACCTAGAGGCGGGGCCACCAGCTTGACCTCCGTGTGAAGAGAGACCAACGCACGAAACAACATAAGTTTAAGCATAAGTAAGTTTACATATGTGTGTGTGTGTGTGTGTGTGTGTGTGTGTGTGTGTGTGTGTGTGTGTGATGAAAATAACCACGAAGGAAAAAGGACTATCGGACCTTCGCAAAACGAGAACAGTGCTTTATCTGATGATCTAACAGAAGCATCCGAAATATTAAGAGCTCAGAACGAATCATCTTTCAGTATCCCAAAAACTGACAAACTGATATGTGATAGAAACGCGTTCTTTGAAGAACTACAAGGGGAAAGTATAACGGACTTCGACTTTACGACAGATGATATTACCAAAGCTGGGCACAAACCGTTAATCCGTTAATCGTTAATTAACGAAGTTAACTTTTTCGTTAACGATTTAACTTTTAAGTTAACTTTGAAAATCATTATCGGACTAATTAACTTCCGTTACATTTAACTTCCGTTAACTCAAGTCCGTTAACCCAAAAAATTCATAAATAAACGTTTAAAAGTTTCTATTATTTTCAGTGCTGAGCAGGTGCGCAATTAATCCGCCACTGTTAATAGTGATGAACGAATTTCCATTTCCGCAGTGCAAAATCAGGCGATATATTTGTTTCCGTCGCCACAATTTGTGTCTTACCAAATATGGTAGTTATTTATGGCATTGGTTTGAGCAAAACATGGTCGACTGTAAAATCAGGCGGAAAGATTTGCCATTTGAGTTGAATGTTTCAACTTCTTTCAAGAAATATCACGAGCATTTTAAGGCACTTTCAATAATATATATGTAACAATTACAACAAATAACTACATTCGTTTCATTTGCAGTCTGTCTCTTGCGCAACATGTTTGTGCTAGTGAATATTTAAAAATAATCGTGGTGAAATAAGTCATGTATATTTATAATATGTCCTTGAGTACCTTATTAGTAGTCTCCTTGATACATTTCAAGAACCATAAAACTGATCAGGTAAGATTTCAATTCTCATGTCACTTTGTTCTCTATGGGCAAGGACATCCTGAGGGCCAAGAGATCATCCCTGTCTGATGAAAACTTTGATATGCTAATTTTCATGAAGGGCAACATGCATCTCATGGACAAAATGGAGAACGAGAAGAAGAGGGAAAATTAAATTATATATATATTGTGTTTTTCATTTTTTTTATAATATAAGTTAACGTTAACGGTTTATCGGTAACTTCCGTTACATGTTTAACGAATTAACGGATTAACGGTTAACGAAGTTAACTTTTTGGTTAACGGATTAGCGGTTAACGAAGTTAACTTTTTGGTTAACGGTGCCCACCACTGGATATTACACAAGCTATAGGGAAACTAAAAACACACTCAGCGGCAGGACCGGATAAATGGAATGCCACACTCATCAAAAACTCCAAAAATGCAATCGCTGAGCCCCAATATTTAATTTGGAGACGATCACAAGACACGGCAGAAATACCGGGCATCCTGAAGAGCGCGAACATAGTCCCAGTATACTATAAAGGAGGAGATCGATCCGAGGCCAAAAACTATAGGCCAGTGTCGCTTGAATATCATCCCACTAAAATATTTGAAATATTAGTTAGACAGAAAATCTATGACTTTTTGGAAAGTCAGAAAAAATTAAATGATAACCAACATGGGTTTCAGTCAGACAGATCATGCCTTTCACAACTAATAGAACAACAACAACATTGAAAATGAAAATGTAAAGGTTTATTGGCAGACTATGGTCCATATGACAAATATTATTAATACAATGACAGTTCACATACTAAGGATAAAAATATATACAGTTGATTAGAAATAACACAGTAATGTTGGTGTTAAGTGGAGCTACAGACATACGTTTTCATACCAAGAATTCCATAGCTTTGAGGATAAACGGCAAGATTCATGGATAGCTTGGATAATCGGGTTGGTTGATTTTTTAATTCTTTGCATTAGACTGTATTGAGCACGTCTTGTTACCTCCAGGAAGCTCGGGACATTGCGGGTAGCAAACATTTGCGAAGCTGAGCATCTCGGGGGTAATTTATGTAAGAGTCTAAAAGACCTGTTGTACAGCAAATTTAGGGTTCTGCCAGAACCTTTTTTATAATTCACCCAGAGTTGCTATCGGTAAATATTACTGCAGAAAGTTCGAAACAGAGTGTCTTTAGCTTCACTTGTACAGAACCGAAAGTTCCTTATGGTCATATTCGCTTTAGCACAAAAGTTTCGAGATTGTTTTCTTATATCCGAGTCATCACTCAAGGAGCTGGTAATAGTTTGACCCAAATACTTAAACTCTTGTACTTCCTCAATTACTTCACCTTTCATTTTAAACCTAATATCAGTTGACTGCTTACAGCTTTTAGGATGAAATTGCATAACCTTAGTTTTTGTAACATTATAAAGAATATGTTTCTGCGAATACACTTCGCAGACTTTTAGTAGCCGATCCAGACTTTTAACAGAGGGACTTAGTAACACCATATCATCGCCATAAACTAAGTTATTTATCCTTGTGTTATCTATACAACATCTCCACTGTTGCCTTAAGTGAAGCAATTAATCCATCAATATACACATTAAACAGCATAGGGGAGAGCCTTGTCTCACCCCGCAAGAGGAGCCAAAACATTCGGATAATACATTGCCTCACCTAACGGTAAAAGATTGTAGTCCGGTAGCACAGACCCTGATTTTACTGGAACCCTGCATTGTTTGTTATAAAGCAAATTTTTACATATTTTGAAAGTTTATACCACCCCATTCAAGAATCCATCGGGTGTACACCTGACCCCCGCTTGGCTTTTGCAATATGGCCGGCGAAACTGAAAAATCCCATATCCTGGTCAATACTTGATGGATTTTTATGATCTTGGTGTTATTTCTAGGGGATTTTAGGATAATGAGTCGATCTGGAGGGGTTGCAGATACTTTGGGAGTCGCTTTGACCCACATTCGTCAATACTCAAGGTCATTGGAGGTCAAACGCCCCCCCCCCCCCCGAAATAAGGAGCTTGCATCTCCAGATGCCAATGCCGATAGAGTTGTTAGTATTGGAAAGACGCAACTGGCACAGTACGAGTCATCATGGCCACAAGGCTTTTATGGCACCATTTCCAAACATGTCATCACCTTTGCAAGTAAAACGAAACATACCAAGGTGGATGCCCACTTGGTTATGGACCAAGAAGCGATTTATGCACGCGTCATCGGTTTGCTGATGAGCGAACGCGAACTTGACTTGACCCATGTATTCTCAACAGAGCTTGCGGCATACCCACCCGCACTGTTCCAACCAGATGGCTTAATGAGAACTGCAGCTGAGTCCGCATTGAAGCAGAACTTGGGAGTGGAAACATCCTCTCGAACATGGGGTCGACCAACAGTTGTTATCATGGATGTGTCAGCTGTTTTGTTGACAGTCGACCGGCCTGCTAGTGGCACAGTTGCTACATTTATCCAAACCTTCAAAGTATGGCTACCGAAACATCTTTCTCATGCATCTGTAGTACTAGCTTTTGATCGCTACTATGATTTCTCCGAAATCAAGCACTCGGGCAATGAGAAGCAAGAGCAGCAGAGTTCACAAGCTGGACCTCAACACCCCATTGCCTACAAGAGACGCTGTTCTCACGTGCACCGGGAACAAGGAGCAACTAAACAGGCAGCTCTGTGAGCAAATCCTTGCTGACATTGAGTATCTCGCAACTGTAACCCAAGACCAAGAGCTAGTGCTTGCAGGATGGCAGACCATACCGACTTCCATTGTGCGAGGCAGGAGTCGAGCAGCATTGGAGCTCTCATCATCTCATGAAGAAGCTGACGTGATAATAACACAACACGCTATTGCACAAGCTGAGAAAGATTCTGATGCCCGCATCTCCATCATTTGTGATGACAGAGACGTGTTTGCCATGCTGACTCACTTCTATGAATTTAAGAAACTAGGCTGTCCCATGATTATGGAGTCTCCAGTGCGTGGCAGAAAATCAGTGGACATCCGAGCAACTGTAACCCAGCACAAAGACATCATCCTACAAATCCTCAAACTACACGCTTTGAGTGGTTGTAACACAGTTGCAGCAATACATGGCATCGGCAAAGCCACTGCCATTGCCACAGCCAAGAAGGATGGGAAGCTAGACAAGCTGGGGTCCCTTGATGCATGCTTTGACCATATCGAGAAAGAGGCAACAGCGTTCATTGTTGCACGCTATGGGGATAAGAAATCCTCATCTCTTACTGAGTGTCGTCAGCGAGTATGGGCTCAGAAGACAGGAAGTCGGGAACTGCTGCACCCAAACTATGTTCTCTACCACCAACAACTGAAGCTTTCCATCAAAATGTGCTCAGAGCCCACTACACTGTGGCGAACTGGCTCGATGCACTAAATTGTGACCCACCACCACTTGATCCCGTGCATTATGGGTGGGAGAGAGACGAAACAAACAGAGTTCTCATCCCAAAAACAGTTGGTGAAGGAGTGTGCTTAGCACCAGATGAAGTTCTGAAGCTAATCAGATGTGGGTGTGAATCACAATCAGCATGCAGGAAGAGTCGCTGCGGCTGCATGGGACGCGGAATCCCTTGCACAATGTTCTGTGCATGTGGCAGCGGCTTGGATTGCAACAATCCATTGACCCAAAACGCAAACGAAGAGCAGACTGATGATCCTGACGATCCTGACACAACCATGTCTTTTGATATTTGCCCCCAATAAATGGTTACCTAATGTGAATAACTGCATCAAAGTTGTCAATGCCAATCCCCCAGCTAGGTGTGAGCTTTGTTTTGCTTACGAGGTCATATCTTGTAGCTTTACAACCTTCCATAGAATGCATGTGCCCTGCACTTCAGCATAAATTGTGGTTTATATCCGAATATCCATATCCATATAACGTGGGTTATGTCATTTAAGCATTATGATCTGGTTTTATCTGCAGGAAAGATGTTAAGTGCTCAGCAGTTAGCTAGATTGTAGAAATTGTCACTGAAATAAAGCAAATACAATGATGTCAACTGTGGCATTATCATATTTCAAGGCCAAACTTTAACCTCAAATGACCTTGACTTGACCCATGGAGTTGCAAAATGATATCCTACTGTTATCATGTGCCTATAGAACTACTCAGTCTCGCCCAAAACCATAACAACGACAGTAAGATCACCAAAATATCTCCACGACTTCCCGGGATATGGGATATTCCTTATTTCGGGGGGCGTTTGACCTCCAATGACCTTGAGTAATGACGAATGTGGGTCAAAACGACTTCCAAAGTATCTGCAACCCCTCCAGATCGACTCATCATCCTAAAAATCCCTATAAATGACACCAAGATCATCAAAATCCATCAAGTATTGACGAGAATATGGGATTTTTCAGTTTCCCCGGCCATCTTGGAAAATGGCGGCCATATTGAAAAAGCCAAGGGGGGGTCAGGTGTACACCCGATGGATTCTTGAATGGGGTGGTATAAGCTTTCAAAATATGTCAAGATTTGCTTTATAACAAACAACGCAGGGTTCTCACCCAGTGCAACCGGACTATTGGTGAGAATACCAAAATTTCAATAAATTTAATATGTACATGGGAACCTTCCTGTCTTCTAGTTTTTTGAATAAAATATTGTGGTTGACTCTATCATATGCCTTACTTGTATCTAGGGAACAGCTATAAATAGTTGAATTACTGTCAATGTATTTAGATATTGTTTCTTTAAGTACATAGATACACAGATCGGTTGAGTGGGACCTTTTAAAACCAAACTGATTAGGAGATGTCCATAGAGTTTTTCTAGTAGTTTCGAGAAGCAGGAAGCGACAGCAATAGGCCTGTAATTACTGCTGGACAGAATGTCTCCATATTTATTTTTGACCAGGGGCAAGATATATACCCTCATGAACTCTGCAGGGACATAGCTATGAGCAAGCTGGAAAGTAATGAAAACTATGATGTAATATAAATAGACTTTGCCAAAGCGTTCGACAAGTGTGACCATGGAATTATAATGCATAAACTGAAATATATATGGGAATAACGGGAAAAGTAGGGAAATGGGTATCTAATTTCCTTAGTGAGCGGCGGCAACTCGTTACAGTTCAAGGAATTTCTTCATCAAATCAGAGGTCCTAAGCTCAGTACCTCAAGGAACAGTATTAGCTCCACTACTCTTCATAATCATGCTAACTGACATAGATGAGGACATTACCAGAGACAGCACAGTAACATTCTTTACCGATGACACAAAGATCAGTAGAAAAATAAGAAACTCAGAGGGTATAGGATCTCCACAAACAGATATGAACAGAATCTATAAGTGGACGGAAGACAACAATATGAAGTTTAACACTGAGAAATTTCAGCTGTTATGGTACGGAAAAAGAGAAGACCTAAAATCCATGGAATATTATACCCCAAATGGAAAGGAAATTCAGAGAAATTCTAGAGCAAGGGAGGACCTAAAATCCATGGAATATTATCCGTTGTAATGACTGATGATGTGAAATTTGAAACACAAAATAAAATAGCAGTAAGCAGAGCAAAGAAAATTAACTGGGCAGATACTGAGAACCTTTAAACGAAGGGATAGGAATATAATGATTCCTCTATTGAAAACACTGATCATACTACCCAAATTGGAATACTGCTCGGTCCTAACATGCCCATATAAAAAAGAAGACATTAGACAGCTAGAAGGGATTCAGAGAAGCTTCACAGTCAAGATCAATGGATGCAAAGAACTAAATTACTGGGAAAGGTTATGCGAATTAAACCTATATTCACTGGAAAGGAGAAGAGAGAGATACACCATTATTTACACTTGGAAAATAATGGAGGAACTAGTCCCTAATCTTACTCTGATCCTTATAACCCCCCAAACAACAGTGGAAAGTAGAAAAGGAAGACTGTGTCGTGTTCCCAAATTAAAGGCTAGAGAGGGAACATCCTTAACCCTGAAAGAAATATCATAGTTTCGTTGAGAGAGGACCAAGACTGTTTAATCAGCTCCCCAAAGAACTAAGGAACACGAGTGGTGTTGCGATGGACATCTCCAAAGAAGATTAGACGCCTGGCTCAGAACAATCCCCGATGAGCCGGGCGTACCTGGCTATGTGAGGTGGAGAGTACAAGAAACCAACTCACTACTTCATCAGGCCAACTCGAGAGGAGGGGCGACAAGCTTGACCTTCGTGAAATAAGGAATCATCACACGAAACATTTAAAAGGTTGAAAGGTGTATACAGGGTGTCCCATAAGGCCGGCATCATAAGAGAAATTCATATTTTTCTATTTCTACAAACCATAATTCATATTTTTCTCTTTTTACAGGCCAAAATGTCTGTGAGCAAGGAAGAACGAATCCAGATAATTCTACTCATAGGAAATCGGAGTCAAAGAGGGGCCGCTGCTGAATTTAACAGACGGCATCCAGACCGCGAACCAATAACACAGAGTTGTGTTAGCAGACTTGTTGCAAAGTTTAAGGAAACAGGATCCATAGAAGATAAACCACGCAGTGGACCTTCAAGGAGGTCCACTGACGATGATACAGCGACTGCTATCCTGGCTCATTTTAACAGATGTCCCAATAAGTCTCTTCGGCAATTGTCCGCCGAGACAGGAGTGTCGAAAAGTAGCATCCATTGCATTCTTCAGGCTCACAAATGGCATCCATATAAACTTCAGCTCCTACAGAAATTAAGCGAAGATGATCCCGACCGGTGGATGGAATTTTGTGAATGGGCTACGGAACAATGTGCTCGGGATGCCAATTTCCCGTCCACCATTCTGTTCAGTGACGAGGCTGTTTTTTATGGAAATGGTGAGGTAAATCGACAGAACACCCGCTACTTGTCTCAAAACAACCCTCACTGGTATACCTCTTCAAAGGAACAAGGTGCATCTCGGGTGATGGTATGGTGTGGCATTTGGAAGGATCGCATCATAGGCCCCCTCTTTTTCGATGAACATGTCACTGGAGGCACCTACCTACGTGTGCTCAAGGAAGAAGCATTTCCCAGTGTCTTGAACGAAGAAGGAAATTTCCCAACATGTTTCCAGCAAGACGGCGCTCCTGCACATTACAGCACCCAAGTAAGGGAATACCCGTACCAACAATTCCCTGGTCATTGGATAGGAGTCGAGGGCCTATGGAATGGACAGCTAGAAGCCCGGATCTCACGCCCTTAGATTTTTATCTCTGGGCCACTTGAAAGCGCCGGTATACGCAGAGAAAATTAGGAGTGTTGAACATTTGCGGCAGCACATTATTGGGGCATGTAACACCATTACTCCTGACATCATTCACTGTGTGCTTGCTGACTGGGTATCACGTCTGAATTTGTGTATTAAAAACAATGGTGGACATATTGAGCACATTCTGTAAATAAAAGCTTTTTGTTTGCCTTTTTTTATTATTTTTCCTATGATGCCGGACTTATGCGACCCCTGTGTGTGTGTATATATATATATATATATATATATATATATATATATACGAGGGTAATTCAATAAGTATCCGCACTTTTTATTTTCACAATTTTATTTTCACATCTGATAGATTATAAATACATCACTTCTCAACATAGTCTCCCTGTTTCTCAATACACTTAGTCCAGCGATCTACAAGCTTCCTCATGCCATCACAAAAGAATGTTTTTGGCTGTGTGCGTAGCCAGTCATGCACCGCCTCCTTCAGGTCATCATCGCCTTGGAATCGCTGAGCTCTCAAAGCGTCTTTTAGTGGTTTAAACGGGTAAAAATCCGAAGGTGCCTGGTCTGCACTGTAGGCTGGATGGTTGAGAACTTTAAATTTAAGTTCTTGAAGGCATTTTCTAGTCTGTACAGCGGTATGAGGGCGCGCATTGTCGTGTAACAGAATAACACCTTCCGACAATCTCCCTCTCCGTTTTGTGAGAATTGCTTGCTTTAACTCATTCCGAAGCTTTAACTCATTAGGATGCACTTGTTACTGTAGTTCCACGCTCTAGATAATGTCAAGGTTAGGGCCTCGTGTATCCCAAAACAGTGTTAAGCATAAAAACAAAAAAAAAAAAAAACTGTACCATGCTGACAGCTGCGCTTTGAACTTCCTTGCAAAGGGAAAGTGTTATTCTGTTACACGACAATGCGCGCCCTTATACCGCTGCACAGACTAGAAAATGCCTTCAAGAACTTAAATTTGAAGTTCTCGACCATCCAGCCTACACTTCAGACCAGGCACCTTCGGATTTTTACCTGTTTAGACCACTAAAAGACGCTTTGAGAAGTCAGCGATTCGAAGGCGATGATGACCTGAAGGAGGCGGTACATGACTGACTACGCACACAGCCAAAAACATTATTTTGTGATGGCATTAGGAAGTTTGTAGATCGCTGGACTGAGTCTATGGAGAAACAGGGAGACTATGTTGAGAAGTGATGTGTTTATAAACTATTAGATGTGAAAATAAAATTGTGAAAATAAAAGTGCGGCTACTTATTGAATTACACTCGTGTGTGTGTATATATATATATATATATATATATTAGCAAATTAGCCGATTACCGATTAATCGGCCTAAAATAATCGGCCGATTACCGATTAATCGGCCGATAATTCTTTTTATATACTGTATAAGTTTATAGCACTATATGGTTACTGAATTACGCCGCTTATACCTATTATACTGGTAAATAGTAGCACACAATATAAAACGTAGGCCTAATATCTAATATTTTTTTATCTAATATTAATCTAATATTTTTAGAACTATTTACATATTCTAATTCTTTAATTTCTTTTACAAATTAAATTAAGCATTTTAATGAAAGTTGCCAAGAAATTTTATATTTTTGTTACAAATTTAAATAACATAAAGCCCTTATGGCTCCAAGCATTGCATGGAAATACTTTAAAGTAGATAAAAATAACAAAATTATTTGCAAATGCACCCTATGCAATGTTTCCATCTCAAATTTTGTTTATCGTTAGAGAGTAGGTTAAGGCCACTTTTGTTTTGCAACAGGAAAGCTTAAATGGATTCTTTTGTTCAGTAAGGTACAATAATTTTTTTGTTTTAATAAATGGAGTGATAATGGAGTAAATTAATTCAATAATACTCTGCCTATTATTCTCCAAACAATGCAAATTGGTAGAAAATATTTAATAAAAAACAAGCAAAATATTATTTAAGTTCATTCCATGTCTAGGATAACTGAAATTCTTAAACCAGGGATGCAATTTCTGTAATGTAATAAACAAAGATGACCGAGTATGAAAACCGATTAATCGGCAAAAAAAAAGCCGATGGCCGATATGGCCGATTACCGATTGTCAACCGATTAATCGGTGCAACCCTAATATATATATATATATAATATATTATATATATATATATATATATATATATATATATATATGCACTAAAATCACAGAATAACATGTGATCTTATTAATAAGCAAACATCCACAGGGAAAAGGAAAGGGAACACGAAGTCCAAGTGTTTCCTTTTCCTTTTCCCTGTGGTTGTTTGCTTATATATATATATATATATATATATATATATATATATATATTAGAGGCGGGGCCACCAGCTTGACCTCCGTGTGAAGAGAGACCAACGCACGAAACAAGGTAAGGTAAGGTGTATATATATATATACACAGGGTGGGCCGTAAGTTTCCATACATAGGAAAAATAAACATTTTGTTATGGACAACCATTTTTATTTATAATATGCTCTACATGGTTGCCATTGTTTTGAAAACACATTTCAATACGTGTTCCCCACTGTTGATGAACACGCATTAGCACAGTTGACGTTATGCTTGTAATGGCGTTGGTGATACGTTCCTTTAGATGATTTATGTCTCGTATCTTTTCCTGATACACCATGGCCTTCAAGTGCCCCCAAAGATAGAAATCAAGGGGGGTGAGATCTGGGGATCTGGGAGGCCACTCCACAGGACCACGCCGACCAATCCAAGCATCCGGAAACTGCTGCTGATCCAAATACCGACGCACGTGAAGACCATAATGAGGTGGAGCTCCATCTTGCTGGAAGTAAACTGGGAAGTTACCTTCCTCGTTTAGCAGGGATGGGAAAATCTCTTCTTGCAACATGTTAAGATACCTTTCGGCATTAAGATTTCCACTGACAAAATTGGTCCAATAATTCTGTCACCCCATATCCCGGCCCACACCATCACTTTACCGGCACCTTGCATCTTCGTCGGACTCAGCCAGTTAGGGTTAGCATTACTCCAATAACGTATGTTTTGCCGATTAACCTCTCCATTGACGTAAAATTTGCTTCATCAGTAAACAAGATCTTACGTCAAACGCATATTCTTAGGGTATCTGAAACATAAAAACAAACGTTTAATTTTTCCTATGTATGGAAACTTACGGCCCACCCTGTACGTATATATATATATATATATATATATGAGGAAGCCTAGGGTGATACGAATACGCCGCTTGGAACAGATACATTTGTGTTGATTTCAGGAAACAGAATTGGTAAATTTTTTAAATGTAACTAAAAAGAATATTTAAAGGAATATAAGAAATAAAAATATGATAAGCGAACTGTCAACGAAAACGCCAAGTGAAATGTCAGCGAAAATATCTTTGGGCTATAGTATGTAAAATCAAAAAAAAAAAAGTTTTCCTTAAAGACAATTATTTTTCTTATTATTTTCATTTAAAGAAAATGAAAAACAGGAGTAACTATTTCAAGTAGTTAAATATCAAGATAGCAAAATACAAGGTCCACTAAAAGTCATCATCTGGAAAACATGAAGTCACTTGGGCCTATCACGCTGTAACACATTATACATACATTTTCCAGATTGATTTTTTTATATTTCTTTTCAAATGACGGTGATTACAGGTAAGAATTTGGAGTTTCAGGGTTCAAAAATTCTACTACAGATATGTTGACAACAAAGCAGAGAACACAAGTGGTGAAGTTATTCTTAGATACAAAGCATATAACACAAACTCAAAGGGGTTATCACCACGACTTTAACTTCGCCCGAAGTTAAAATCGTATATCTTAAATATTGCTGAACAATTTCAAACTCGCTGAAATTTATCTGACAAATCTCGTTGCGGAAGAACCAAATGCCAGAACCATAAGGACACCTCTAAACATCGAAATAGTCCGGCAGTCTGTCATCAGGAATCGAAAGAAGTCAGGAAGGAACCCGCCGGACCTTAGAGCTTCACGTCAGTGAAATATCAGTTGGTCGAGTTCTAAAGAGTGATGTGAAAATCTCAGAATTCTTTCAACGAACTTCAAAATTTTCAACAACATTGAAGATAATGTTTGGTGCAGAGGATGTGCGAAATTTAAAACTGTAGAGATAAACCTTTTGAGTTTGTATTACACGCTTTGTGTCTAAGAATAAATTCACCATTTGTGTTCTTTGATCTGTTGTCAACATAAGTTTGTGTGTGTTAGAATTCTCAAACTGTCACTGTATAAACTCTAATTTATTACCTGTTATCACCGCCACCTGAAAAACAATGTGAACAAAATACAAAATATTCGACTTGAAATTCATATTTGAAAAATGTCACTGACTTTTGGCGGAACCTGTATTCTTATATATATATATATATATATATATATGATGAATAAAACCACGAAGGAAAAAGAAACACAAAGGGGTGCTCAAGCGCTTTCGTCTAATGACATCCTCAGGAACACTGGAGTGAAAGGACAGATCAAGGCAATATATAGGTTACAAAAATAAACATACATACATACATATTCACATATATATACATATATATATATACATATATATATATATATATAAACATATACATATATATAGTAAGCATAGAAAAAAAATTGTGGGAGGAGCCAACATTTATATGGTCACAGAAGAATCATAAATACTTTTCACGTGTCACTTTCGTGAAATAATTTTTCATATATATATATATATATATATATATATATATATATATATCTTAAAATTTTATATACGATATAAAATTTTAAAATAATATTAACAAGTTCAACATAAAATTTTGACCTTTTCCCCAAACAAGAAGTGCTTCAAAAAATAAGGAATTAACTTGCTCCCAGATCGTAAAATAATACCCAAATTAAAAATGGCATATGGTTAAAAAGACGGTAATAAAAAATAATTAAAAATTATAACTTAAAAAAATGCGCTGGCATCAAATTTTAATATATTCAAAATAAAATTTAGGATTAAAAAAAAGATTTAATATTGGAAAAATGTTCATAGAGAACTCTCTCTCTCTCTCTCTCTCTCTCTCTCTCTCTACATTATTTTTTAATTTAGTTTCGAATAATAATAATAAAAAAAATAATAATAAAAAATAATAATAATGATTATAATGATAATTTTAAAACATTATTGGAAACAATATTACGTCATTCCCGCATGACCTTTTTTCAACAAGGTCACCACTTTTGAACTGAATTATTTTATCAGAGGTCAAGATCCAGTACTTTGAACACGTGACATCAGAAACCCTTGAAATTTTTTGCGTAAGAAACACTGTAAACGGAAGAGGTCTTTGTACGCAATGTGGTCCTTATGTCGCTTGATATTAGGAGTGAATATTGAAAACCAGGGATGGGAAATCGAAATCTTTTTCGATTCAAATTCGAATCCGATTTTCACGCAATTAGAAATATAGATTCGAATTCGGATTCAAATTTTTCGGTTTTAATCGATTCGAATTTTTTTCCGATTCGGATTATTTCTTTTTCGATTTCGATCCGATTCGAATCCGATTCGGATCCAGGCCTAATTTTTCTTGATTTTTATGAGTTCATTTAATAAAATTATACCTATCATCGTTGTTTTAGTCAAGGGGTGGCTATTATTAATAAGTTTCATTTTTAATAAATAATACAGATAATTCTCAGTCTATTAACGATCTAAGTAATAACTTTAGATTTACTCTTAATAAGGTGCAAAAAAAAAAATCATTCATATAAGCTAATTTATTAAACAATTAAGGCTCATATATACAAGAAATATTAATTATAGCATACATAAAAATTAAAATATGATAATAATACTTTAAGAAATATATCCACTGTATAGATACAAATTTACAAATTAAAATTAGTCCTGACAACTAAAATATTTTCAATGTTCGAAGGCAAAAGGTTATTTCTTTGAGGAGCGTGTGAAATTGTCACTCTCGGACAATACCAAAATTTAAGGATTAGGATTAGCACCTTAATGGATGGAGTATAGAATTAGTATGATTTTTGTCCGAGCAAACAGATTCTCGGAAAGGTCAGTCTTTACCTGTGGTGAAACCGGAAACGTTAATAAGCCTTATAAGTTATTTATAAGTTATAACCAAATTTTTAAAATCCTGATCCATATTTTTTATCGATTTGAATTCGAATTCGGATTCATCGTTTCTTTTCGATTCGGATCAAAATTTCGATTCAGATCCGCGCCCGTTTTTCGATTCAGATTCCTCAAAAAATATCGATTAATTCCGATTATCGATTCGAATCCGATCCCATTTCCCATCTCTGTTGAAAACAATTACAACCTATAACGCATTCTTAATCAAATTTAAATTTGAAAAACAAAAAAAATTACCAATTATTACAGAAACGTTGCTTTCAGCATTGTTAGTAATTGGACCTGATAAAGAGAACGCGATTTAGGGATTCGAAACGGCATCCGATTCTTACCTTTTTTAAAATTGTTAATCTTTTTTTAATAAC
>JAJOZX010005388.1:270000-292500 GCA_023014485.1 Bathynomus jamesi | reverse complement strand
TTTACCACAATCGGTCAACTGATGTGTAGAAGAGCAAGAATAAGTAATTAAAGTATCGTTTTTATTATTGAAAGTAAAGGCAACTTTATAAGTCAATTTTTTCAATTCGTAAGGTCAACTTTCTTAATTTTTTCGGTCAACTTTTGACTGCCCTAAGTATTACCAAGAATTTTGAAGCATGATGATTGATATCTTTCATCATCTAAAAAAGTCTAATGCAGCTAATTTAAAGTTATATTGCAAAGAATTTGGTGTAAGTAATGAGCTGATACATAAGTTTGCTGCCAGCATATCTAAAGTTTTATTTTAAAGACATAATATACCCTTGAATAACAGTTAATACAGTTTAGCCATCTGAACTATAGGCCTATAGCAATGAAGGAATAGAGAATTTGGTTTTTGTACTTCTGAAATATGAAATGTACGTACTCTGGTCTCTTTTAAAGCCAGGCTTACACTACTGTATATATATACAGGGTGTCCAAAAAAAAACTATATACTCTTTATAGCATCATATATTTATAATTTAAAAAAACCAAACAATATATTGTTATAGCAATGCCAATGAAAGGTAAATTAGTAATCTAAGTGATCAAAATGTCATAGCGAGTTGTTTGCATATAAAATTTAATTAACTATGCCAAGTGCTCAAAATGTTCTCCGGCGGCATGAATGCACTTTTGAATGCGTCGACTAACTGATTCGCAGACATGGACTAATGTGGATGCTGTGATGGTCCCGCACTTTTCCCTAATTGCATCCTTAAGGTGTTCGAGTGTTGCGGGTCTTGTACCATAACTGCATCCTTCAGGTAGCCCCACAAGTAAAAATCAAGTGGAGTCAAGTCCGGTGAACGTGGAGGATACTCAACGCTTCTCTTCATCCTATCCAACGGTTAGGCAACGTTTCATCGAGGTACCTTCTGACATCACAATGATAATGAGAGGGGATATCTTGTTAAAAGTAAAAGTCGTCGTTTCCAAACAACTTCCGAACTGCAGGTATAATTTCTGTCCGCAGCATGTCGAGATATGCGGCACCGGTAACTATCCCATTAAAGAAAAATGGTCCAACCAAACCCCTGGATGATAAACACACCATGCTGTTGTTAATCCTGGTAAATTAACATGTTTATCCACATAAACGTGTGGATTATCAAGTGACCAGTACCTGCAGTTGTGTCGATTTACTGTGCCATTCAGCTTGAAGGTAGCTTCATCAGACCACACGATTTTGTTGTATTTAAAGTGCATTCATGCCGCCGGAGAACGTTTTGAGCACTTGGCGTAGTTAATTAAATTTTATATGCAAACAACTCGCTATAACATTTTGATCACTTAGATTACTAATTTACCTTTCATTGGCAATTGCTATAACAATATATTGGTTTTTTTTTTTAAATTATAAAATATATGATGCTATAAGGAGTATATAGTTTTTTTTGGGATACCCTATACGCATATATGGGATGAATTTCACAATTAAACACGTGAAGTGAATGAATACTGCAAAGCTACAAAGAAAAAGAAAAATGATTCCAAGGCCTTTCATGTATTCAGAAGTACAGCTCGTCAGGGAATGAAGGGAGAAGGCGAGATGACAAAAATATATACGTATGTATGACGGGACAGAAAAACAAAAAGATTAGCACATGATTAACAAGAGTTAATTAGAGGCAAAAGGTATTTTAACAGGATATTATCAATTTCATACATTCCGGCACTGTTATTGAAATTATTTTTAAAATGGATAAAGGCACATTCTAGAATATTCCTTTCAATTACCGTATTTCCCGGCGTATAACGCGCACTTTTTTCCCCCCAAAATACTCCAAAAATCATGTACATGTTAAAATTAACTCGTTAAAATTGTACATGTGAAGTGAGGTAGGAGGTATATTTTTTCCCAAATTTTTATTTTCCTAAGTTTTCTCTTCAAAATTAGGGTGCGCGTTATACGCCGGGAAATATGGTATATCTGTTTTTAACGAGCGGTTTAGAACTATCCCACTTGATACTATGATTACATCTATAGATATGGTTAAACAATGCATTAGAATTATTTGCTGTTCTACACGCATATTTATGCTGTTTTACCCTAATATCTAACGTTTTACCCGTTTAGCCTATATCTACTGAGTTACATTGTGAACATCCGATCGAATACACACAACCAACCACATTATCCGGGCTATTCTTTATTAGGAGTGATTTAACAGTATTATTATACTTAAAGATTACAGTGATACCAATTGCTTTAAGTAAAGTTGGAAGATATTGAAAATTAACATGGCAAGGTAGGCTAAGGATATTTTTACGCCCAAATTCCTTTACAGTTACACTATTATAATACCTATTCTTGGCTTTCCTAAGGCAGTTATCTAGAAATGAAATTGGATAACATAATTTAGTACCAATATTCATGATATTGCATAACTCGGAATCTAAAAATTCAGGACTGACAACTCTCAATGCTCTAAGAAACATAGAAGAGAAAATAGAAGATTTAATCGAGGGATGATGGTCAGAATAAAAATGCACATAAGTTATTATTAGTAGGCTTACGATAAACTTCTAATTTGAACTGATTAAAGCATCTCCGAATTTTTAGATCCAGAAAAGATAAGCTTCCATCATTTTCTTTTTCAACCGTGAACTTAATAGATGGGACTAAATTGTTGAGCCTACCAAGGAATGTCATCATCTAAATTAATAGGCCAAAGGCATAAAATATCATCTATATACCTGTACCAAACAAGGTTAAAGTTAACAATAGTAGGCAAAATTCTGCTTTGAAAAATTCCATATATAAGTTAGCTAATACCGGTGAGAGGGGATTTCCCCATCACCAATCCAAACGGGAATGTATAAAATTGACAATATCGTTAAAATACCTTTTGCCTCTAATTAACTCTTGTTAATCATGTGCTAATCTTTTGTTTTTCTGTCCCGTTGTACATATGTATATATTTTTGTCATCTCGCCTTCTCCCTTCATTCCCTGACGAAGTGTACTTCTGAATACACGAAAGACTTTGGAATAATTTTTCTTTTTCCTTGTGGGTTTGCATCATATATATATATATATATATATATATATATATATATATATATATATATTATAGGGTGTCCATAAATTATTCACCCCATTATAAGCCTTAATAAATTCGTTATTATAGGAGCTATCTTAAAACGGTTTGCGGCAATTAATAAGACAACTCAAGAAATTTTTGTTTTAATTCAGTAAACCTCCACGTGAGCCCCATTGGTAGCACGCAGAACATCAAGCCGATAGATGATTTCGTTCCAAACATTAAGAAGCATGTCTTGCGTGATGGAAGCTAATGTCTCTTCAATCCGGTGTCTTAATTCTGTGATGTTATTAACCTTCTTTGCATACACTTTGTCCTTTGTGTAGCCCCATAAAAAGAAATCTAGAGGCGTGATATCCGGGGAACGAGGAGGCCATGGAATAGGGCCATCTCGCCCGATCCAACGAGAAGGGAACTTTTCATTGAGGAACCTCCGCACTTCTAATCCCGTGTGGCGGTGCGCCATTTTGCTGAAAGAACACACGGGGCTGCATATCCTCAAGCTGAGGTGCAGCATACCATTCAAGCATATCTAGGTAATTTGTAGCCTTCACAGTGTTCTCATGGAAGAAAAATTGTCCAATCACACGGTTATGGGGAGAGAGCACACCAAACGTTTATCTTGGGACTGTTGCGTTCGTGTTCAATAAATTCATGCGGATTTTCTGATCCCCATATACGGCAATTGTGTCTGTTGACTTTACCAGACAGATGGAATGTCGCTTCATCACTGAAAACGACATTATTCAAAAATGCTCATCTTCATCAATACGGTCAAGAATGTCAACAGCAAACTGTACCCGTTTGGGTTTGTCATTTGGTAGAAGTTTCTGCAAGGTTTGCAATTTGTAGGCATAAAGTTTCAACCTCTTGTGAACCACTTTATGGCACTGTTGAACGCGGTATTTGCAGTTCTCGGCTTGCTCGGCGGATGGATTTTGTAGGACTTCGGATAAACGCCTCCTGAATTCCTGCTATCTCTTCAGACACACTAGGCCTACCAGCTCCTTTCTGATGTAGCACACTGCCAGTTTCTTGAAATTGTTTCAGCCATCACTTCAGTGATTGCTTTGTTGGTGGAGTTTTCTGATATTCCTTCCGAAAACGTCTCTGTACAGTAATTGGAGATTTGGTTTCCCACATCCACAGCGCACACATTGCTTTCTCCTTCACTGTCGCCATTGTGCCCCTAGTGGATGTTCTGCGAAATAAAGAAAAATTTCTTGAGTTGTGTTATTAATTGCCGTAAACCGTTTTAAGATAGCTCCTATAATAACGAATTTATTTATTAAGGCTTATAATGGGGTCAATAATTTATGGACACCCTGTATATATATATAATATATATATATATATATCTTCCTTTGCCCAAACAAATTTGTAGAATTGCCTCGCACTTTTATGTCAGAAATACAACAATGGTCACTCGTATTATTGTATAATAAAGGTTAAGAAGATATTTAAGATAAATAGTTAATTATGATAATAATAATAGCAATTATTATTATTATTATTTGTTAGAGAAAATAAGTTATTTACTCGTCTGAAATCAGCTGTGATAGAAATGCCATTATTAGTCTGAAAACAATTACTGCGACAGATGTGTGTGAAGCATGTAGGCTGAGTTCACAGTTGTATTTAATGTGAAGGGCGAAGAATTACATATTTATTTTTAATAGATTAAATTTCTTTAAATTATCTTAAGATGTATAGCTTAGAACAACGGTTTATCCGGCTTAACAACATGACAGTGAAGGAAGACGTATAAACATTTGAACTTATGAAATATAAATTACAAGTATTCAAATGTGCGTCATCACCCTGGCGTCGTGAATTGATATTTTTTTTAATAAAGATAATGTATAATAAGAATTTAATGTTTTGTTAAAAGAATTTAATAATGTTTTGTTTGAAATTAAAATATAAAATACTAATTGGCAACACCGAAATATGCCGAGGCTGGAGCCTCCGCACCCGTGTTCTCCGTTTGTTCAATTGTTTCAGCACAAATAAAGAGACAGTAAATAGTAATAATAGTGTGTAATTATCCCCGGTTCCTTCATTGTTCGAAAGTTTAATGGCGATAACCGGCTCAAGTGGTCTACCCGCGTCTGTATAAAGAGACAGAAAACGAGTGATAATAGTAAGAAAAGGCAAATAATGAAAAGAAAGCGAAGAGTGGAAGTAAAGACCGTTTGTCTAAAAAAATTAAAATTAAATAATTAAAATATATATATATATATATATATATATGATAATAATGATAATATTTGCTGATCATGATAATTACAATGTTACCTCGTTACTACACGAATTTTACCTGATTGAAATATATAAGCTACCCCTAGATTAGATAAATGAAATCTAATTTAAATAAAATTAGTTAATATTTTCTGGATCTATTT
The DNA here is from genome assembly GCA_023014485.1 of Bathynomus jamesi. Taxonomy (NCBI): domain Eukaryota; kingdom Metazoa; phylum Arthropoda; class Malacostraca; order Isopoda; family Cirolanidae; genus Bathynomus; species Bathynomus jamesi. The sequence continues at coordinate 287,005 of JAJOZX010005388.1, read as the reverse complement.
TCTAATATAAATATTAGAACAAAACAAAAATTGTTTATGAGTTAACTGTAATTATTTTAATTTTATTTTACGTGGTATCGGCATTAATTAAAATATTAAGGCGAAACGATGAACGTACACTCAGATCACAAAAAATTATTTTTAAGGCCTTCTGCGAAGATATTGACGTGCCCAATCTCTGCTGTATTTTTCTAGACTTTACACGTCTTCGTATAGGTCTGTTAGGTAGAATAGGTTGTCTTTCGGGTATTATGGAATTTTACTGGTTTTTCCTATTTAAGCAAAAATAATCTCTAATATTCAGATTGCAAGACTCAAATTCGTTTGTCAATATCATGTTGCCATAAGGCCACGGTCAGCGTTAAAGAGTTAAAGAAAGCTTATATCTTTGCTATTTGTCAGACATTATACTTGCAGTCCTTATAAACATAATATATACGTTGTTTCCATTTATTAGTATATATATATATATAATATATATATATATATGAATAGAAACGACATAAGTGTTAAGGAACGTTTCTGCACACGAGGAGGAGAGATAACGAATAATGAAAAATGAGGCGAACCGCCCAGGAATCGAACCCAGGGCCTTCCAATTGCCGACCGGCAATTGGAAGGCCCTGGGTTCGATTCCTGGGCGGTTCGCCTCATTTTTCATTATTCGTTATCTCTCCTCCTCGTGTGCAGAAACGTTCCTTAACACTTATGTCGTTTCTATTCATTTATATACTGCGCGGTCATTGCAGTTATATATGCATATATATATATATATATATATATATATATATAAGCAGAAACCTGATGCGCGAGAGACGCCCCCCGTGCATTCATAAATTCCTTGAACACTTCAGAAGTGGCGTGAATTAAGATAAAACTAACGGGGACCGCGAAACCGGACACGGCGGAACGCTGCGTAAAAAGAGCCATGAAATAGTTTCCTACTCAACCTACCCTTAGGTGGGCCTAACCTATCCCCGGCCTCCGGAATGTTTGTTTGTTTTTGTTTTTTCTTTTTAAACCTACAAATCTCTCTCATGAAAAACCGTCAAGCCTCATAAAGGAAGATAGGGAACCGAAGGAGGACCCCTGAAGGGACCCAAGGAGGAAATTCTGAGATTGATCCATTTTGCTTGTTTTCTTGTTTTTTGGTTTTATTTTACCTACAAATATCTCTCATGAAAGACCATGAAACCTCATAAAGGAAGGTAGGGAACCGAAGGGTGAGGTGGGGCCCCTCAAGGGGCAAACCCACAAATGCTCCTCATGAAAGATGGTGAGGCCTCATAAACGGAGGTGAGGAACTTAAGGGGGCCCCCTCATTACGGAGGCGAAGGCCTCCAGGGGCAAGTTTCAATGCGCCCCAATTCTGTCTTCCTTTTTGCGGAGATACTACTCATACACACACCTTACCTTTACGTCGTTGAGATTCACATGTGATCTATTGCAGGTGGTTCTGCGGAAATCAAAATGGCGTAATGTCTTCTTGACGTACTCCAAATAATGATGAAAATTCTTATACGAGACCAAGACACCTGAAAATAATAATAATAATAAATTTCATATTTCCTATATTGTTAACATTCCTTGTATAAATAATAAAAAACAAAACTTATAAAATATACTAAATTGATTCCAAGTTAAATGCAGTTAATAACTGTAACAATGACAACGTAAATCAATTCTATTTTACAGTTTAATCGTTAAGAGATAAAGGAAATCTATTGTAGCAGGATTTAAACTCATTTGTAAAACTTTTATTTACAGAGGACTATCTTCACTATCTTCAATTACAAGACAAATAATTTTGTTTATATACTGTACAGTATATATATATATTATATATATATATATATATATATATATATATAATATATATATATATATATATATATTATGTTGACCCAAAAGTTATCGGAATTTTTACTAGGGCTGATCCTTGGACGCGAAGACACTTTATTTCGATAAAAAAACGATAAAAAAACGATAAAAAAAACGATAAAAAAACGATAAAAAAAAAACGAAAGCCTACAATATGAAGAAATAAATTCCGAAAACTTTTGGGCCACCCTAGTATATATATATATATATATATATATATATATATATATATTCTATGCCCTAATTCCTCTTTTGTAGAAACTTTAATCCAATTGTTCGAGAAAATTAATTGAATCTTTGCTGAAAGGCAAAGTGTGCGGCACAAGTAAAAAGACAGTCAATCAACGTATCTCTATGTTATATAGGCGAATTATATATATATATATATATAGAGAGGCAGAAAAATCGGCCCACTTGGAATATCGCGAAAAGCAAAAAAAATGGGCAAGCTTATGTTTATAAAAATTTTAAAATTCGAAAATTTAGCCCATGAGGACATTAAAAAATCTTCAAACATCTGCTTAATAGAATTTATTATCAAAAAAATACTGTACAAAAATTTTTAACTAAAAAAAAAAGATTTCGACAAAAACAAAAAATTAAAAAAAAACAATAAAACAAAAAACAACTTGTGATCCAGGGTAATAAGAAGTGTTGCCTCCCCTAGCTTGAATGACAAGCTATTCGTCGATTTATCCCATGAATGAGATCGGCGATCACATCCTGTAGGATTCTCTCCCACTCTGCAGTTAAAGCTTGTTGTAGCTCCTGTAGTGTTAGGGGCTACTAGACGGGCCCTAAGACGCCGTCCCATCGTGTCTCAGAGATGTTCTATGGGATTCAGGTCCGAACTTGGAGAAGGCCACTCGATTCGATTAATTCCAGCTTCGTCAAGGAAATCGCTAACGGCTCTTGCCGCATGGAGTCTAGCGTTATCGTGCTGTGGAAGGAAGTCTTCGCCAAAGAAAGGGGCAAAACGGACCACATGCTCCAGCAAGATCTCTTCCACGTATCTTGCGGACGTCAATGACCCACCACTAACAACGACGAGCTCTGTGCGCGAGTTTGAAGTGATACCACCCCAGACCATGACTGAGCCTCCTCCAAAGGCAACCCTCTCCGTAAAAGTGCACGGGGTGAATCTTTCTCCTGTTCTTCTCCACACTCTTTCCCGTCCATCGGATGCTCGAAGTTTAAATCTTGATTCGTCCGTGAACAATACTCGTCCCCACTGGACCATGGTCCAATTGACATGCTCACGAGCGAAAGCAAGACGAGCATTGCAGTGGTGTGGGAGCAGTTCTGGGAACATTGCTGGCCGTCTAGCATGTAAGCCACTTTCCATAAGTCTCCTTCTAACGGTTCGCTCCGATACACTGACGTCTCGAGACCTTTCCAGATCATTGCGGACGTTTGCGGCAGTCAAGCGACGATCTCGCAAAACACTCAAGACGATGACACAATCGTCATGGGCAGATGTGTAGCGCGATCTTCCAGATCGTGGTCGTCGGGTGTACTCTCCTGTCTCCAAATAACGTTGGTAGACACGTCGAACCGTTGTTCTTGGAATTCTTAGCGCATCGGCGACGTAACGCTGGCTCCAACCATCTTCAATTAGGGCAACGACTCTCGCGACGTTCACGGCACTCAAATCCATTGTAAATGTCCAATTCTGAAACCCAAAAGAATTAGAAGTCTATCTGTTACTAAACGCAAATGCCTACTCCACTAGTGGAAGAAAAAAGTGGCACTAGCAGTCTAAGAGCAACTGAATGTCAGACTGTCGAATTCTTAAAAGAAGTCGAAAATTCTTTACAGCTAGTGTATTTGCAGCTGACGTTGTTCTGTCTCGTTATTTGGTAGCCTCATGGACTATATTTTCGAATTTTAAAACTTTTATAAACAGAAGTTTGCCCACTTTTTTGCTTTTCGCGATATTCCAAGTGGGCCGATTTTTCTGCCGCTCACTGTATATAATGCGACGGCAGGCGGCGCGCAGCAAAACTCAGCGTTCATCCTTCCACACAATAAAGAAACTGGTTGGTAGATAAATGGGTACCCTGGGTAGCCTAGTGGTTAAGACGCTGGGCTGCTGGTGGGGCGTGGTTCAGATTCCACGTTAAATTGTAGGTCTAAGGTGAGTGACAAGCTTGACCTTCGTGAGAATGAACAATTCGGGCGGAAGCAAAACCAAGATTAACAAAGGTTAACTCGTAAATCTTAAATGAACGTTGATTTAAAGTTAGCTAAAGTGATACGATTTTTTTTTTCTAATATTGAATTTCAATTTTGTTTCAGCGTTTGAAGGGTGACATGTCAATGTTGATTTCAATCCTTGTCATGAATGAACCTTGATTACAAACACTGATCAACGTTGGCTGAGATTACATTGACTCGAACACCAGCTGACTTTCAGAATTAACATTGAAAATTTTGTGTTCTATCAGCGTAATTTCAGGATTTTAGTTTTGGGTTTTAACCACGGTTCAAAGTTTGTTTCACGAGTTTGTTTTTTATGTAGGAAAGAGGAGCCAAGGGCGAATAGAAGAAGAAAGCTAAAATCAAGGTCCAGAGTTTTCGAGATACGGGATATTCTGCGTTTCAAAGATTGGAGGTCATAGACAGGGGGAAAGTTGGACTGAAGAAGGTTGTTCCAGAGCTGACCTGTTGTAGATGAAAGATTGAAAATACCAATTAACTTCGCGTTAGAGAGTTGGACAGAACTCATCTTCACATCACAGTCAACCTAACATCAGTGTTGTTATCGTTGAATGAACTTATGGTAACATCACTGGTGCTATATGTGGTTGTTAGATAATGCGCCAACATGACTCCATTTACGTAATTTATGCCCAGCATATTTATTTAACTTGACTTCTATAGTCACAGAGCATACCCTCCCCTCTCTCTCTCTTTCTTTCTTTGTTATGACGTTATTGAAGCGGGGATTAAAATAAGCCATAATCCTATTATTATTGTACTCTCTCTCTCTCTCCGTCGCACCCACAACACACACACAGCAGCTGCGACAATAAAATATTTATATCCGAAAGACATTCGATCATTTTATATAAAAAAATAAATAAATTCCTTTTCTTTATCGTAAACACACATCAATATTTATGATGGGAATTCTTCATCTTTTTTGGGAATTCATTTTCGCACGAAAACAATGACTGGATCTCATCAATCAAAGAATGACAATTTTTTTTGCTCTCCTTCATGCATATGAATTGACTTCAGGCTTAAATGAAATGTCAGATGTACGATGTAGCGCCAAGAATCTCGTTATTAATGTGGACACAGTATTCAGAATGAGCAGACAGGTGTGGACAAAATGTGAACGAAAAACTTAACGATGAGAGAGAGAGAGAGAGAGAGAGAGAGAGAGAGAGAGAGAGAGAGAGAGAGAGAGAGAGAGAGAGAGAGAGAGAGGAGAGGAGGAAAAAAACCCTAAGATCTACTCTAGAGTAGCCCAAGAAGTACAAAACTTATACCGTGCTTATACTTATAGACGTGTAAAGCTTTCAAACAGGAATATTAGTAATAGTATAGAACAAACAAGGTTCTCTCCCTCCTTCGCCAGCCACTTCCGACAGAAAAAGTGGTGAGAGAAGATTTATAGGAAAGTAGGAAAGAGTATAATGAAGAGAATAGCTTCAGAGTTCATTCACACCATGCGTACACTTATCTCATGTACGTATTAGAAGACAACGAAAAATAAAAGATAGCATGAATATTGAACTACTTAATCTAATCTACACCATGCATTTTTAATGATTTTTTTTTATTTATGTACAAGAAGTCATCATTTCGTCGTTGCATCATTTCTCCGTAGCCCGCCAGAGCCACCGGGATAATTCTTAAAATTATCCCACATGCAATGAACACTATCTACCGCTAACGGCACCATGAAGTTATTTAACTCTTACAGTTTTAACATTAACCGAAAAACGCATCATTCTATGATAACTATTGCATAAACTTTCTCCGACGTCTACATTCTGAACGGAATTATCATTTGGCGTTAAAACAAAGTCCAAAATATTCACACCGCGGTAGGTTCTAATACTTTTTAAAAGAGAAAATTATCTTGTAAAAAATCTATCAAACGTAGACCCACAGCATCGCTGTTTAAGCTATTGAAATTAACGTTTCGGCAGTTCAAGTCCCCGATAATAATTGATTCCTTATGCGTAACTGTGCTGATTAAAATATCATACATTTCAACATTTAATTCTGCTCTTTGTGAAAGAGGCTTCTATCCAACCCCAGAATTAAAAACTAAGTTATTAGCGTTAATTTCTCAAATAATTATATCTAACTGGTCACTGGCATTAACCTTCTTTTGAACTGGACGAAAATTTTCTTCACAATAGAGGATAAGAATATACCACCTGCCATTTTTTCACTTCTATCCTTGTTAAAAAAGTTTATAACCTTTAATATGGTATACACCTATCAAATCCCTCTCTGCACTTTTTATCTATGATTTAGTTATTGGCATAATATCGTAATTTTCAATGTGAACTAATGCTTTAAATTCGTTAAACTAATTCCTTACGCTCCTCGCATTAAAAACACTACTCTCAAACTATTCTTTAGGTAACTACTTGTTCTTCTGAACGTGTTCAGTTTCCCTGAGGCCAACGAGCTACGTTTCCTAAACGAGAAAAATCTATTTCATCTTCCCTATGTTTTAAATAAATCTTACATTCTGGTCAGTCAATCTCCCGAGTCACGAATTACCAATTTCATTCAAGTGAACGCCATCTAGAATGAGCAAATCCGCCGATTGAAATTCCGACCAAAAGTTAACGAGTTATCTTCAAGGACAAACATCGCTTTTAATTTACTCTTAGTATTGAAGTAAATTGCTTTACTTAATAATCTATTATTTTCATAAATTCTCGGAAGTACCCGAAAATTCAGTACATTATTCGACTAATCTTTCAAGGATTTAATAAAACTTCGATATTTAGCTAACACTTCTTCTGTCCTACTACTGAAATTGTACAAGTCGTTAGCTCCAACGTGAGAAATTAACAGCGAATTTGCAGTTTTTAACTTTAATTTTAGTCATTGGGAATTCTATTTCAGTCATTGAATTCTATTCTATTGAATTCTATTTCAGTCATTGAATTCTATTCAATTCTTTTTATTTTAGCGCCTGGCACGCATATTCTCTTTCGCTTTACTCTACTTCTTAAGCAAAATTCTTTATCCATATGCCTAACAATAGACGAGCCTTTGGCTGAGCACCGTTTCTAATAAAATAAAACTATTAACAGCTGAACTACTTCTATTTGACCGAGTGTTATTAACAATTTTATCAACTTTTGCATCAACCTTTCGCACATTATCTTCAACTTGTTTAATATAATCGTTTAATTTTCCCACGGGATTTGAAGAATTACTAAGTTCAACTCCCTTTAAATTATCTTCAACATTTGAAACATTTTATTAAGTAAACAAAGACTTTTTCACGTCAACATTATTATTTTTAATTAATCTATCTTCGAATTTTTAATTAAATTCTTTCGTAAAATTCTTAGAAATTTCATTCTTTAACTCGTAAAACTTTTCATCAATATATGATTTTAAATTGCAAAATTTTCAAACACTATTCCCGCCTTCAGAATCATTGACATAAATGTCTCTAGTGTATTGAGATAAGCGTATGGCGCATACGTATTTTGGAAACGGCATTTTTAAACTATGAAATAAATATTTATCTCAAACTATTTCACAACTAAGTAATATTAAATACTTCAATAGATAGAGAGATTGTTTGTTTATATAAATGCACGATCTCAATAAACAGTCCCAAACAGTCTTTTGAAAGGAAATAAGTAGACGTCTTCACAGTATGGTGTGGCGAGAGAGAGAGAGAGAGAGAGAGAGAGAGAGAGAGAGAGAGAGAGAGAGAGAAAAGAAGTACCTCAAAAGGCCTTGCGGCCCATACCGAGGAGGTACCAATGGCAACGGGTGCCACGAAAAAATTCATACACCCTCAAATAGTGTGCAGGATTCGGTCTAACCTTTTCTTCAACTGATCCACAGAGGAACTATTCACAAATTCTGAAGGTAGCCTGTTCCACGTGTCTTAGATCTTATAGGTAAAGTAATTCACACACACACACACACACACACACACACACACACACACACACACTAGGGCTAAACCGTTTCAACTCCAACTTCCAACCATTGTTGCGAGTTGATTTATCAATTAAACTAAACATGCTTCTAAAATCGACATCGTTGAACCCGCGTAAGAGCTTGAAAACCTCGATGAGTTGACCGCGCAGCCTCCCAATTTCCAGCGAAAACAAATTCAGGGCACGTAAGCGTCGATTGTAGCTCATATGCCTAACGGAAGGGATTAACTTTGTGGCCCTCGCCTGCACTCGCTCCAGCCTCTCAATATCTTTCCTGAGGGTGGGCGACCAGAACTGCACAGTATACTCCAGGTGTGGCCGAACCAGGGAATTGTACAGAGACAGCACAATCTCCTCGTTCCGAAATCGAAATTGCCTCCTGATATAACCCAACAGCTTCTGGGCTTTCTTTTCCACCTCTACCCACTGTTTGGTAAACTTAAGGTCACTGCTAATTAGCACACCTAAGTCCTTTTCCAAATCAGTGGCCTTGATATTACTCCCCAACATGGAGTAGTCCGACTTGGGATTGGCGTAGCCAATGTGCATGATCTTGCATTTACCCAAGTTAAACGGCATTTGCCATTTTTCGGACCACTCTCCTATCCTACGTAGGTCTGCAAGCAGTTGCTCAATCGCCTCGGGCGTCCCAATTGGCCCCAAGCTTGGTGTCATCAGCGAATTTGGCGATCCTACTGACGATGCCACTGTCGATATCATTTATGTCAATGATAAACAACAGCGGCCCCAAAACGGAACCCTGAGGAACTCCACTAGTTACCGAAGCCCAACCCGAACTAGCCCCTTTAATTACAACCCTCTGCCGCCTATTCTTCAGTCAGTTTCCAATCCAGTTACCTACTTCCCCATCGATACCCAGTGCACGGACTTTGACCATTAGCCGGCGGTGAAGTACGTTATCAAAGGCTTTCTGAAAGTCGAGATAAAGTATATCAATCGCCCTACTCTTATCATACTCACTCCACATGACGTGGGAAAACTCGAGCAGGTTAGTGAGACACGACCTACGCCGCCAAAACCCATGTTGGGAGTCTCCAAGCAGCTTGTAGGAATCCAAATGGTCAACGATCCTGTCCACTATTATCCTCTCTAATAATTTACCTGCGACCGAAGTGAGACTAATGGGACGATAGTTCCCTGGACTTTCGTGATTCCCTTTCTTAAAGATAGGGGTCACGTTGGCTTCCCTCCAGTTACCGGGTACCTGGCCCGTCTCCAACGATTTGTTGAAAACTGTAGCCAGGTGGGGAACCACCTGGTCGCGCACTTCCCGCAAGACTCTGGGGAGGAACTGGTCTGGCCCAAAACCTTAAACGCGCTCAGTTTGTCTATTCTATCAGCAACGACTGTCGCGACACCGAACACTATCCAGGCCAGCACCTTCGTGACTGACGCCTGAGTCGGAGATGACGTGGGTGTCCTCCCTGGTGAACACTCCCGCAAAGTACTCATTCAGCACATCAGCGATGTCCGCGTCGGAGGGCCACAGCGCGCCGCTGGGGTCAAACAAAGTCCGCCCGCCGTAGATCGAGCTTACTGCCTCTCGAGTTACTACGCTTCACCCGAGGGACGGACACACGGAACCTAATCAGACCATGATCACTCCCGCCCAACGATTCGTCAACGGTGAGGCCAGTGACGAGGTTGTCTTCGGTCGTGCATACTAAGTCTAGAACGCTTTCGCCTCTTGTAGACCCACTGAGTGAGGAAGTTCTCATCAGCAAAGTCAACTCGCCTCCTCCCTTCGGCATCAGCAGTCCTGTCTTCCCAGTTTATGCAGCGACAATTGAAGTCTCCTGAAACTACACACACCCTGTCCCCTACCAGGCTACAGAGTTCGGTGTACAGGGCTGTATCCTCCTCGAGGAGGAGATGCGGAGGTCTGTACACCAAGATGAACCTATATCTCGTCCCTCCCACGTTCAGATCGACGCCAAGCAGCTCCCATTCCGATCGGAACTGGCAGTCAACCCGACTCAACGTGTTCCTGACGTATATTAGTACCCCTCCCCCCTCCCCACGGGTGCGGTCCTTGTGAGAGAGAGAGAGAGAGAGAGAGAGAGAGAGAGAGAGAGAGAGAGAGAGAGAGAGAGAGAGAGTTCAGTCATTTTATCTATGGGACCCAAATACTATACAAAAGAGCTTTGAATTAAATGCTGCCATTACCTCGAGTGAAGGAGGTTAATATCGTAAAACCCCCCTTGACATCTCTTGACGCGAATATACGACACGTTGCCTTAACTCTTATCCTGTTGTATATGATGATAACGATCGCGACTCCTACTTGAGAGGTCCCGGGGTCGAATCCTGGAGGGGATTATTTTTGTTTCATATATATACTGAATAGTCACTGAGAAATATCCCGAAATAGCGTCGAAAACCAAATATTCAAAATAGTAAATAAAAATAAAAAACATTTTTTTTACAAATCAAAATGGTGAAGCCATTTCTGCTCAAGAATGAACAGTAATGAGAATTCTTATAATTTCATAGGTATAATCTCTCTCGAAGTCAACTGTAATCTTGGGGAAAAAAGTTCTTACAGACCTAAATTGTAAAAAAATTGGAAATTGGTAAGATTGTTTCCTTTGAATATTTGGAGGGGGGGAGGGGGCAGTAAAAAAAAAAAAAAAAAAAAAAAAAAAAAAAAACAATCGTTACCAATTCAAATTAAAAATTCTAGCCTAACATTTTTCCGAAACTGTACTTAAAACTATCATATATTAACTTCAGAAATTAATTTGGTTGTAAAACTTTATTATTATTTTTATTATTATATATATATATATATATACATTCAACTGCAAAGAACACGCAGTATAAATAACGTAAAGAACGACGCTTGTATAGGAGATATTCCGCGCAAGAGGTGCCCCCTTGGGGCATTGGTTTCTGCGAGTATGTAGAAGAATTACGGCATTTGGAAGAGTGAGGTCCATGGTGTAATGGTATCGCGTCTGACCGGCAATCGGAAGATCCCGGGTTCGATTCCCAGGTGGTTACCTCATTTTTTCATTTGTTTCGTTCTCTCTCTCTCGTCTTGCGCGGAATATCTCCTATACAAGCGTCGTTCTTTACGTTATTTATACTGCGTGTTCTTTGCAGTTGAATGTATATAATGTTACGGCATGCGGGAGGTGCCCCCTTGGGGCATTGGTTTCTGCGAGTATGTAGAAGAATTACGGCATTTGGAAGAGTGAGGTCCATGGTGTAATGGTATCGCGTCTGACCGGCAATCGGAAGATCCCGGGTTCGATTCCCAGGTGGTTACCTCATTTTTTCATTTGTTTCGTTCTCTCTCTCTCGTCTTGCGCGGAATATCTCCTATACAAGCGTCGTTCTTTACGATATATATATATATATATATATATATATATATATATATAATATATATTATATATATAGAGGGTGGGCGGAAAGTAGCTCCCTATTTTGGATTGGTAAAAAAATACGTATATTATCCATTTATTTCAGAAGAAATAATATGAAAAGGTAGGCATACATGGTAGGTTTTCTCTAAAATTCAATGTGGGCTCCAACTCTTTCCACCAGCTTCTGGAGCTGCCCAGGAATGGCGTCCACTGACTTTAGCAGGAACTCCGGCGGGATGGAGGACATGACTTCCCGAATTCGGTCCTCCAGTTCTTCCAATGTCCTCGGTTTGGTGCGGTAGACTTCTTCCTTTACCCCCCCAAAGAAAGAAGTCGCACGGTGTCAAGTCGGGGCTCCTGGCTGGCCATTGATGTGGACCACGACGACCCATCCAACGCCCAGGGAAGTGGGCATCCAGCCACTCACGGACAACAAGAGCGAAGTGCGGAGGGGCGCCATCTTGCATAAATATCAGATCGTCGATGTTCTCCCATGTGCTGACAACCGGCCAGACCTCGTTTCGCAACATAGCAAGGTACCGCTCAGCATTCATGGTGTTGCGCAGAAGGAACGGGCCCACAACCTGATCTGAGGTCATACCACACCACACCGTTACACTGAACCGATTCTGCCGTTTTTCAGCGGTAACCATGGGATCCTCTCCTGCCCAGTAGTGGCAATTGTGGCGGTTGACAAAGCCTCCGACGTGGAACACCGCCTCGTCGCTCCAGAGGATGTTGCGGAAGAGATGGGGCCAGTCTTCATGCCAAGCCAGCATGATTTCCCCGAACTCCATGCGAATGTCGCAGTCCTCGTCCGAGAGAGATTGGCAGTAATGCGGCTTCCACGCACGCCAGTTCAGCTCCTTCTTCAGCACAGTTCGCACTGAGTAGCGGGAGAGTCCACTTTCCCGAGCTGCCTGGCGAGTTGACTTTCGTGGACTCCGTGCGAACATTTCCTGAATGCCTGCACCGTCTCCTGGGCCCTGGATGTCGAAGGCGACCACATCTTCGAACATCTGCCACAGACCCCGTGGTCATGAGCTTCGAGTGGCAGTTCTTGATTGTTTTCGGGTCCACTTGGGCACGTGGTCCGTGAATGGCTCGCCACCATCTTTGAACTCGAACGACAGATTGCCAAACTTCGTACCGTGCCGCCAACTGGGCACGCTCCTGCAGTGTTAAACGCTCAGCCATGTTACCCTTCAATCTAAAATAAAAAAAAAAATGAACGTTACAATTGTACCACTTTAGAGAACACAAAGAGAACACTTTAGAGAAAAAAATTACCGTTACAATTGTACCACTTTAGAGAACACACCCTAACAATAACAATACAATCACAATTTATACATAATTTATATGTAATTTAAATTAGGAGCTACTTTCCCCCCACCCTGTATATATTATATATATATGATACACACAGACCGTGCATGGAACAAGGAACTCTTCTGGGAAAATTAAATCACTATAGTCCGAATAGTAATGGTAAACGACAAATACCATAGTTTTTCTTTTCATGATGCGAGCCCGACGCGACGTGGGCAACGGGTCACTCGCAAAGAGGTCCCATAAATATACAGTAGCTTCCCTCACCAGCTAGCTATCTGCAAAGCAGACAGGATCCAGCTGGATTCGGGAATCATCAGAAATCGAAAAACACACGTGGTGTTCAAGAAGACAACCATCCTTACTTGTATGTAGAACCGACCGGAAACTCCTTTCCTCACCTTCGCAAACATCCGGGAGTTATCAGAAATCGAAAAACAAAAGGATGTTTTTCTTTCCTTGAACACCACGCGTGTTTTTCGATTGATTTCTGATGATTCCCGGATGTTTGCGGCCGTGAGGAAAGGAATTTCGGTCGGTTTTATATATATATATATATATATATGAATAGAAACGACATAAGTATTAAGGAACGTTTCTGCACACGAGGAGGAGAGATAACGAAATAATGAAAAATGAGGCGAACCGCCTGGGAATCGAACCCAGGGCCTTCCAATTGCCGGTCGGACGCTCTACCATATGCTACGGACCTCACTCAATCACAAATCGAAATTCTCCCAAATAGGGCAGAAACCAATGCCCTCAGAGAGCACCCTCGCAAATCGTGAATATGCGCAAATAACTGCAATGACCGGCAGTATATAAATGAATAGAAACGACATAAGTATTAAGGAACGTTTCTGCACACGAGGAGGAGAGATAACGAAATAATGATGAGTGAGGTCCGTAGCATAATGGTAGAGCGTCCGACCGGCAATTGGAAGGCCCTGGGTTCGATTCCCAGGCGGTTCGCCTCATTTTCATTATTTCGTTATCTCTCCTCCTCGTGTGCAGAAACGTTCCTTAATACTTATGTCGTTTCTATTCATTTATATACTGCGCGGTCATTGCAGTTATTTGCAATATTATATATAATATATGAAAAATTATTTCACGAAAGTGACACGTGAAAAGTATTTATGATGAATAAAACCACGAAGGAAAAAGAAACACAAAGGGTGCTCAAGCGCTTTCGTCTAATGACATCCTCAGGAACACTGGAGTGAAAGGACAGATCAAGGCAATATATAGGTTACAAAAATAACATACATACATACACATTCACATATATATACATTATATATATACTATATATATATATATAAATATATACATATATAGTAAGCATAGAAAAAATTGTGGGAGGAGCCAACATTTATATGGTCACAGAAGAATAAAGAAATAAAAATAAATATAAATATAAATTGAGAAAAAATTAATTACAAAATAGTGCCTTAGTGATATATATGTCACAGCCTAAATAATCATAAAGAAATAAACAGGCAAATAAAAAAACCCATAAATACATATACATACATATATATATATATATACATATATATACACATATATATATATATATATATATATATATATATAAAGACACTTTTAGCACTTTGGCCGACCTTCCATATAAATTCAAATGGCTTTTTTATGGAACAGGTCACAAAAGAATAAAGAAATAAAAATAAATATAAATATTGTAAGTGGAGTCTACCAATTCAAGCTCAAGAGGGAGGTTTTACAATCGATTTAATAGATGCTGCCAAATTGATATATATGTCACATTATTAAAAAATAAAAATGAAAGATAAATTTTAAGAGAGGCACACCAATTTATAAGGGAAAAATTACCACATATGCATATTATAGTCACAAACGAATACAAAAATACAAGTAAATATAAATTGGAAAACAAAATGATCCCTAGATGATATATAAAGAACAATAAATATATACAACATATTTACGGTATATATACGAAATATAAACGCAATATATACAGAATATATATATATATATATATATATATGCATAAGGGAAAAAATTACCAAATTTGTTTTTATAATTATTGTCTGAGAAAACGGTAGGTCGCAAAAGAATAAAGAAATAAAAATAAATATAACTTGAAAAAATTACAAATAATACACGTACACATATATACCCGCATACCAAATATATATATACATATACACACATATATACAAGCTTGACCTTCACGAAATGAGAAATCATCCCGCAGAACCTTTGTGAGGTTGTAAGGTAAGGTAAGGTACATACACATATACATATTATATATATATATTTAACTGCATACATACATACATACATACATATACACACATACATACATACATATACACACATATACATACAAACACATTTAACTGCAATGACCACACACATACGCACATACACATACATACATACACATACACTCATACAGCAAAAAATTGAAAAATAAAATTGTAAGGGAAACAACAGACAAAAACAAATTTTTTACCAAAGATTTAACAACCTGCCCTTTTGTTTAAATCCATTCTGAAGGAATTCAGAGCAACGGGATCAAGTTGAAACAGACCTTTACTCATGTTAAGGTTATTTGTAAGTTGAATTATAGCCGACTCAAGAATATTTCTATTAACAATGTTGCTAGAGTGAAACAAAACTGAAACATTATTCCAATCAATACAATGGGATAACTCTGACAAATGGACAAAAAGGGCACTGGACAACTGTCCCGTTCTAACGGAATATTGATGCTGTTTTACACGCGTTTGCAAATCCTTTCCGTCTGACCTATGTAAAAGGAATCACATTGCTTACACCCAATTTTATAGATAATGCCTAAATTATTGGTAGGGCTATTTTTTACTATGATGTTTTTCACAATATTGTTATATGAAAAAACTACACTGATATCCAAAAGTTTAAGTACATTAGCAATGCCTAAGAAGCCCGGGAAAAATGGAAGTACTAAAATATTCTTTGACAAGGTGCGAGTGTTATTATTCACACGATAGAAGGTTCGTTTAGCCTTATTAAGACAAGATTCCATGAACGCAGATGGGTAACACAACTCACTTCCAATACCGTTGATATTTTCCAATTCGGCATCGATGTATTCAGGACTGGCGATCCTAAGAGCGCGGAGAAACATTGAGGAAAATATGGCCTTTTTAATAGGGGTGTCATGTCCAGAGTAAAAGTGTACGTAGGACAAATTGTTTGTTTTTTTCCGATATATACTAAACTTAAAACCCGGGCTATCCCTATGAACACGCACATCCAAAAACGGGATTGAGTTGTCTTGTTCCACTTCTAAAGTAAATTTAATGGAGGGGACTTGGTCATTTAACTGAAGGAGGAAGTCATCCAGGTCACGATTCATGGGCCAGATACACAAAATATCGTCGACGTACCGCAACCAAGGGATGCCAACCCCCAGGATTCTCGGAATGTAAGTAATTTCAAAAAACTCCATATAAATATTGGAGAGAAGGGGCGACAAAGGGTTGCCCATGGCCATCCCAAAACTTGTTGATAATGCTCGCCATTGAAAGTGAATTTACAATCCTTGATACAAAGCTTAATAAGCTCCAAAACAGTGTGTGCAGGTAATGGTAAATCATAATTATGTAATTCTCTGGCGAGAAAGTCAAGCATATCATCAATCGGAACTTTTGTGAACAATGAACAAACGTCGAAACTGATCAATCTATCGTTGGTATTAATGCGAACATTATTCAATTTTTCAGTGAGATCCATGGAATTTTTTACGTGTGAATCAGAGACAGTTCCAAGAATGGGGGACAAAACATTAACAAGCCATTTGGAGAGTTTATAGGTAATAGAGCCCACCGAGCTAATAATAGGGCTCATAGGTCAGACGGGAAAGGATTTGCAAACGCGTGTAAAACAGCATCAATATTCCGTTAGAACGGGACAGTTGTCCAGTGCCCTTTTTGTCCATTTGTCAGAGTTATCCCATTGTATTGATTGGAATAATGTTTCAGTTTTGTTTCACTCTAGCAACATTGTTAATAGAAATATTCTTGAGTCGGCTATAATTCAACTTACAAATAACCTTAACATGAGTAAAGGTCTGTTTCAACTTGATCCCGTTGCTCTGAATTCCTTCAGAATGGATTTAAACAAAAAGGGCAGGTTGTTAAATCTTTGGTAAAAAATTTGTTTTTGTCTGTTGTTTCCCTTACAATTTTATTTTTCAATTTTTTG
>JAJOZX010005388.1:247500-265000 GCA_023014485.1 Bathynomus jamesi | reverse complement strand
TGCAACGAGTCTTTTACTTATATAGAGGTTCTGAGTGTAGGGATCTAGGTTTGCTTTAAACCCTAGATCCACGTCCCAAAGCTGGATCCTGTCTGCTTTGCAGATAGCTGGTGAGGGAAGCTATATTTATGGGATCTCTTTGCGAGAGACCCGTTGCCCACGTCGGGCTAAAATCATGAAAAAGGAAAAAAACTATGGTATTTGTCATTTACATTACTTATTCGGACTATAGTGGATTTAATTTTCCCAGAAGAGTTCCTTGTGCCATGCACGGTCTGTGTTTAACATATATGTTCTCAGGGAACCATTCTGAGTTTGTGTATACTAAACGGACGTGTTTCGTGCCTTGAAAAGTGGACGCTCAATGTCCCGGTTGAGGTTTAAGTTTTGGTTTTTTTTGGCTAAAAATACAATAGTTACCCCCTTTTTCTTTGATTTATTCAACACGACGTGAATGCAACGAGTCTTTTACTTATATAGAGGTTCTGAGTGTAGGGATCTAGGTTTGCTTTAAACCCTAGATCCACGTCCCAAAGCTGGATCCTGTCTGCTTTGCAGATAGCTGGTGAGGGAAGCTATATTTATGGGATCTCTTTGCGAGAGACCCGTTGCCCACGTCGGGCTAAAATCATGAAAAAGGAAAAAAACTATGGTATTTGTCATTTATCATTACTTATTCGGACTATAGTGGATTTAATTTTCCCAGAAGAGTTCCTTGTGCCATGCACGGTCTGTGTTTAACATATATGTTCTCAGGGAACCATTCTGAGTTTGTGTATACTAAACGGACGTGTTTCGTGCCTTGAAAAGTGGACGCTCAATGTCCCGGTTGAGGTTTAAGTTTTGGTTTTTTTGGCTAAAAATACAATAGTTACCCCCTTTTTCTTTGATTTATTCAACACGACGTGAATGCAACGAGTCTTTTACTTATATAGAGGTTCTGAGTGTAGGGATCTAGGTTTGCTTTAAACCCTAGATCCACGTCCCAAAGCTGGATCCTGTCTGCTTTGCAGATAGCTGGTGAGGGAAGCTATATTTATGGGATCTCTTTGCGAGAGACCCGTTGCCCACGTCGGGCTAAAATCATGAAAAAGGAAAAAAACTATGGTATTTGTCATTTACATTACTTATTCGGACTATAGTGGATTTAATTTTCCCAGAAGAGTTCCTTGTGCCATGCACGGTCTGTGTTTAACATATATTGTTCTCAGGGAACCATTCTGAGTTTGTGTATACTAAACGGACGTGTTTCGTGCCTTGAAAAGTGGACGCTCAATGTCCCGGTTGAGGTTTAAGTTTTGGTTTTTTTGGCTAAAAATACAATAGTTACCCCCTTTTTCTTTGATTTATTCAACACGACGTGAATGCAACGAGTCTTTTACTTATATAGAGGTTCTGAGTGTAGGGATCTAGGTTTGCTTTAAACCCTAGATCCACGTCCCAAAGCTGGATCCTGTCTGCTTTGCAGATAGCTGGTGAGGGAAGCTATATTTATGGGATCTCTTTGCGAGAGACCCGTTGCCCACGTCGGGCTAAAATCATGAAAAAGGAAAAAAACTATGGTATTTGTCATTTATCATTACTTATTCGGACTATAGTGGATTTAATTTTCCCAGAAGAGTTCCTTGTGCCATGCACGGTCTGTGTTTAACATATATATATATATATATATATATATATATATATATATACGATACCACTCAGAATGGTCACCTGAGAAACTTTTATGTTACACAGACTGCGCATGGAACAAGGAACTCTTCTGGGAAAATTAAATCCACTATAGTCTGAATAAATAATGGTAAATGACAAATACTAAAGTTTTTCTTTTTCGTGATGGAAGCCCAACGTGAGCAACGGGTCATGACCGGGTCATGATTTAATTTTCCCAGAAGAGTTCCTTGTTTCATGCATGGTCTGTGCGTAACATTATATATACGAGTATTATCGAATATTTGGTGCAAAACTATTCGACCGAATTCCGAATATTAGTTTTATTTGGGATAGTAGGCGTCACTATAAAAAACTGAAGTCTCTATCAGTTTGACAGCACATAGAATTAAGAGTAAATGTAAGCAAAAGCAGCATGTTTTAGCCACCAAACATCTGCCAGATTTCCATACTCATGAAAAATTTGCAACTGCATTGACTTCTATATTGCAAGAATGGTCAATAAAGAACGATCGTGTGCATGCAGTTGTGCACGACAATGGCTGTAATATTACTAAAGCTGGTAGCGTTCTCAAAATTACTCCTGTTGCTTGTGCTAATCATACTTGCACTCGCAGTTGATGAAGCCCTTCTTAGCCAGAAGTCTGTTTCAGAGATATGTGCAATTGCGCGCCCAATCTGTTGCATTTTAATTATTGATCTCCAGCCTTTGACAGACTTAAAGAATTCCAGAAGCAACATAATTTACCCGAAAACAAACTTATAAGAGACGTTATCACCCAATGAAACTCTACATTCTATATGCTACAACGACTTCTTCAACGAAAAACTGCGGTTGTTGCATACGCCTCGGACTATGACATACTGTAGCAACCTTCACTAATCATCAGTGGACTCTAATTCACTGTGTTGTAAAAGCTTCTCAGTCGATGTGAAAAATTAACGAATAACTTTTCCTCTGATTCTTTTTGTCTCCCGATGTAACAGGTCTAGTGGTATTTTTGCCTAACATAACTGATGATGCAGATGTTCATACTATGAACAACGATTAAATAGAAAATTTACAGAATCGTTTCAGGCAGTGGAAGGCAGACATTACTCGCATGATTTCTCATGTTTTAAATTCTCGTTTCAAATTTGCTTGCAGAACAGTGCCTGAGTTTATAAAAAATGAGATAATCATTATGTCTGCATCACCTAACGCTAGTCCTGTACGTAATATAACCTATGGCGATGAAGCAACTGATTTTGTTTCACGAGAAGATCAAAAACCTTTGAAAAAGAAGCCGAAAGTTAATTAAATTATGGAGTTATTTCGATGAGGTTGTGCCTCCACCTATCAAAATAGTCAGAAAAGTTATCCAAAAGAATTAGACATCTATTCAAAGGAGCCACGAGTCAGTCGCTACCCAGGGTGCCCATTTATCTACAACCAATTTTTTTATTGTGTAGAAGGATGGACAGCTGGGTTTTGCTGCTCGCCGTCTGACGTCACCAGGTCTCGATCCGGGGCCGATGGATTCATAATCAGCGATGCTAACCACTACACCACCGAGGCGCGTATGTATATATACTGTACAGGGTGTCCCCGAATTAACTATCTATTTCAATGAAATCGGACAAATTTTTTAAAAACACACTTTTATTTTGTTTATCATGTTTAATATGTGTTAAAAATGTATAAATTTCTAAATTTTTTTCATAATTTTATTTCATAATTTTTTCATAGTTTTTCAGTTTTATTTTCATTCTCTTTCAGAACCCTATTAATAATGAATACACAAGAACGCATCTTTGTTGTAACATCCCGTATCAAAGGAATTCAATGTAATGAAATCAGAGAAAAATTTACAAGAAGATTCCACAGAACCGGTCCTACAGACAAAGCGATTCGTGAACTTGTGAACAAATTTAAAAGAACTGGATCCGTCACGACGAGGTGGGAATGAGGACGCCCAAGGACAGCACGTAACAGTACCGAACAGGTACGACAATTGTTTGAGGATGAACCAACAACTTCGGTTAGGGAGGCCAGTCGAAGACTCAACATATCCAAGACAACAGTTCATAGAATCTTGCGTTCGACACTGATGAAAAAGGCTTTGATACGGGATGTTACAACAAAGATGCGTTCTTGTGTATTCATTATTAATAGGGTTCTGAAAGAGAATGAAAATAAAACTATGAAAAACTATGAAAAAATTATGAAAATAAAATTATGAAAAAAATTTAGAAATTTATACATTTTTAACACATATTAAACATGATAAACATAAATAAAAGTGTGTTTTTAAAAAATTTGTCCGATTTCATTGAAATAGATAGTTAATTCGGGGACACCCTGTATATTAGGGTGAACCACACATATATGGTAAAAATTTAAAATGCACAAAGAAGAGCTCCTGATGCATTTTCTCATTCCTTATATGAGAAAAGATCTCCGACCGGATTTTGAGCTAAATCCATTAATATTTAAGGGTGGCGCAAGTTTGAGAAAATTTGTCACCCCAAAATGTATTATAACGATATCAAGGCTTCAAGTTGCGCCACTTCTAAATATACATGAATCGATTCATTTTTTTATTTTCAACA
Organism: Bathynomus jamesi; assembly: GCA_023014485.1. Taxonomy (NCBI): domain Eukaryota; kingdom Metazoa; phylum Arthropoda; class Malacostraca; order Isopoda; family Cirolanidae; genus Bathynomus; species Bathynomus jamesi. The sequence goes on along the minus strand of JAJOZX010005388.1, from coordinate 260,737 downwards.
TCATTTGTCGTTGTGGAATATGGGTAAATGTCATGTGAAATATATTTTTCATTTCATTTTTTTTGGACCACTTTATATATATATATATATATAATATATATATATATATATATATATAATATTTAGGAGAAATCCAATGACAAGGAGGAATGTAAATGTCATGAAAAGTCTTCTTTAATGCGCAACGTTTCGAGCAATACGCTCATCATCAGGCTAGATAATAACAATATGAAATTAGAATCAATAAATAAATGTGAACAAGACAAAATAATTTCTAAAAAACCTATTCATTAAAAGCAAATTTTAAAAAGACTAAAAGAAGAGGGTTAAATTCAAAATTATAAAAATTTACATATAAAATTACAAGAATTTTAAAAGCTATTTTTAAATTACATATAGTAAATTTGAAATTAGTACACTGGAATAATTAACACTAATACAATGGAATAATTAACACTACGAACCTTTCATGCTGGTTCCGAGGCACGAGTAATTTAAAACAAACAAAACAGGAAACAAGCTATGGGTTGGGCGGTTGGAGTTATAAGTTAGGGGAGGGGGGATTATAAAAAATTGGGGAGGGGGGAGGGGAGTTGGGGAGGGGAGTTGGGGAGGGGGGTTTATACAAAATTTAGAGGACAGCTGAGGAATCCACGTTTAGAGAAGGGGTCAATGTTTTAATATAAGAGATTCCAAAATTCTAAGTGAGTTAGGACAAGAATTACAACCGAGAATTTTAAAATTATCTAAAGTGACATCAGTTTTACATTTATACTGTGTTCCCGAATACTGGAGGCTTCTTTTTATTTAAATTTTACCTGTTCGGCAACTTATTCCCATATGCGAATAAAAATCTAGTCCTGAGGGAGCGCACGGTGCTGCCAATGTAAGTACCAAGGAGACACCTTGGGCAGGTAAATAAATATACAACACCGCTACGCAACGAATCAGGAGTTCGATCCTTCGCTGAGAAAAAGCTACCTAAAGACATTTTGTTAATAAATATAATGCGAAAATCAGTATGATAGAAAAATTTTCTTAACAACTTTGTAAATTTAAGTTTAAATTCTTTATTCATGGGACCCATTTCAGGTACCAGGAAATATTTTATATCTTTAGGCACTGAAATACAGGAAAGTTGAGGGCTATAAACATTATTTAAGAAAGATCTTATTAGTTTATCTACATATTGAAAGGAAAACTATTATTGGTAATATGATCTTAAATTATTAAATTCATCGTTTAGTAAGGTAAAACTAGAGGTCAAATTATATCCTCTGAACAAGAGAGTTTTAATACACGACATCTATAGTTAAAATCGGTAAAACTAAAGAAATTCATGCCCAACCTGTAAAAGTGGGTTCCTGTAACTGATGATAGTTTTCATGGTTTTTCATGGTCTTATTTTAAGGAACTTTTAGAATTGGTTTTTAAGCAATGTTATTTTACTTTCAATAATAAGGTTACCAACAAATTGATGGTGTTGGGATGGGATCACCCGTCGGACCTCTATCAGCTGATTTTTTTATGACTCATTTAGAAAGTGTAATTTTTAGACAATCTCCCACCCATTGTATACCAATTTTCTATCGACGCTTCGTTGATGACTCGATAGCTGTTTTGATAATGCTGTACAAGCGCAACAATTTTTTAACTTCTTAAATTCTCTGCACCCCAATATACTTATACAATGGAAACTGAGAAAAATGGCTCCTTCCCTTTTTAGATCTTTTAATTTCGAAAAAATGATTCATTACTACATCAGTTTACAGGAAACCCACTTTTACTGGTTTGGGCATGAATTTCTTTAGTTTTACCGATTTTAACTATAAGATGTCGTGTATTAAAACTCTCTTGTTCAGAGGATATAATTTGACCTCTAGTTTTACCTTACTAAACGATGAATTTAATAATTTAAGATCATATTTTACCAATAATAGTTTTCCTGTTCAATATGTAGATAAACTAATAAGATCTTTCTTAAAAATGTTTATAGCCCTCAACTTTCCTGTATTTCAGTGCCTAAAGATATAAAATATTCCTGGTACCTGAAATGGGTCCCATGAATAAAGAATTTAAACTTAAATTTACAAAGTTGTTAAAAAATTTTTCTATCATACTGATTTTCGCATTATATTATTAACAAAATGTCTTTAGGTAGCTTTTTCTCAGCGAAGGATCGAACTCCTGATTCGTTGCGTAGCGGTGTTGTATATTTATTTACCTGCCCAAGTGTCTCCTTGGTACTTACATTGGCAGCACCGTGCGCTCCCTCAGGACTAGATTTTATTCGCATATGGGAATAAGTTGCCGACAGGTAAAATTTTAAATAAAAAAGAAGCCTCCAGTATTCGGGAACACAGTATAAAATGTAAAACTGATGTCACTTTAGATATTTTAAAATTCTCGGTTGTAATTCTTGTCCTAACTCACTTAGAATTTTGGAATCTCTTTATATTAAAACATTGACCCCTTCTCTAAACGTGGATTCCTCAGCTGTCCCTCTAAATTTTGTATAAACCCCCCTCCCCCTCCACAATTTTTTATAATCCCCCCTCCCCTAACTTATAATCCAACCGCCCAACCCTAGCTTGTTTCCTGTTTTGTTTTGTTTTAAATTACTCGTGCCTCGGAACAGCATTGAAAGGTTCGTAGTGTTAATTATTCCATTGTATTAGTGTTAATTATTCCAGTGTACTAATTTCAAATTTACTATATGTAATTTAAAATAGCTTTTAAAATTCTTGTAATTTTATATGTAAATTTTTATAACTTTGAATTTAACCCTCTTCTTTTAGTCTTTTATAGAAATTATTTGTCTTGTTCACATTTATTTATGATTCTAATTTCATATTGTTATTATCTAGCCTGATGATGAGCGTATTGCTCGAAACGTTGCGCATTAAGAAGACTTTTCATGGCATTTACATTCCTCCTTGTCATTGGATTTCTCCTAAATATTAAATTGAAGCTTTGTAGAAGCAACCGCATGACTATATATATATATAATACAGGGCGTCCCAAAAAAATGTATACCACTTTAAATAATTATAAAGGCAGTGTTTATTAAAATACATTTCATTTTCAAATGTAATAGAATCTACAGACATTATTTAATTGTTTGTCACGCCTGTTTTCAAACTGACGTCCGTTCTGGTCCAGGCACTGCTGATAACGCGAAGCAATGGAATCGCAAACATCACGAAACATTTCGTTTGGTATTTGTGTGCATTCTCGTTCAATGGCTGCTCTCAATTCAGCGACTGTTGCAGGTTTTATAGGTAGACTTTGTCTTTTAAGTATCCCCATAAAAAAAGTCTAGTGGCGCTTCAAAATGCGTTGGACAGACGATTCTGAAATTCCTACCTCACGACTCGCTTGCCGCACAGATTTTCTTGGACTTTGGTGATACGTTTCCAGTACTTTTTCTTGCTTTGTGGGGCTTGTCGATGTCCGTGGTCTTCCGGAACGCTTCTTGTGGACATTCTGAATAGTTCAATCGGCTTCAAACTTATCTCTAATTCGAGTGATGGTAAGTCGCGTTGGTGGATCTGTTTGAAACTCCCTCCTAAACTGTCTTTGCACTTCAACTGCGTTTTCACACTTCCAGTAGCATTTTAGAATGAATTTCCTTTGTTCAAAGCTTAGTCTGACTGCCATTATTAATTCTAATGGGTTTAACTTGGAAAGAAGAACATCAATTGAGCTATCAGCTGTTAAAGTGTGTATACACATTTTTTTGGGACGCCCTGTGTATATATATATATATACAGGGTGGGCCGTAAGTTTCCATACATAGGAAAAATTAAACGTTTGTTTTTATGTTTCAGATACCCTAAGAATATGCGTTTGACGTAAGATCTTGTTTACTGATGATGCAATTTTTACGTCAATGGAGAGGTTAATCGGCAAAACATACGTTATTGAGTAATGCTAACCCTAACTGGCTGAGTCCGACGAAGATGCAAGGTGCCGGTAAAGTGATGGTGTGGGCCGGGATATGGGGTGACAGAATTATTGGACCAATTTTGTCAGTGGAAATCTTAATACCGAAAGGTATCTTAACATGTTGCAAGAAGAGATTTTCCCATCCCTGCTAAACGAGGAAGGTAACTTCCCAGTTTACTTCCAGCAAGATGGAGCTCCACCTCATTATGGTCTTCACGTGCGTCAGTATTTGGATCAGCAGTTTTCCGGATGCTTGGATTGGTCGGCGTGGTCCTGTGGAGTGGCCTCCCAGATCCCCAGATCTCACCCCCCTTGATTTCTATCTTTGGGGGCACTTGAAGGCCATGGTGTATCAGGAAAGATACGAGACATAAATCATCTAAAGGAACGTATCACCAACGCCATTACAAGCATAACGTCAACTGTGCTAATGCGTGTTCATCAACAGTGGGGAACACGTATTGAAATGTGTTTTCAAAACAATGGCAACCATGTAGAGCATATTATATAAATAAAATGGTTGTCCATAAAAAAATGTTTATTTTTCCTAGTATGGAAACTTACGGCCCACCCTGTATATATATATATATATATATATATATATATATATATATATACACACACACTTCATGTTCTCCTGAAGGAAGCATAACGGAGTTTCAATTTTTAGGAATTTTTCTCAAGGTTAGGCCATAAAAGAGTATTAGTCAATTAACGCGCAATGAAAACCAAATTTTATAATCTTGGCCAAAATATGAAAGTTATCCTTTTTCGATAAAATGATGAAAAATACAAAATTAACTTTCTCTTAAAAATAAAATCTAAAAGTTTTACGTTAATGTCGTAAAATCGTATATTATACAGGGTGTCCCATAAATCCGGTCTCATAGGAAAAAAAAATTTAAATTAAATTTACAAATGTAATACATTAGAACTAAAGCAAATGCTCAAATTGATGTCTTGTTTTGGGACCTTTTTTTTCTGTTGCAGGTAGGATAACACGTGAGGAAATAACTCGTGAGGAAAAGACCTAATGTATTACTTTGGTCTCGTAGGAAAATTTATATTAAATTAAATTTACAAGATTTATGGAACACCCTGTATATATATATATATATATATATATGCGCCTCGGTGGTGTGGTTAGCGTCGCTGACTACTATCCATCGGCCCCGGGATCGAGACGCGGTAACGGCAGGTGGCACGCAGCAAAACCCAGCTGTTTATTCTTTCACACAATAAAGAAAAGTGGTTGGTAGATATAAATGGGTACCATGGGTACCCTGGGTAGCCTAGTAGTTAAGACGCTGGGCTGCTGGTGGGGCGTGGTTCGGATTCCACGTTAAACTATAGGTCTAAGGTGAAAGCAAACCAAAGGTGTATATATATTATATATATATATATATATATATATATATATATATATGGCCAGTAGCCAGGGGGGGTCGAACGACCCCCCACTCTGACAGGAAAGGTCCAATTTTGTAACCATAGTTATAACTACTTATAATGTGATATTATATATATCATCATTTAATAAATAAACTTATATTTTTCTTTCGAAACATCACAAATTACTCTAAACTACTCTAAACCCCCTTCGCAGTGACTAGGTCGTTGCACCGAAAGGTCCGCCTTTCTATAATTTCGACCCCCGCCCCTTGGGAAGTCCTGGCTACGGGGACTGTATATATAAATGCGTGTTTTCAGAGATTAAATGGTCTTTTGAAGATAAATATTTGACGTGTGTCACGACGTGAAAGTTTCGTTTACATGAATTATTTTTTAAGTGCAATCACCGCATTTAATTAAGAAGAAAAAGAAAAAGCAGTAAGTTGGAAACTTGGAGCTAAGGAGGATTTCTTTGGGGTTCTGGATCACGTGATTGACAGTAGCGTTGAGTATGAAACGAAGCGGCGCGGGTTCAACTTCCACTAGGTTCCAGTTACCCATTTTAATGTTCCCCCCGCCCTTTTTCCTTTCGTCTATATGATTTAAAAATGTTGGGTTTGTAAAAGAAATCTACAGATCTACAGAAGCTAAGGTAACAAAGCCCTAAGATCCACTCTAAGGTTAGCCGAGAGAAAGAGGAGAGTAGGGGGTTAAAAGAAGAGAATAATGGGAATTCACCGACAATGCCTCAAAAGTTTGTATCTAATTGGAATTACTTAATTTAATTACTTAATTAATTATATTTAGGTGCTTTCGAGTGAATGGGAAATAATTTGATGATTTTCTATAATATAATTCCATAAATAAATGTTCTTCTCATCGGATAAAGAGTTTCAATGTACTTCCCAATTGGGTACACACTTTTCGGACACTATAGGCATATATACGGCTTTACATATCGAGGAAAGAGAATCCAAGATATAAAGTTTTATAGTTACTGGGGTCTAGGAATGACAAACTTTGTATTCCACAGTTAGCGAACCACTAATTCAAGATTTATTTAAGTTCAAACAATCACGATAGATTCCAAATTAGTGGATTCCCCAATTAGTAATTAATATCAGTTAATTGTACACTCGTAGTCATCAATAATGTCAATACAGTCACGGTTACAACTGTATACGAGCTGAATGAGTTGGGGTAACACCTTATTAAATGGGAAATTAGGAACTAGTGGGGTTCGAATTCGCGTCAAATGATTCAAAATTAGCTTTCCTACCGATCACGCCATCTGGAACCCCACACGACGCGGGTCGAATCTCACTCGTGCCCAGTTACCCACTTTATTGCTTTTTCCCTTACCATATGGAAGCCACTATCCTAAAATAGTGCGGTAATGAAGACCATTCAATCATTGTAATGTCTAGCATGGTTCAACGGTCGCTCAAGATTATCTGTTATGGGTAGTAACGCGCCGATTAACTAGGTCTCTCTCTCTCTCTCTCTCTCTCTCTCTCTCTCTCTCGGTGGCAGAACATTGCAAAGTACGAACGACTCAATATATCACTTACCACATAAACACCTTTCAAGGCGACAGATCCAAGTTGAAACTCTGCGACATTCAAAGAATTGACACACATATACACATGACAGAACGTCCAATTACAGGAAACACACTCACACATTTACCTGCCTTGTTAAGAGACTAGATAAGTATTTTGCAGAAACACATAATTTCTTAATAAACAAAAAAACTAAAAAACTAAAATGCATGGCATGGATTAATTGAAGTAAAGCTTCGCTTCTGTTGTTCCTCTTTCTTTTCTTCCTCTTCTTTCTCTTGGGTGGCTGGGTGCATATGAAGTATGATGGCATGGTGTGGAAAATCTGATTTCCTTTCTCAATTCCTGTTTCAGCCCCTTTCCTTTAGAGGAAGCGCTTTATCACCTTGCCGGCGTGATGGCTTTGCGCGTACATGGAGTTGCTTATGCCTTTTGGGGCTAACCTGGAGTTGGCCCGACACCTTGATAAATAGAGCTGTAAATATTTTCCATAAAATCAAAACACACGTTCGAGGTTGTGACGATACGAAGTAGATGATATACGATCAGCACAAATATATTACGAGTATTATGTTAGTTTATACAACGATGCTCTCTACTGTACGATTTCTGTGTGCATAACGTAATTGTAGAGCTAGTTTATATATTCTTATCTTTCCTGTAAAATTTCTTTGGCTACTTTTCCAGGGTCAAGGTATTTTTCCAACCTTTTTTCGTACCCGTCTCTGGCGGGGAGGAAGCGAAGGGTGGGAAGAGAGTCTTATGCTTTTCTATCCAGTTTTCTACTACTGCTAGAATAATTAAAAAAGGCACTAGTTCAATAACAGGAACTTCCCCGAGTGGACCGAAAGGTCTTTTCGGCTTCTCTTGTCCTGGTAACTCCTTGTAGCTGTCACACACACACACACACACACACACACACACAAAGGGTTTCCAAAATATTTAGCAAATTTTATTAAGAAAACTTTAGAAGGACGACAGACGGCAATTCAAAACTTCTCGTTTTGAATTGTAGAAAATTAAAAAGTGTAAAGGTAGCAGTCATGAAGCTCATCTCCCCATGTTGTGGGGGTGAGTGCGTCCCAAGGGTTACTTTTAGCTCAAGCAGTGACAGGGTAAGCGGCCAACTCAAACCAACCCAAGATCCAGCGGGTGGGAACGAAGTAGAACCTCACCACTAAGGGTCCGCCACTGTACTGTAACCCCGAGTCAATGGGACGCCCTATTTTAACGACGACGAGAGAAATAAACGATAGCAGCAGCAGCAGCAGAAGCAAGAACAGAAGCAACAACAGCTATCAATTTGCTCACCGACCTTTCTCCCCAACGTCAAAGCGATCAGCGCCCTTTTTCCGCCTACCGAGCTGAAACAGGCTGCGTGTAACGCCTGGGGAAAAAAAAAAATCTAAATAAAGTCACGATAATGGAAACATAAATTGATCATTAAAATAATAATTAATTTAATAAATTAATTCCATTTATTCATTACGAAAATTAATCGAGTGAACATTAATGGAAAATATAAATACACAATTGGAGCATAATAATTAACCTATTTATAATCATTCTATTTCTATAACTTGCTTTGGATTAGTTATTAAAATAATTGTAAAAGTGACAATAGTACGTACAGGGTGTCCCAGAAGTATTGGAGGGGTTTTATTTGGCTATAACTTTTTTCTGATTAATTTATTTTTATTTTTCAATTAAAGTACCCTCGCTGCGATTAATGAAAATGGAATCCTGGAATGTGCGACAAAGAGTGGCTATTGTGGAACTTTATTTGACAAACGACTCTTCCATCGTTGCAGCTCAAAGAACTTTTCGATTAAAATTCGACGTTACGTCGCTAAATTTCGTATGGGAAAGGGTCAGGGAGACGAACCACGGACTGGGCGTCCTCGGACGAGCCGAAGTCCAACTCTGGTTGAGATAGTTCGTGAAAGCGTTGAGGAAAATCCACATCAGTCCGACGGCGCAGCCAGGAATTAAACATTTCAAGAAGTTCCTTACGTCGAAATTTAAGAAAGGATATCAATCTTTACCCGTACAAAATTCAAATTGCTCAAGAAATTAAACCACAAGATCATCAGAGTCGGATAACGTACGCTAATGCGATTTTAGATTTACGCAATGAAAATGAAGATTTTCACCAGATATTAAATTTGTAATTAAAATCGCAATAAATATATTTTAAAATGTTACAAACCTTTTTTATTTGATCCCCAAACAAAAAAGTTATACCAAATAAAACCCCTCCAAGACTTCTGGGACACCCTTTATAATGAGAGTCAAACTAATAGCAATACCATCAATATGTATGAGAGATACTTTTTCTTCAGTTTGTATGACATTTTCCACCTGGCTATAAATGTTAATTTCGCCGATATATATATATATATATATACAGGGCCGGCCTTAGGGCAAGGCGAGCTAGGCAGCCGCCTAGGACCCCGCGCTGCCAGCGGGGCTGGGCAAATAAATTTTTTATATTTCGCTTTCACCAGATTCCCCGACTCACGCCGGCTGTCATAGGAAAGGGGAAAATTAAGGACAGTTTTAATGAAATATAAAACCATTGCTCTAAGAATATTTTTAACAATTCCTGTGACGGTAGCATCAGGAGAAAGAAGCTTCTCAAAATTAAAATTAATTAAAAACTGCTTAAGGTCTAATATGGGCCAAGATAGGCTAAATAACCTTGGAATATTGTCAATTGAACATGAAGAAGCAAGGGGTTTAAATTTTGAACCCCTTTTAATGGAATTTTCAGAAAGGAAGGTTAGAAAAATTAGTCTTTAAAATATATTATAAATTTATAAAGTATGGTATTTTTTTAGTATTCTTAATGAAAGCATTTTTTTGTTATTCTTAATATTATTAGACAGATGTCTACAATAAATGTATAGCACTTCAGATTATTTTTTTGCCTTTTTACTATGAACTAAAATCTTTTCTGGAGTAGGGCCCCGTATTATCAAAATGTGTAGGGCTCCGCACTTGTTAGGGGCCGGCTCTGTATATATATATATATAATATATAGATTATACAGGGCGTCCCAAAAAAATGTATACACACTTTAAATACTTATAAAGGCAGTGTTTATTAAAATACATTTCATTTTCAAAATGTAATAGGATCTACAGACATTATTTAATTGTTTTGTCAACGCCTGTTTTCAAACTGACGTCCGTTCTGGTCCAGGCACTGCTGATAACGCGAAGCAATGAATCGCAAACATCACGAAACATTTCGTTTGGTATTTGTGTGCATTCTCGTTCAATGGCTGCTCTCAATTCAGCGACTGTTGCAGGTTTTATAGCGTAGACTTTGTCTTTTAAGTATCCCCATAAAAAAAGTTTAGTGGTGTGAGGTCTGGTGAACGCGGAGGTATTCTACGAAACCCTTCGTCCAATCCACATCCACATCGTGCCAAGTACCACTCGCAATACTCCACTCTTCGGTCCGGATCATCTCATTAATAGCATGGACTAATCTTGGAATGTAACTTTTCCATTGACAGCGCTTCAAAATGCGTTGGACAGACGATTCTGAAATTCCTACCTCACGACTCGCTTGCCGCACAGATTTCTTGGACTTTGGTGATACGTTTCAGTACTCTTTCTTGCTTTGTGGGGCTTGTCGATGTCCGTGGTCTTCCGGAACGCTTCTTGTGGACATTCTGAACAGTTCCATCGGCTTCAAACTTATCTCTAATTCGAGTGATGGTAAGTCGCGTTGGTGGTGTTTGAAACTCCCTCCTAAACTGTCTTTGCACTTCAACTGCGTTTTCACACTTTCCAGTAGCATTTTAGAATGAATTTCCTTTGTTCAAAGCTTAGTCTGACTGCCATTATTAATTCTAATGGGTTTAACTTGGAAAGAAAGAAACATCAATTGAGCTATCAGCTGTTAAAGTGTGTATACATTTTTGGGGACGCCCTGTATATATACAGGGTGTCCCATAAGTCCGGCATCATGGGAAAAATAATAAAAAAAAAGGCAAAACTAAAGCTTTTATTTACAGAACGTGCTCAATATGTCCACCATTGTTTTCAATACACAAATTCAGACGTGATACCCAGTCAGCAAGCACACGGTGAATGATGTCAGGAGTAAGGTGTTACAATAAAACATGCCCCAATAATGTGCTGCCGCAAATGTTCAACACTCCTAATTTTCTCTGCGTATACCAGCGCTTTCAAGTGGCCCCAGATATAAAAATCTAGTGGCGTGAGATCCGGGCTTCTAGCTGGCCATTCCACAGGCCCTCGACGTCCTATCCAATGACCAGGGAATTGTTGATACAGGTATTCCCTTACTTGGGTGCTGTAATGTGCAGGAGCGCCGTCTTGCTGGAACCATGTTTTGGAAATTTCCTTCTTCGTTCAAGACACTTGAAATGCCTTGAGCATACGTAGGTAGGTGCCTCCAGTGACATGTTCATCGAAAAAGAGGGGGCCTATGATGCGATCCTTCAAAATGCCACACACATACCATCATCCGAGATGCACCTTGTTCCTTTGAAGAGGTATATCAGTGAGGGTTGTTTTGAGACCAGTAGCGGGTGTTCTGTCGATTTACCTCACCGTTTCCATAAAAAACAGCCTCGTCACTGAACAGAATGGTGGACGGGAAATTCGCTCCCGAGCATAAGAAAAATATGAATTATGGTTTGTAGAAATAGAAAATATGAATTTCTCCTATGATGCGGACTTATGGGACACCCTGTATATATATATATATATATATATAGATATATATATATATATAATATATATATATATATATATATATATATATCATCGATGCATTCATAGTTTAAGTGGAAGTATGAAGAATTAAAACATCTTTTTATACATCATCATTCCGCCCATACGCCCATTTCAGGGTACGAGCAGCTCGCAGCAGCATTGCCAAGCAAACAGGGGATTAAAGTACTGATGAGTCTTTTTGTACGTAGTTCATCACCACTGAAAGTAACAATGCTCTGTGTTAGTCTGGTCCAAAGAACATCCATATCCGTATTCAATTGATTGCAATTTTTGTTAGTTTGTATTGCAGATACCCAGCTATTATAGTCCTGGTGCATGATTCTTCAGGAACAAGATGCGCCGCAAGTCGCAAGTTGTATTTCTTCCCCAAGGCAGCACAATTTACCTGTATTAATCACAGTCACACTCGTACTACCTTAGGCTTGCTCTACATAAACTGGATCACTCCCCCTAAGTATCCGCAATCGCAAACCGTTCATATACGGGCTCCAATAAACCTTAGCCCCCCACCCCCACCCATGGCCTAAACCATTAGAGGTACAGTAAAACTAAACATACCTTACAAAAGAGAATTTAATCCTGCATTTAATGATGAACAATTAAAACTTGGTGTTCCCGCCATTGGCTTCCAAGACAGCCTGAATTCGCTTTGGGTAGCTTCCAAAAGTGACGTGAATAGATCTTGATCGTACGCAAATTTGCTAAAACAGTTTCAATGTGTTGCGTCATTGTATCCTTCGAAAATCGATTTGCTGCAGGTTCTTGAAACAAGAGACATTCAACCATGTCCTTTATAACTGATCCAATGTGTTCACAGGACGTTCAGGTCAGGAGAATTTCTGGCCATTCTTCATTTCCAAAGAAATCGATCTCATGGTTCCGCAACAACTGTTGAGTGGCTAATGCCTTAAAGAAGGGGGCCTTATCGTGCGGAAGTGTGACCTGATCGACATCCATAACATTGTTTGGGTTTCATAGAAAAGGAATGACATGCTGGGATAGAATAATATCACGAAAATACTGTCCATCCCAACTCTGACCATTTGGCTTCAGCACCCACATGAGCTTCTTTGCAGTGAACAAAACAAACACACCAACACAGTCTGGACTTTTTAATAATTCGCGATAATGTTCATTGTCGTCGATTTCATCTGGTGTTGTGGCCCACACTCGATCATTTTGGTAGTTAGGCCGACGTGTTACGTAAACAAAAAATTCATCGGAGACAGCTAAATGCATGAAATCATCCACATCCCAATCTTCAAGATAATGGGCAAACCACATTCTGTCATCGATGTTAAGTTGAGTCTTTCTTGGCTTGGAAGTTCATGCCAAGGCTTTAAACCTTGCCTCTGACGGTACAGTCGAATGATCTCACCACTAACGATCTTTCCTCTCAACACTTCGATCTCTCCAGAAAGTTTAGCACAGCTGTTTTACCGCTTACTCGTACCGCTTTCAATGATGTCCTTTGTTCCTGAGAGAGTGGCAAATTTGGGCGCCCAGATTTGGTTGTATCCATTTCACATTCATCCAAAGTTTTATTCCAATTTCTTTTGA